>LPNX010775865.1:0-193791 GCA_001517045.1 Pseudotsuga menziesii
ACTTGCACATGGTGGGACTCATGGACTAGGCAAATAAGACAAAATAAATGAAATAATGTCTAAGTGGGTAAATACTATGGGTTGATTATTCTAACATATAAATCCCTCGACCGAGGTACGTTTTTTTGTTTTTGGCAAGATGCGCTTGCCAAAAAGTGTTACCCGGGTCCATGGATTCACCCACCCCAAAGATTGAATATCAACAAATCTATTCACAACTCTTCCAAGATAATAAAAAATGGCGGCAGAAAGGTATTTGAAAGACTAAATGCCCACTCAAGGAAAAAATATTCACTTGGTGTGTCCTTGTAAATAAAATCCTTACATGGGAGCATCTTCAGAAAAAGACAGATAGCAGGACCTTGGTGGTGTAGCCTATGCAAAGGTGATGAGGAAAAAATAAATCACCTTTTCCTTCACTGTGCTTTTTCCAAACAGATTTGGGAGCACTCAAAGTCATTTACCTCTTCTAATGTCACTTGGAAAGGTAGCATAGTGGAAGAGGCATGGAAGGACTGGTCCTCATCCCCTCAAACAACACAGATCAAAGCCCTCCCGCTCATCCACATTTGGGGCTTATGGTTGGCTAGAAATAGGGTCATATTCATGGAAAAAGCCATCTCTCCAGAAGAGGTAGCAAGGAAGGGATTGGATATACTTTCTTACTTTCCATAAGCAAGGAACATTCCCCCTCCATGAATCATTGTTCCTGAGCAGTTGATAGAAACATCCCTTGTGATTTTTTTTATGGAACCTCCCAAAACTTTACATGTGGGGGAGGAGCATGCTTATATCTCAACCAAAACCATTACTCCCAAATCTCCTTGGGGCTAGGAGCCAGAACAAACAACTATGCTGAGCTTATGACTTTGAAACTTCTCCTTTGTTTTGCAATTGAAAGAAACTGCATAAAGCTACAAGTTTTTGGTGATTCAATGGTGATCATAAATTGGCTAAACAAGACTCGGAAATGCATAATTACCACACTAGATGCTTTATATGAAGAGATAACCAGATCTCTCTCTTTTTTTGAATCAATATTGTTCAAACATGCCTACAGGGAGTGAAATTCGGACGTGGACAAACTCTCAAAGGTGGCCCTGAATTTGCAATGGGGACACTGGAAAATTTTGGAGATAAAGGACTTAGAGGCCTCAGAGTATCCTCACAGGCCTTTTATTATTTTTCCTCATTGAAATCGAGAGTATAAAATATTTTTGGGACAGTCTTCAAGCATCATACAACAGATCTTTAAGCACATGCTGGACTCAAACTCTATTTATCTGTTTATAATTAGCTCAGAGGATGGAAAATAGTTTCGTCCTGATTCTGCCTTACATGGGTATTTTTGCCAGTGGACATAACAGTCTATCAAGACTAGTCTTGGTTTTTTCTCTAACCCTGGAAAGGAGGAGCAACTACATCAGAAAAGATGTGAAAACAGATGTAAATATGCATATAGCAGGAACAAATTACATACTAGTTTGTATGTAGTTTTTTTTATTAATACAAATCAACTTTTTTTCTTTAGGGAAAAAAATATATATATTAAATGATAAATCTTGGTAATCATTTTAATGTCTTTTAACAAGATCAATTTCAAATGAATAAAAACATATAGATTTTAATTATAAAATTTGGTTTCATATTCAACTTAATAAAAGTATGTAATATTAAAACCTATAGATTATTTACATCGATAAAGTGCAAATAGATTTATTCTCACAATTATAAAAGATAATCAAAATCGGACCGGGCACATCTTTAGTTGGGGATATCTGCATATAATAAACAATTTAATTTTAGGTTAATATGTATATAACAATAAATAAATAAATAAAAAACAATAATCTAAATAATTAAAATACACAAACAATTAAAAATAAACTTTTTTAGGTCAAACATTAATTAGTAAAATTAATATGTGTCTTTGAAATAGAAGACCTATCTGCTATCACAGCCAAGTTTTCTTCTTAATTTGTATTTTTGCACAGTGGAACCTGACATATATTCTGTTTGTGGGAGGAAGGCAAATAGGAGTTTGTTTGAAACTGCTAAACTTATCATAGAAATCGCTTGTGTGCACACTCTTCTCTATTTTAAGATAGCATGCTTTTAGAGGGGTCGACCACCGAAAGGGTTGACCCTCTCTCCCTATTGCGCAATCATTACACAAAAACGCATATTCATATCTTATACACATAATAAAATTTGTTTTTGTGAAATAAATCGAATTTAAAAAATTATACAAACAAAAACAATTTCAGAAATAATTATAAAAAGGGTAACAATAACATGACAAAAAATAAAAATAAAATTAGGTAAAAATAAAATCAGGTAAAAATAAAATCATAAAATTTTAAATTTTAAACGAACTTAGAATTTTCTCAAAATTTTATGATTATTGTGCTAACTTGTTTTCGCAAGTTGCTCAGAAACAGGTTTCGACAAGAAGGGTTGCCATTTTTCAAGTATAAGAGCATTTTTATTTATTCTCCTTAACTTTCTGTTAAGGACATAATTCCATGTATTCTCAATGCTCTAACAAGTTTGCTACAGGGAAATACTAACTTTTTTTGCAAGGTTCAAAGATGAATGAATGGCAAGTTTCAGAATCGCATAAAACTTTCAGAAAATAATGTTCCATTGAAATCTTGAAGGAGTTGAGTTTTCCTTTGTGTATGTCATGACATTTGCTTCCACAAAGAAGACTTTCAGAAACAAATTACGCCATGCCATGATCACTTATCCTTCTCCTTTCAATCCTATTTCTCCATCCATGTTAGAGTTTACTATTTCCCTGCCTTATATATCATGACTTCCTGCATGTATACCTTTTTTGAGTCGCACACATTCTCCTTATTTTTAGTTTATCTTTTTCCTTTTGAATAAAACCATTCAGCTTCCTTTCCATGACTACATTGCTTTGTTATTCTTGCCATAAAAACAGTTTGACTGTGAGATCTTTCATCTATAGTCCTACCACTCATTATGTACAACTCGTGTTGACTAATGTGGGATTCCTTAAAGCCAGCCTTTCAACAAGTATTTCCCCATCAACCTCAACACCTTATCTAGGATAGAGACTAGATTTTATTTTTAGTACCTTGAGTCTTGCATGCCTTAATGGCAAGCTCTCTCCAAGACAATCATGGGAATACATCAATGTCCCTTGATCATTAGATCTTGCAAGTGGCTCGACATCAACTCCTTTATTTGCACTTTGCACGATGTACTTAGGTACCTTGGCACTCATTGACATCAATGGTGAGCTTACCTCGCATTGGTTAACGACATTCATCAATGGTCGGTAATCCAATGACTTCTTTCCATGTTCAAAATCGACACATTTATTCACATGGTAAGAATTGTACCATCAATATTTGTACCAGGTAAAGAATATATACTTTTCATGGCATCATCAGCAGTTTTATAGCAGCAGACTTCCAGCCATATGAGTACCACAGTTCTACTTTCAGCTCTCATCTTTTACTTCATCCAACCAAGCAACAGTTCAGTTCCTTCACTTCACACTTTATGATCCAGCAGTAGTATTAGCCACATTCCTCTTGTATAGTTCATCAACTTTTTGGGTATGTGGAGGTATGTTGTTTTCTAATATTTAATCATGTGATTCCTTAAATGCTAGAAAATGAATGAATTTGGAAAATTCCCTCACTACATCCCCTTTCTACTTTTTATAAACCTAACACATCTTAATTTGGGGGGGGGGGACTACTCATTGCGATTTTATATATTCATCATCTCATTTACCTTTAATCAACATGTCTTTCCCAAACTATGCTAGCATGATTCATAATATGAAGAAAAGGATTTTTACTATACATTGATGGTTTATCATTTCCAATGCATGTATACTTTTAAAATCTTATGTATTGCAGCAAAATAAAATACAAATAAAACAAGCGAATATTGTCAACACAAGAACCAAAATTTGTTATACTTATGGTTGTAAACACAAGAACCAATCATAAGAGAAATCGTTGCTACTCATGCATTTCAAAATCATGGAATGATTTACTGTTACATACCATCATCATTTAAAGCCCAACTACAAAGCCAAAAGCTAAAAGGAATCAATGCATGGTTGCATGAGGACATGCAAACAGTCAAGTTGGGGGGTATGTTGAGCCACAAAAAGAACACATTTTATTCATCATTTCACATACTATTTATAACCTTATTCCATTATATCCTTCCATAAAACCATCAACATTCACCACTTTCATAATAAATATGGGTTTATATTACTATTTTCCTAATCATTTATTTTTTAGTATTTTGAGTGAATTTATGGTTAATTATTGAGAAAAATAACATATTTTTATTATACTTTAAATTTGGGTGAGTTTGGTGATGTTTACAGGTGTATTTGAAGACTTTATCAAGCTCAAAAATCACTACCTAACTTGAGATTCGAATTTCATCATCAAGGTGTGGCCTAATTTCAAGGAGAAGATCATGGACATGTGGAGAGAATATCTCATCCAATACTTGGTTGAGGATTTTAAGGGATGAGTTGTAGATTTGTTAAGGATTTGGGGGGATGAGTTGACTATTTGTTGAGAATTTTAAGGGATAGGTTGAGAGAATAGTGGATATGTAATTATGATCAGTTACCTTGGATTTATGTATAACTGAGAAGGGCTCTATCCTCATTTTGGTTAGAGGTCTCTTTGGTGGTTTGGAAGTAGATAATAGTTTAGAGTTAGTCATAGAATAGATTTTGAGTGTTATGTAATGGAGATGATGCTTAATGCACATCCCTTGACTCTCTTATGTTAATATAGATTTTCATAATTTTTTTCTCATGAGTTTTTAATGTATAATTCCAGTTATTTCTTCTTATGCATTTTCAGTCTTGATTTTATGTGAGCTCACAAGTTAATTTCGATTGCTTTATACCAGTTTATTTCATGCAATTTCAGTCTTTCTTTATCAAGTTAGTTTATGCAATTTTATGTTTTCTACAATTAGATTTATTTCTATACAATTTCCTACTTTCATAACTTAGATTCAATTTCAGTAATAGATTAAGTTCAGTGACACTCTACCCTGCATATATTTTGTTTGTACCTCACAAGTTTATGCTCTCCCTCGGTTGACAATTAATCGTTGGAATTCTATTATAATTTGTTTAATAATTTTAACCAACACTTATATTGCTCAAGTATTTTGTATTTTGATTTAAGTTCTCTGCTATTTAAGTTCAGAAATATCTCAAGTCAAAAGGCCAATAAATATCATGTATTATTGCTCAATAATGAAGAAACAGTGCCATTCCTCGATTACCTTGTTGTAAACTCTTGTAATTTGATGGATTCAAATGGATGTATAAAATATTGATGGTTTATGAATGAATGGACTGCAATTAAATTATATTATTGGTTCCATTTTCAATAATTGAGAATTTTTTGTCATTGGGTCGAATTTCATAGCAATTGGAGCAAACTACACCTCATTTCCCCAAGGGTCCAAAGCTAGTTTTTTATATATGATTGAAAGAAGTGATAACAACCATGGGAGGTTGATTGGTTATGAATATGAGTCTATGATAATGTATTATACACATCCCCTAATTTAATTTAATAATTTGAATGTGTTTCTGCACATTTGGGAAGCCATTTCTACCACTTACCCCAAGGGGGATTTGAGCCTAAAATTGCGAGTAAAATAATCTATCTTGTTCAGAATTTAGTACAGACTTGCAGAAGTGATTGGAGGAACATAATACATCCCTGAACACAATAATTAAGTTATTATATCATTCATAGATCTTGGGTGGATATTTGGGAGCAACTAAACTTATTTGGAGAGCAAGACACTAAAACTAGTCAAGAGCCAAAATTGCGAAAAAAAAAATTGAAAAATTGGGCATTTTGGTAAAAATTAAAAAAAGGGACATTACACATAAGCAATACTATAAGAAAAAAATATATTCTGCAAATGAGACTCATATAAGTTCCCAATGTAGTAAGGCTTACTGTGATCATACTTGGACAAAACCCTCCCCATATTTTCAGTAATAAAGTCAACATAATCATATAACAAACCAATGCACATCAGGAAGACCCATTCTGAAAGTCTCAGACACAATGCAGAAAATTTGAATGGAATATCTGTGTCCCCGCTTGTTATTGTACTTAAAATGAGAAGTATTAGTTGATAACCTCCATTAATGTTCATTTCTGTTTTTCTTCAGTGTTTCTAATATCTATTTTTTTGCACTTTGAAGCTTGCAAGCCTGACAAATATTAATTTCTAGATAGACATACTTGTGTGAAATTGAGATATTTTAAGGTTTCTCAAGACGATATATTTCTATTTCTTGACATTATATAACAAATAATATTTATTTTGAAGAAATCCCTGTGTTTATGGTAATCATTGAAATATGAGCTGAGAAACTCAAATGAAGAAACCCCATAATAGAATTCCAAATAAAGCTTTGCAACAACAATATAAATAAAAAAGAGGTTTGCATCAGAATATGCATCTTGCAAACTTGAAGCTTGTAGAGCAAGCTTCTTAAATTCTAAGTTGAGCTCTTACCATTTCAAGCACTCCACGAATGACACCACATAATACATTACAATAATAAAGGCCTTGACAAGTCTCAGGTAACTCAACAAAGTCCACAAGATGATTGTCCTCAAGGATAAGATTGCATTCACTCCCATCTGCATATGAGTTAGCCACACTTGATGTCACCCCCAAGAACATTTTGAATCCTACTTGTTAAAATTAAATAATTGTATCATGATTCGTAAATTATAATTACTTAGAGTAGCAGACACAAAAAATTGCATGCAACAAAAATAAAAACATGATATACATTTCACAATATTCAAGGTAAATTAGGAAAGTTTAGAACAAATTTTATGTGTCAATAGAATTGCTTGTCAAAAAGTAAGAGATAAGTTATCGGACATTGTTAACTATTGATAGAGGAAGAGGAAATGAACAAGTAATTCACTTTGTATGAGGATAACTACAAGTCAACCACTTGTTCAGGGGTGCAATCTCAAGGAATCTATGAAGCAGGGCTTTACTTATCCAAAGTAGGAATCCATGTCATAGTATCATTATGAGAAGTATAGAGGGTTCATAAACAACATCACAATATCATGGTTTTAGGTCCTTCGAGGAAAAAATATCCTATAGCCAATCAGAGAAGAAATATTGGGAATGCATTACACATGGAAGAATTAGTGAATGATAATAACAAATATTATTCATTGTATGCCTAAATCCTTGACTGTAACATACTCCCATTCTCATGTGATGGGAGAAGGGATTGGAACATGATGTAGGAAGAGGACTCAGTAGATTGTTCACTGAAAGCGAGGAGGAGCTAGTGAAGCCTCTCTTCAGGTTAAGTAAGGAATTGCTAGAACAATCGCCAGAGGAAAAAGAGTTGAAACTAAAGCAAGGGAGTGTAGACAATACTGGATCAAAATCCTTCACAACTAAAAATCCCTATACTTTTAGACCTTAATGTGACCAACATTTTTTTATGAAGTGTTGGAACCTTCCTTTATATAGACGTGAAACTTTTTTCCTACAAAGGACCTAAAAGTGAATGCCACATCAGGCTTAAAGTCAATTGAAGGTGAAGACGTATGGGGCTATGATCCAGAACTTGATGGAAGAGGTTTGAAGGTTGTTGGCTCACCAAATTGACACTCTTTGCACCCTCCAAATCCACTTTTGACCTCTTCATTTCATCACTATAGCCTATAGATCCCTCTATACTTTCATATATTTACCTAATTATCCAGCAAGTATAGCCAGCTATAATTAATTACCGAATATCATTGATTTCCTTTAATTTAATGATTAAATGTAATTATATGAATATCGTGACTAATCATATTAGATTTTGTAGCATGTTTTGATTTCAGCAGCAAATTAAATATTAGCTGACTATTTTCTACACTTCAGGTGCTACAATCTTGCCCAAGCAAAACAGAATCTATCCATCTCAACTCTAATTGATGATTCACATATACAAATGAATGAGATATTCATCTCTAGGCACTACGTGCCGTAGAGATGAAGATCTATTATTAGATTAAAAAAATCAGAGCGTCTTTTGAGCATGAAGGATTTAATAAATAAGTGAAGGAATCATTTTACCTTATGCAAATAAATGTATTCTTAAATAGAAGATAGGATTTGTTACTGTAAAATCATTAGAGAAAATTTGGGGTCTAAAATGGGCCTCCTAAGGAAAATAATAAAATAATAGTTATTAATTTTGGAGGAAGAATGAAAAAAACTACTTTTTGTGTTCGTATTTTCGACATATCTCCCTGTTTGTTTACTCTAATTCTGAGCATAAGAGCTTGTTGGATGTGAAATTTAATTCTACATCCAATGAGTACCCGCACTGCATACTTCTGACATACCTCTCTACCCCAAAAACAACAAATACCTAAAAAAATGTGATGATGACATCATCATCACATTTTTTTAGGTATTTCTTGTTTTTAGGGTGGCAGGGTCTATCAAAAGTATGAATTGTGGGTACTCGTTGGATGTGTAATTAAATTCCGCATCCAACGAGCTCTCCCTCTTGAAATTTGAGTAAAAACACACAAAGATATGTCGAAAATACGAACAAAAAAGTAGTTTTATTTTATGACAAATATGTCAATTCAACCATTATGGTTGACTCATTTTATTGAAATTCTATTGGTTCTTGAATTCCAACTCACAAAATTTATTGTTGGCGCATTTTCTTATAAGGCCCATTTTAGACCCAATTTTCCTCTAATGCGGTATTAGTTATCCTAGCTCCCTATTAGATTTTTATCATTCTAAGCTAGCATTATGATATTAGGATCTTTAACTAAGAGAATAACATGCATAGCAATAAAACACAAGAGACAAGAGACACAAAGAATTTTCCTCGGGGAAACCATAAAGGAGAAAACCCCGCAACTTCCTCAAAGATAGAATGAGCACCAATGGCAGCAGTAAAACCTGAAAACATAAAGATGATCTCCACGGCTTCTGTCTCTCTCTCTCTCTCACTTGAGAGAACTTCTCCTTTCTCACTCATGCACCCCAATGAGTGAGTGTGTGTGTGTATAAAATAAAGAGGCTCACTCTCTATTTATATTCTTTCATTCACTTGAAGTGCACTCCAACATGTCGACCTCACTTAACAATTACTTACTAGAGCCGCCATCTCTAGGAGTGCCTAATAACCCTAGTGCCCCACAACTTGTGTGGACTTTTCCCTCTGCTCAACAAGGAGGGTTAACCTTGACTTAGATGGTGGGGACTATTTCCCTAACTTACAATGACTCACCTACGGTCGACTTCTCTAGGATAGTCTAATAACCCTAGGGCCCCATAACTATGGGGACTTTAACCCTTGACCAATAGGAGGGTTACCCACAATGACTTGACATGATTTTACATTATAGAAACTTCCCGATCAAAACATCGAGGCATGACATGACTCAAGTACATTATAGACACATCTCAGAATAAACATCGGGGTACAATACATAAGAAATACAAGTGAATACATTCCGTAGTTATAATTACATCAACACTCCCTCTTAACTAGGAAGGTATTCTCTTGACACAATTTATCAGCACAAGTCTTCTTCTCTGTATCATCTGGATCATCATAGAGTTCTTGTCATCTTCAAATCATCTTCATCATCAGGTCATCTTCATATTCATGTTATCTTCATCTTCAATTCATCTTCATCTATAGGTTATCTTCATCTTTAAGTCATCTTCATATAGATTTGGATCATCCCTCGATCTGGATCATCATCACTAGATCTAGATCATCACTCGATTTGGATCATCATCACTAGATCTAGATCATCACTCGATCTGGATTATCATCACTAGATCTAGATCATCACTCGGTCTGGATCACCATTGCTGGATTATCATCAAGTCTAGATCATCACTTGATCTGGATTGTCACTGCTAGATCATCATCAAGTCTAGATCATCACTTGATCTGGATTATCGCTGCTGGATCATCATCAAGTCTAGATCATCACTTGATCTGGATCGTCACTATTGGATCATCATCAATTCTGGATAATCACTTGATCTAGATCATCATCGAAGCTAGATCATCACTGAATCATCATCATCATTACTGCTTCTGCTATCTCAATCAAATGGTGCTATCTTCTTCATACTTCTCGTCATAAGAAATTCTATAGAGTCAATCCTGTAGGCCTACCCTTCATGTAGGTCTTCATTAGCACTTATATCTGACACTTAAGTCAGATGGCCCGCCTAGCACTCACATCTGACCTCATCTTGTCAGAAAGGCCCAACACTCACATCTAACCTCATCTTGTCAGAAAGGCCCAACACTCACATCTGACCATGTGTAAACACATCGCACCAGAATGGCTCAGCACTTATATCCGACCATGTGCAAGCACATCACATCGAAAAGGCTCTGCACTTATATCCAACCTCATCCTATCAGAAAGGCACAGCACTTATAGTCGACCATGCCTGAAATCACCACATCAAAAGTGCTCAGCACTTACAATCGACCATGCTCGAAAGCACCGCATAGAAAGGGCTCTGCACTTATATCCAACCATGCTCAAAATCACCGTATCGGAAGGGTAGGAACTCACATCTGATCATGGAGGAACTAATCCTACCATCGCATCAGAATGGCCCCCAGTCCTAGACTGAGCTACCTGGCAACTGACCAGGTGCCTACATTCCCAAAATGGAAGTTGCCCTTACATCTGACCTACTTGTCAGAATGGCCAACACTCACATCTGACATGGGAGGAACCTAATCCTTTAGCCATGACAGAATGGTTCAGCCCTTACATATTATCAAGTGGGAACACATCCCTCTCTCACAACAGAATGGCTTCTTAGTCCTAGACTGAGTTTTCCTAGAAACTAACCAGGCACCTCCATTCCCAGAATGGAAATAGCCCTTATATCTAATCATGTAGGAACCAATCCTATAGTTGCATCAGAATGGCTCAGCACTCATATCTGACATGGAAGGAACCTAAATCCTCTCACCATGACAGAATGGCTCAGCCCTTAAATTTGACCATGGAAGGAACTTAATCCTCTCCCATGTCATAATGGCTCTAGGTCTCATCATTTCCCCTTAGAGGGAACCTTGATCTCGAGAACACCAAGCTTCCTCTTGAAGTACTCAAACTTCACTTTGGCCATTTCTAGCATAGAATCACACCAGGGCTGATTACATCCAAGGATGACCTGCGAGCTTCACCAGGACCGATTACATCCAAGGACAACCTATCTCATCAACTATGCTAGAAATCCTTCTTTCAAGAGATCTTGATCTGGTTCACTTCTCCTCTCTGCATCATACAACAAATGCAAGTCATATCAACCAAATCAAATAGTAGTTTTTCAAAAGAAACATACTACCTCCCAAATAGCAAGTGGCAGCATCATTTTCCCCAGCTGTACTCAGCGCCATGCAGGACTTCATCCTACCAAACCAAGAGATCACACCTGATCCCATACTGAATTAGCACCTTGAAGTGCTCTTCCAATCAATGGCACAGCCTACTTTGCAACCATCAAGTGAACATGTCTCAATGTGTTCACAGCAAAGCAAATATCTGGTCTTGTATTCGTCAGGTACATCAAGGAATAAATCATCTGATGATACATTGTGGCATCAACCATCTCTGATGAAGCATCACTCAATAGCTTCATGTTCAATGAGATAGGTGTGGTCATGTCCTTGCATTCCATCATCCTGAACCTCTCCAAGATCTCTACTGCATACTTCCTTTGTCCACACTTCCATGCCTAGAAAATAGTGCATCGACACATAATAGGAGCATCACTGGTCTTCCGCCTTCAACCTTGAAACAAAGGTTGGAATCCGCTTTACTCTCAGTAAATCCTAGATTCATTAGTAATTTTTCCATCCTGTCGTACCATGTTGAACCTCAAGATCTTCTACAGTCGCTCCCTCTGAAGCAGAGCATCATTCTCCCTCTGTTTTTTGTACTCTATCCATTGAAACATTCTGTACCGAAGTGACAAGTAGTATCCATCTAGGATCATTGGATACCAAGATCCTCTATCTTGACCTTTTTCAAAATTTCTTCTCACACCCATCTGTGAGCTTGTCATCCTCTATCAACCTTGTAGCAAAGGTTTAGATCTTCATAAAGCTCCTCATGTATGTGTTATCCCATGGGTGTCTTCTGAACTCATACAATGCCTTCTTTCATTTGCACACATGATTATGCATGTCATGTGACTTCACTTCCAGTGGCTGAAAATGTCTCTTTGTAGTCTATTCCCTATATCCCATGATGGAACTACGAACTTCCCTTCATGTATCGATACTGCATCCTAGACATCATTCTTCTTGAACTGGTCTTCCCTTTTTTCTTGGTTACTTCTTCATAGCTGGAAAGTTCTGCATCAATGATGTCACTACATTCGTCATTTTATTCTTGAACTGTTGTCACTTGTTCTTTGGAACAAGTCTTATCCTTCTTTGCTTGTAGGCGATTATGTACGCGATCTTCCTACAAGTCAAATGCATTTGTCTAGTTAGAAACATTTCATAAGGAATATTCATACTGGCAAGTTCTTATGTATGAATATATGATCATGCAACTACTTTAGCCAATATAACATTCATCCATATCTCACTAAAACTTTCTAGATGCCTTCCATCTCTACCAGGAGAACATTGAGATTGTGCACTAATCCAATATCTCAGCAAAGAGGTTTCATTCTATATAAGTAGCAATGGAGAGTTGTATAGCACCATGAGCTACTTACCCATCACATGCATATTAGTAGTAAACTGTCATTAATACAAACATCCTATCATGCATAATACATCAACTGAATATAAACAAAATGCATAAGAAAACAATATCATGAAATGACAATTGAATACTTATCTTTATTTCTTTCGTGGGTAGACTCCTTCTTGAGCCTTCAGCTTCATCGTCTTCTTCATTCATAATAGCATCGTTTCTTATCCAAATGCTAAGGTGGATAAGAGGTTATTCAAGAGTTGAGCTCTTCATAATCCTCATCAATTGAGGGATCTTCTTTGGATGGTGAGAGCTTGATCTTCAATTTCTCCCATCTTCTCTTCTCTTCTTATGAGTCGAGCTTCTTCTTCTTCCGAGAGTCTACTGAAAGTAATCACTTCCTTCTGGCACACATTCCTTGAATGAATGAATCCCATGATTCTCAGAGGCCATTCAAGGTGTCTATCACTACTTTTTCATTCTCCATTTCTTCTTCTACTGCTTTCAAGTTGTTCTCTGATTTGAGAGACCCTCGTAAAGTATGATTGTATGGTCTCTGCATTGTGGATCTTCACATTCTTCAACTGGTTTCTTAAGGTCATATTCCAATTCATGTTCTTCCCTTCAAATACCTTTGGTCAAGGAATCAAACATCTTCAATGTCTTTAGGAAAGACACTTGTGGTACAAGTTGATCTGTGATTGAATCAACAATGATCTTCTTGGCCTTGACCAAGTTTTTCTTATGTAAGGCTTCTAGCCTCATCTCCCTCTGGAACTGGAGCCTCTCTACTTGTGTAGGTGTCCAATTCATTTTCTTCAAGGAGATCATATGCTTCCATGCTTGGAATTTGTCAACTTCACCAAGATTATCATCAAACTGATGTGATAGATCACTTTGAAATGAGAACCTCAAATAAAAATGGAAAAATATTAGATCTTATCGATTTGAGGTGTCCGTCCCGGTTCTGGAGCTTGTTGATCTAGGGTTTGTCAGAGAAACCCTAATTTTCAAAACTTGGAATCTTTCAAATTTGATTGGATGTAAATATATATCTCTTCAAATGGATCTGTCCAATGTACTCATCTTCTGAAAACAATGGAGGGAAGCTCCCAGAACAGGAAGCCCTAGTTTTCCAATTTCTTCTGCAGAAATGCCTATTACTGTTTCTATGGTATCTCTGAAATTAGTACTCCTCTATGTATAAAACGTTTCACTAAGGTATCCTCGCATGTCCCTATTCCAACACAACAAGTTTCATCAGAATTAGTTTCACCAATTGGGACTTATGATCATTTTCCTAAGGTGACCTGTTACAGGACTGTTCAGAACAGAGATGTCATACAGACTACCACGTCTCACTATTTCATCTTCTGAGTCTGAAACTTAGACCACAAAGAGTAAATTCTATTTTATTTTTGTAACATCTTCAGGAATTTAATTTGGACCTCTTTACCCAAGATATAGCAATTCGCCTCAGGTGTCTTGTTTAGGGATGAATTCTGGAAGAGGCTGGAACCCTAACTTGGAGGGATCATATCTACCAGAATATAGTGAATTTGAGGCTGAATCTTGGATACAGTGTACACCAGGATTTCACCTTCATCCTCTACAAGTTTCATCTCCTTAGCCTTCGCAAATCGTGGAATATAATGAATGTACCAAAACTTAGCATTTTTAGTATTTAGGGTTTTTCTAGCTCAGTGTCAAACTAGGGTTTGACTTTCTTGGAGTTTCACCCAACCAAAAAACTTGATCCAGGTCTCTAAAATTATATTTTGATGAGTAGAGCAATCCTATGCTGGACTCACTCAAAAATTCCTCTTCTGTAAGAATCCCTAATTTCCCGCACCAAAACTAATAATGCTCAGAATCGAATTCTGCTTCGACAGAAAGATGCGCCCTTCAATGGAGAGTCAACCTAGCATACTTTTCCTGATCGATTACGGAGAGAGACTCAAAAATTAAGAAGCCCTAGATTCTATAGCTTCATAATGTCTTTTTCTCAGGTTAGCTCTGATCCCATGTTATATTTTTATCATTCTAAGCTAGCATTATGATCTTAGGATCTTTAACTGAGAGAATAACATGCACATCAATAAAACACAAGAGACAAGAGACACAAAGAATTTTCCTCAGGGAAACCATAAAGCAGAAAACTCCACAACTTCCTCAAAGATAGAATGAGCACTAATGGCAGCAGTAAAAATAGAAAACATAAAGATGATCTCCACGGCTTCTGTCTCTCTCTCTCTCACTTGAGAGAACTTCTCCTTTCTCACTCATGTGCCCCAATGAATGAGTGTGTGTGTATAAAATAGAGAGGGTCACTCTCTATTTGTATTATTGCATTCACTTGAAGCGCACTCCAACATGTCGACCTCACTTAAAAATTACTTACTAGAGCTGGCCTCTCTAGGAGTGTCTAATAACCCTTGTGCCCCACAACTTGTGTGGACTTTTCCCTCTGCTCAACAAGGAGGGTTAACCTTGACTTAGATGGTGGGGACTATTGCCCCGACTTACAATGACTCACCTAAATTCAACTTCACTAGGATAGTCTAATAACCCTAGGGCCCATAACTATGGGGACTTCAACCTTTGACCAATAGGAGGGTTACCCACAATGACTTGACATGACTTTTACATTATAGAAACTTCCCGATCGAAACATTGGGGCATGACATGACTCGAGTACATTACAGACAAATCTTGGAATAAACATCGGGGTACAATGCATAAGAAATACAAGTGAATACATTCCAAAGTTATAATTACATCAACACTCCCGAGCTATAAAACTATGGATCAAAATGTAATAGGGGAGGGATGATTAATAGAAGAATTGCATTGCTCAAGTGCTTGTTTTTTGAATTGAACAAAGGTTGACTCATACAATGTTTATCTTATTATTTTAAGTATTGATACATATGTTTCTTTAGAATTTAATCTAATTGTTTTTCTATTGTTAATGTTCTCTTCATTTTAGTACATGTCTGTAGCTTAGAGTTCTTAGTCTGCAAATCTTTTAGGGACTTGTGGTCTTGTTGGCAAGGATCCACCAAGAAGACCATGAGCCCTTCCCCTGTAACTTTTATTTCTATATAGAATAGATAACTTAATTAATTACTTTCTATTTTCATTAGAAGTAAGAGTTTTGTTTAGTAAGATTGTCAAGCTACTGTAGAAAACGAATTTGTATATGCTTGGAATTTATTTCTTCCTATTTTATTATTATTGAAGTAATGTACACAATGTCTGATATTTTAGAAATGAGCTAGAATGTTTGGGTATATTTATTTGAGGCATTGTTTTGGACTCATATAGTGTTATAGATTTTAATTGTATTCATTTTGCTGTAGTTTCAAATTATAGTTTCATTTATGTATTGTTTTATGCAAATTTGGGATTTCAAATGAAATAGACTTAGTTGTATTTTAATTATAGGATCTGCAAATCTCATTTGTTTTATCATAGCTTAGACTCTAGGTTAATTCAAGTATTTCTTTCAGTAGAATTGGATTTTGGAATTTCATATTTTTTTTTTATTTGTAAGAATTGGATTTTGGAATACAGTTTTAGACTTGGTAATAGTATCCTCCGCAAATTTCATTTATCTTACTATAGTTTTAAATGCAAGTTTAAATTATAATAGGTTCAATTAAGTAGTAATTCATTTTAAGATTGAATTGCACAATGAACTTTATGCTGATAAAAAACTTATTAAAACTCATGCTAAGGCAATCTATTAATTTGATAAGAGGATTAATATATTAAATGAGAAATCAATTTCTAGTTCACTTTCTGTCACATGTTTTGTTTTCTGTGTCATTACATAGTTTTCTGCTTACATAATTTAGTTTCTGAGTTATATTAGAATAAATGGTTTTCATTAGTTTATTTTCATTTTCAAGGATATGCTTTCAAGGTAGGATTGTATTGAAATCAAATTGAACATTATTTCATTTTTGCAATTATGTTAGAGCTTGAAATTTGAATGCTTTGTAAATTTTAGATGTGAAAGTATTTAGTCAACATTAAGACCTTAAATTGGAATAGAGATGATTAGCAATAAATTAAAAAACTTAGTATCAAACATTTCAAATAGTTTTTTAGATTAGATTAGATCAGGTTAGGCTAAGCTCTGATCCTACACATGGATGCATCACCCCACAAAAAACCCATACATGTCGTTCACGGCATTTCAATGACTTGGAGGCACCTAGGAAACATTCTCTTTCTGCCAAGGACTTCATTGAGGATGTAGGGGCATGTTGGCCACACCCAAGACATTCTAGGCAAATTTTCTAGTAGACTTCAGAGGCTTTCTAAGTATTTATGTTCTGTTTTGAAAAATGACACTGATGGTTCAAAAATATGATATATCCAAGCTTAATAATCTATTTGAATTTTTTATTTTGACTTCATAATTTAAATTTCCGATTGCATATGTATAATACTATAAACTATAATTTGAATTTCCCTCCTTGGGCATGATTGTAAATATGGCCTCTTGTACATATAAGAAGTATCTCTTGCAAAAAAAATATAAACTGTAAAAAATTGTTTGAGGGAATGATGTGGAACTGCCAAATTGGTCAATTTCATCATGTAAGAGTATGGCATGTTGCTCTAAGAGATAGATGTTTGAAACATTTGATTCCCTCCCTTTGGTTTCACTAGTTGGGTATGTTACAAAGAAAACTAGCACCCACAAAAATTGAAGTCACAAGCACCAAGGTAATAGTGTGGTATAAATCGGGAAGGATACAAGGATTCGACTTTCCGGAAAGATGAGACACATATGGAAAGTTGAAACTCCAGACTTGACAATATTTTCCACTACTGCATGCCAGAGATTGACAAGGAATCCCATGTTGTATTATGTCTACTGTTAATTTATACCTTTAAATTAATATATAACATGGATTCAACCATGCTTTTTCCCTAGCTCTTTGAATTTTGTGTTTGTTCCCTAAGAGCAATCTTGCTATAGGGATTTTGTTGTCAATAACATGCACTTGTTTTGAATTGTTCTTCCACTCAAGGCACATATTTTTCTCCGGTCTTTCATCTTCTTGCTGCTGAAATATTTAATTAGTAAACCAATCCCAACTATGCTATTTAATTTATAGTTTAATCTATGTTCTCAAGTGCTTTTGGGTGCTTTGAGTGCAAAGTATTGTGCTAGTTTAATTCTAATTTACCCGTATATTTTATACACTAATGAATAGGACACAAACATCCTAGGGACACCCTCTACGACCAAAAGGAACCATCCAAAATGGAGAGGCATATAATGATGATAGGGTTACATTGCCTAGAGTTATTATGCTAAAGTGTCCATCTTGTTGATGCAGATTTGTATGTTAACAAATTGGAATTATTGTCGTGGAATTCATCAAATCCCAAGTCATTAGTAGCTTGTGGCTACATGAAATTGGTGATATTTTGTTTATTAGGATTTTATTTTCTATATGAACTAACAACTCCACTATCGAAAGGTTTTATCATAATGGACAATGTAATATATCCATGACTTGACCTAGAACAAGGTACAGTTCTAGGCCTTAACAAACCCAAACAACTTTTCTGACAAGAAGGGTCATTAAATAAATCCTCACCTAGGCTTGAAAGCACTTCAATCATTTCAAATGTTTCCAAAGAGTTGTTACACCTCCATATTCTAGTAGTATTTTGGTAAGTTCTTATGTGGTAAGGAATCCACCATTGCTTCAGCTTATTCATCAAATACTACAACCATGGTTGCTAGGTTTACCCTTAGTGTTTCTGCTCCATTAATTTTCACTACAATACCTAATCAACCTCATGTTCCTATAGGTAGACCTTCCTAAATTTTCAATAAATAATGCCATCTCAGTTGATAATCCTTTGATCACCTTTTTGATTGTTGCAGAGAACATGGAGATTGAGTATGACGACATGGTCATGAATATTTTTGCATGCAATATAGAGGGGAATGCATAGGAATGGTCTAAATCCCTTGCCACAAATTCCATCAACGGATGGGACTCATTCAAAAATGAATTTGAAACCAAGCGGGGGGACAAGCAACATGTAAGTTCTCATTAGAAGAAGAAGAAATGAAATGAAATAGTAATTGAATTCAATAGCCAAACTTTCCAAATTACATGAAAATATACCACAAGCTAAGCACCTAAGTAATGGCACTACTTTAGTGTTACACATTAATGCTTTTGATGAATCCTTTGGATTTTTGGTTAGGGAAAATGATTGGTTAGTGAAGTTCACCGCTAAAGAGATTCGTAAGAGTATAGATAGAAAACATAACATACAAAACATGTATGTTATTTCCCATGTTGACCATGGTATTATACTTTAGTCTCTCTTGGCTTTCCTCATTTCATTTGATGTGATTTTCATGTTACGCTTCAGTACATGAGTGATTGTTTTTGGTTCTTTGTTGTGCTGAAGGAAAATCTTCTCTCACAAATTATTTGGTTGTAGTAGCTGGTATCATTTCTCAAGAAGTTGTTGGTGATGTTAGGATGACTGATACTCATGCAGATGAAGTTGAACGTGGCATCACCATCAAGTCAATTGGAATCTCGTTGTATTATGAGATGGAGGATGTACCTGTAAAAAAATTCAAGGAGGATAGAGTGAGAAATGAATATTTCATAAATATGATTGATTCACCAGTGCATGTTGAATTATCTTCAGAGGTTAAAACATCCTTGCAAATGACAGACAATGCACTAGTTGTGGTAGATTTCATTGAAGATGTTTGTGTCCATACTAAAATTGTTCTTCGTCAACCTCTTCGAGAAAGGATTATGCCAGTTCTCACTGTGAACAAGATGGACAGGTGCTTTATTGAGTTAGATCTTGATGGAGAGGAATCTTAGTATACTTTTTTAAGTGTCATTGAAAATGAAAATGTGATTATGGCTACTTGTGAAGATACTCTTCTTGGTGATTTCCAAGTTTATAATGAAAAATGTACAGTTGCATTCTCGGAAAGTATTCATGGGTGGGAATTTAGTTTGAAAAAAAAATCAAAAATGTATGACTCAAAGTTTGGAGTGGATGAAGGAAAGATGATGGAGAGGCTGTGGGGTGAAAACTTCTTTGATCCAACTACCAAGAAATGGAAAGCCAATAATACAGGTTCAATAAGATGAAAAAGGGGATTTTTTTCAATTCATATATGAACCTATTAAGCAAATCATCAATATTTGTATGAACGATCAAAATGATAAGTCATGTCCCATGTTGTAGAAATTAGGAATTATGATGAAGAGTGAAGAGAAGGAGTTGGTTTCAAAGGAACTCGTGAAGCGTTTCATGCAAACCTGTTTACCTGCAAGTAGTGATTTAATTGAAATGATGATTTTTAATCTTCCTTCTTCAACAAATGCAGGGAGATATTGTGTTGAAAACTTATATGAAGGACCTATTGAATCTTCATGATATATATGCAACTACAATTTGAAATTGTGACCTTGAGGGACCACTGATGTTGAATGTTTCAAAAATGATTTCATCCTCAGACAAAGGACATTTTTTTGCTTTTGGCCATGTTTTTTATAGGAGAGTGGAAATAGACATGAAGGTAAGGATCATGGGCCCCAACTATGTGCCAATTCAGAACCATTAAAACCCAACAATGTTTGAATGAAATTAGTACAACCTTCTTGCACATTTGATTGACTATATAGTAAAGGGGATGAGTCCAAAGAAATAATTTGTGGTACTCCATTCCCTACTTTGTTCCTACCTCTAATTTGAAGAGAATTCGAGGTTCTAAAAAGAGGAAATCTAGAGGCACGCAAAGACGTGTCCAAGGAATTTCTTCCTGGACTCTTACAAAATATTAATATAAAAACCTAACATATTATAACAATAGGAAAAGTATATAAAAATGGGTGAAATACGAAATGGGAAAAATCCATGGCGATTGTAGAGTGCAATTAAACCTAGAATGCAAAACCCTGTCACTTGTAGAGTGACCCAAGAAAAAAAAATGATAATGATAATTACCTACAATTATATAACAATTGATTAAGGGAATTTCGACTCCAAATTATTTGTAGAGTATTAAGGTTCCCCTTTATAATTCTTCGCCTTCTCTCCATGGCTACTTTAGTTATCGAACTCTTAATCCCCTCCCTTAAATTCCAAATAATTTCCCTTGAACCCCTCTCAAAACCAAATTCTCAAACCGCCTCTCCCAATTTCCAAATAAGATGTCCCCTTTCAGCCAAATTTAAAGATTTGGCACTAAATATACCTCCTACCAAGTTTCGGTGGGATTCATAGTCCTCTTGGATTTGTGTCTCGCTTTGGCTTTGTGTCTCCTCCCTAATTGACTCTCAAAACCCCATGGAACATCCCCTTCCCACCAAATCCACATATTTGGTGCAAAATACACCTCCATTCAAATTTCATCATAGCTTCATGGTCACTTTGGTCATGGGTTCATGGTTCTTTTGGTTTTGTGAATATTCGATTGTGGGTTTTGTGTATATGGGATGCCTCTCATCCCTTCGTTTTGTAATTATAATTGTTTTTTGTTTCATATTATTTATATATAATATATACTTATATTTAGTATAAAATATACATCGTATATCGTATTTATATGGTATAAATATATAACTTATATTACATATATTTTTCACATAATATTATTCAGAAATGCCAAATTATCAAGAGACACATATTCATAATTTTAACTAATTATGTGGATTCATATTTAAATAATGCTCACAAGGGGATTGTTATGATCATTATTATTATAATAAATATATAAGTTAATTTTTTTCTCATACATATTATTAGTACATAGTAAAAAAATACTTAGTAACATTTTTTATTTATTTATAATGCAAATAGTTTGATAATTAATATTATCTATATATAAAATATTTTAAAAAAAAATGTATATAGGTATATTTGTATAGTTATTTTCAAATATATAAGCCATAGCTCACCACTAGGACATTTTCATAGCTAATTTGGTGTCAACAGTGGAGTTGTGACACATGAGGCGATCTACAATTTACTAAGTTCTAGGGGGCTTTGAATCCATCTGCAGTCTTAGAATTTAGGGGGTCTGATCCACAACTTAAAATGAACAAATAAATGACCAATTATAATGTGGTCATTTTTAGTCTAGATATCCGGTGACCAAATTTGGTCATTTATCTTGGTCTTTTTTAGTTTAGTTTTATCCTGTGACCAAAAGTGGTGATTTATCTTGGTCTTTTTTTGTTAGCCCACTTAAATTTATCAATTTTGGTCATTTATCCCTTGAAAAAAATTGTGGTGACCTAAATTTTTGGTCTCCTCGTTACTAATCTCTCATTTTGCACTACTGAAAAGAGTAAAAAATATTAAAGAAAAATATGTAACATGGAGGACTTTCAAGAAATACTTCAAAAGAAAATTCTTATATGAATAGTATTATGAAGAAATAGCTAAGGAGTTTTATGATCTTAAGCTAGGATCAATGTCGATGAAGGAACTAAGTAGTAAAATTTTAAGTTTATTACGATATATACCATATATAATCGACGAAAATCATAAGATACAGAGGTTTTTGAGTTGTTTGCCTCTTAGCTTCAAGGACATAATTGAATACAATAATCTAAAAACCCTTGAAGAGGCAACGAGGGAAGCTAATTTTTGTTATCAACAAATAAAAAATAATAAAGAAGGAATACCTAACTGGAAAAGTAAAAGAACAAGTAATTTTGAGCAAAGAAGGAAAGGTTTTAAGCCCAACAAAAGTTTCGGAAATAATTCCTGAAATTTTTCTAAGAATAATTATCAAGGAACGAATTTTAAAGGTAAAACACAAAAAAAAAATTACAGCACCAGAAAGTAGAGAGATGCCTAATAATTATGTTAAAAGCAATGAAAAAAACACCTATGAAATGTTGGTAATGTCAGGGACCTCATATGCAAAGGACTGTCCAAACAGAAAGAGGAATTTCAGCAATGTGCATACAATTTAGGAGGAAGAAACTGTTGGTGACGTAGCAAATGAAATTCCCAGAATTAATGCATCCTTGGAGAACAACAGGTTGATCATCCAAACATCCATGGTGGAAATAGAAGGTATGATACATAACAAGCCTATTACTATTTTAATAGACCAAGATGTTAATTTAAGCTATCTATCACATAGTATAATAGAAAGATGTAATTTACATTTGAAAAAGATTGTAAAATCCTGGTTGGTTTAGTTAGCTACAGGAACCAAAAGAAAGGTAGTTAGCTATGTTGAAAATTGTGAAATGTTTATGAGTCAATTCAAAACTCAAGTGAAATTAAATGTATTACCGTTAGGTTCATATGATGTTATAATAGGTATGGACTGGTTGAAAAAACAAAAGTAGTTTTAAACTATTTTGAGAAAACATTTACATGCTTAGAAGATGAAGGAGAAATAGTCACAGTCAAACGGATACCTAGAAAAGTTTCTGTTAGACAACTTTCAACTTTACAAATTAAAAAGTCTATACGGAAAGGCTGTAAATTTTTTGTTGTACATATAATGAATAACGAACACATGAATAAAGAAGATAAGTTAAAATTCGATGATATTCCAATCTTAAAAGACATTTTAGATGTTTTTTCAGAAGAGATTCTAGGATTACCTCCAAAAACAGAGTTGGATTTTCCTATTGAATTAGTACCACGAGTTGTACTTGATTCAAAGGATCCTTATCGGATGAACATATTAGAACTTAATGAACTAAAACTACAAATACAAGATATGATAGATAAGAATCACATAAGACCAAGTGTATACCCTTGGGGAGCACATGTCTTATTTGTTAAAAATAAAGACAGTACATTGTTTTTATGTATAGATTATCGTCAGTTAAACAAGATGACAATTAAAAATATATATCCACTACCCCACATAAATGATTTGTTCGATCAGATACGAGGAGAAAAGATACTCTCAAAAATAGACTTGATATATGGATATCATCAAGTCATAATTAAAGATGAATTTATTTTTAAAACTCCACTCAGAACCCGATACAAGAATTATGATTTTATAGTTATGCCATTTGGGATAACTAATGCTCCATCAACTTTATGTGTTTAATGAACAGTTCTTAAGTAAGTACTTGGATAAATTTGTAGTTGTCTTCATATATGACATATTAATTTATTCAAAAACAAATGAAGAACATGATGAACATTTGCAAATAATATTACTAGTTCTAAGAGAACATAAACTGTATTGCAAATTCGGTAAATACGAATTATTTAAAGATAAAATACAGTATCTAGGTCATGTGATACCCAAGGAAGGCATATCACTAGATCCTGCTAAGATAGAAGAAATAATGGAATGGCATATTCCTAAAGACATATTGGATGTACAATCGTTCATGGGGATTACGGGTTATTACCAAAAAATCATAGAAGGATTCTCGAATATCGTGAATCCCATAACATCCTTACAAAAAAAGGGAAAAATATTTGTATGGGATCTAAAGTGTGAAGAAAGGTTTAATAAACTAAAGGAATTGTTAACTAATTCACCTATATTAAAAATAGCAGATCGAAACAAGGACTTTGTTGTGTACACTGATGCATGGAATGAGGGTTTGGGTGGAGCACTAACCCAAGAGGGTCGTGTAATAGCATATGAGTCAAGAAAGTTAAAAATACATGAAAATAATTATGCCACTTACAATTTAGATTTGGAAGCCATAATACATGCTTTGAAAAGTGGTGCCATCATCTAATCGATAGAATATTTTATTAATGTCTAATAACATAAGCTTTAAGTATTTGTTTGATCAACAAAATATGAACACAAGGAAAGCGGGATGGTTAAATTTCCTTAGCGAATATGATTTTGAAATCAAACATATAAAAGGAAAGGAAAATAAGGTGGTTGATTCCTTAAGCATAAATGCAAGACTGAATTATTTAGTCGCTATTAGTAGCTACAAAATAGAATTGGACGATAAGTTGGAAGACTAAGTAAAATTGGATAAGGAATATCAAAATTTAAGAGAAAAGGTTACAAAAAATGAATGTGAAAACATAAAAAAAAGATTTCAGTTTGAATGAAAAAGGTCTAATGTTATATAAAACAGAACATATGTACCTAATATACCAACAATTAAATTGTTGATTTTAAATGAAGTACATAAAATTCCTTATTCGGGACATTTGGGTTATCGATAGATGATAACAATGCTAAGGAAATATTATTTTTGGCCTAATATGAAAAATGAACTAGTTGAATATATAGCTAGGTGTATAGAATTCTAGCAAGTTAAAGCTGAGCATCGACACCCAACAGATATTTTGCAACCATTGTCAATCCCAAATTGGAAATGGGAAATTATCAGCCTTGATTTCATAATAGGACTGCCTGAAAAGCAAAAGAAAAATGATTATGTAATGGTAGTGGTAGAAAAACTTAGAAAGGAAGCTCATTTTTTCACATACCCATACCCCAATTATCATGCATAAATAAAAATTTCTTAAGAACCTTTGTTTTTTCATTTAAAACATAGGGCATGGCCATGAAACCCCTCTATAGCATTCATGCTTAAGCATAAACACCATGGTAACAGTTGTTCCACAACATATAAATCCACTCTACATCCAGAAAAGTTGTTTCCGCACACTAGTACAAAATGAGAAATTAATGACTAAAAAAATGACTAAAATCAGGCTATAAACGACTATTTTTGAGTCCATGACTAATAGTAGCTAATTTCCACTATCTTATAGCTAGTCGTCTTTCACTAGTCATTAATAGCTTGACTTAGTAGTCATTGATTTAGTCATTGATAGACAATGCTTTAGTCATTGATAGTCAATGATTTAGTCATTGTTTTAGTCATTGATAGACAATGCTTTAGTCATTGATAGTCAATGATTTAGTCATTGTTTTAGTCATTGATAGTTAATGATTTAATCATTGATTTAGTCACAGATTTAGTCACGGATTTAGTCATTGATTTAGTCAGTGATTTAGTCATTGATTGCAACAATTAATGACCAAATATACGACTAAATAAACTACTAGATGTTAACATGTTAATGACTAAGCTAAATACAACTAAGATACAGGAAATTAGTTACTAATAGTCGTATATATGTGAATTTAGTCATTTTTGTAGTCACAAATTTATGATAGATAGCAATCTACAAACTATATAATTATTACTATTACAACTTACCAGTAACTAGTATTTATGATAAACTAATTCCTGAGAGCTATGTACAATTTTCCCTAAAACTAAAATTAGCATAAGGAAAAATGTAATGCTTTTCATTGTATTGTGTAAATTATTGAAGCAATGAAATAAATAAAATTAGCAGAAGAAAAATTGTAATGCTTTTTCATTGTATTATGTAAATTATTGAAACAGTGAAATAAAGAGAAACATGTATTTTAGCTTATTGAAATAATGAAATAAAGAGAAGCATGTGCTTTAAACATTTTAAGGAACTCTCGTAAACTTATATATAATTAAAAATATAACAATCACATAAATAAAATATGGATAAAAAGAGATAACATTTTTTACAACTATAACATAGTACTATATTAAAAATACAAAAAAAATGAATATAAATTATACATATAATACCATGAAATGTAGTTTTATCATTCGATGTCATTAAAACATTTTACATAAATAAGATGATGCATAGGAATTCCAATGGAATATACAAAATAGAAAAAAATTATAGGTTGTACATCAAGTGGATCATCATCATCAAAATACATCTTAAATGCATTTTAAAGTGTTTGATGAATATACTAAAGTTGGATCTATGTACATTGAATGTTCTACATATTACAACATTGATGTGTCAAAAGAGAAGATATTGAGGAAACCTTCTATGAAGAGGAGGTGAATCTAAATATCCATGCAAGGGAGCTGAGAGAAAATGATGAGTAGTAGGTATTTGATGTTCTACTAGAGTTGTAAAATGATGATAATGCAGCAATCATCTATTGTGCATCCAAGTATGTAGAGTCCCTGGAGGACATACCCATGAGGACAAGAGTTTAATGAACACTTTTCTTGTTTATGAATGTGTGGATTAGGGGAATGAAGAAGCAACCCCATTGAGGCTATAAGTAAAAGGAGAACAACATTAAGATTGCTATAGATTTTAAAGAAAGTTTTGAAGGAGAGGGAAATGATGGAAGTGTGGAAGCAACCTCCAAGGACGAAGGCACCCAAGTGGCTTTGAGATACCATTAGAGGAAATTTGGGGTCTAAAATGGGCCTTATAAGAAAACGCACAAAAAATAAATTTTGTGAGTTGTAATTCAAGAACCAATAGAATTTCAATAAAATGAGTGTAATGGTTGAATTGACATATTTGTCATAAAAAAAAAACTACTTTTTTTGTTTGTATTTTTGACATATCTCCCTGTGTTTTTACTCAAATTCTGAGTGGGAGAGCTCAATGGATGCGGAATTTAATTCTGCATCCAATGAGTACCCACACTAAATACTTTTGACAGACTTTGATACCCCAAAAACAAGAAATACCTAAAAAAAATGTGATGATGATGTCATCATCACATTTTTCAGGTGTTTCTTGTTTTTGGGGTAGCGGATCCTGTCAAAAGTATGCAGTGTGCGTACGCGTTGGATGCAGAATTAAATTCCACATCAAATGAGATCTTCCACTTGAAATTTGAGTAAAAACACAGGGAGATATGTCGAAAATATGAACAAAAAAAATAGTTTTTTTCATTCTTTCTCCAAAATTAATAACTATTAATTTATTATTTTCCTTAGGAGGCCCATTTTAGACCTCAAATTTCATCTAATGTGAAGGAATCTCAGGAGTTTGGAGACCCAGGGAGGAGGTGAGAGCCATCAAGATGCCTACCAGATTGGGCATGTTATTGGTGGCTAGTACAAGAGATTCTAAGCCTTCTACTTTTGAGGAGGCCTCCCAGCATTCGGTATGGAGAGATGCCATGATGGATGAGTACCATTCCATCATGAAGAATGATGTATGGGAGATTGTTTCAAGACCAGAAGGGCAGTCAATGGTGACTTCTCGCTGGCTTTACAAGCGAAAGCATGCAGTAGATGGGAGTGTGGAGAAGTACAAAGCCAAGTTTGTAGCGCGGGGGTTTTCACAGGTTGAGGGCATTGATTATGATGATACTTTTGCATCAATTGCTCAATATACTTCTATCACGGGCTTGATCTCCATTACAGTGAAAATGGGTTGGAAGATCCATCAGATGGATGTGAAGACCGCATTTCTCAATGGGATCATACAGGAGGAAATTTACATTGAGCAACCTTAAGTATTTGAGATACATGAGAGAGAGTCTCATGTTTACAGGCTGAAGAAGGCCCTTTATGGGCTAAAGCAAGCTCTAAGAGCTTGGTACTCTAGGATCGATTCTTACTTGCTGAGCATGGGGTTCCAGGAGAGTGAAGCAAATCTGAATCTCTACTTCATCATGATTGGAGATGATCTGCTTGTTCTTCTACTATATGTTGATGATTTGTTTATCACAGGGAGAGCTATGTTGCAGGAAACTTGCCCCCCCACCTCCCCCACGTTTCCAGCCCGTTTGCTAACGAAAACTCAAAAACCCATACTGTACGAAAGGGAAACTCATTTCCAATTGATGAGGACCATTTTGCGTGTCAGAAACTTGTTTCCTTAAAATGGAAACCTCTTTCCAAATTGAATTTCACTAAAATCCCGTGTTTCCTTCCACAGTCTGCCTAAAACACTTGTTTTTTTAATTTTTTGGGTTTTTTCCTTTTTTGGCTAGGGTTTTAGAGGCTTATGGAATGTTTTATATGCCTTGGGTTTGTTATAAAATAACACCCATGCCTCCTTTTTTCCATCATGGATTATCCCCAACGCTCATTGGCAGTTCACGGTCCATTGGCATAACTAACGGTGCATTGGCATAGCTCAAGGCTTATGGTTCATCATCACGGATCTTTGGCTTTAGTGTATACATTATCTTGGGCAGGATGGCTCATCCTCATGGCTCTTTGGCACCTGATGCCTCCATTTCCAGCTCATGGTGGTGGTGCAAAGGTCACAGTGGAGGCTCAAGAAGTGGACACACCGTTGGCAGCTGGTTGGGTTGTTGAATATTGACAGTGTGGTCATGGTGGTGCCATTTTGTTTTACAGATTGGTGGAGGATGAAGATGAGCCCGAGCATGATGACTATTAGTCTTCGAGTTTCAATTCATGTTTTCTTTATATTTTCATTGTTCATGTTGATGTAGTATTGTACTTGTAGCCTCATATATAATGGTGATTTTGGAATCTAGATATATATGTATTCGTGGCTTAACCTCATTTTGAAGGTTTTTTTTTGGCTATTTCTACTTCCATTATGGAATCATTTATGGGTAAAATCATTGTGTTGTTTTTGGATATTACTATTTAGTACTTGCATTATGGAATCACTTATGAAATTATGATTAAAAATGTTAAATGTGATGAATTTAATATGTAAATAATTATAATATATATATATATATATATATATATATATATATATCATGTTTCCCCGTTTCCTAAATTTTGGGGGTTCACGTTTCGAACGTGTCCCTGTTTCGAAAACTCGTCCCTGTTTCTTCGTTTCGTGCAACTTAGGGAGAGAGAGACCCATTACAACTTGTAAGAAGGATCTTGCAACAGAGTACGAGATAACTAATATTGGACTGATGCATTATTTCTTGGGATTGGAGGTTTGGCAGGAGCCTGGTCATATTTTCTTGGAGCAGGGAAAGTATGCTGTTAATATTTTGAGGAGATTCAAGATGGAGGATTGTAGGCCTATGTCGACACCTATGATCACCAATTGGAATAAGATTCATGCTTCTGAGGGAGACTTGGTGGACCCTACTTTATATCATCATCTTATCGGGTCATTGATGTATTTGGTCAACACTCGGCCAGATTTGTGTTTTGCAGTGAACACTCTTAGCCTGTTCATGGTTGAGCCTAGGAGTGTGCATTGGGTTGCTGCGAAATATGTGTTGCGCTATCTTTGAGGGACAGTGGATTTTGGTTTGGACTACAGGAGGTCAAAGGGGATCATATTGGTTGGCTATACAGATTCAGATTGGGCAAGCAGTGTGGCAGATCGGAAGAGCACTTCAGGATGTTGTTTTAGTTTGGGCTCGGCAGCAGTTTCATGGTTCATTCAGAAGCAGAAGTCCATTGCATTGAGTACTGCAGAGGTTGAGTACATGGTAGCCAGTCTGGCTAGCTACGATTCCTTGTGGCTTCGCAAGTTGCTGGTGAATTTATTTGGTCAGGAGCTTAGACCTACAGTGATTTACTGTGACAATCAAAGTTGTATCCAGCTCTCTGAGAATCCAGTATTTCATGACCGGTCAAAGCACATAGAGATCAGATATCATTTCATCTGAGACTATGTTCAGAGAGGAGCAGTCACGCTTCAGTACATTTCCACTGATGAGCAAGTAGGAGACATACTAACAAAGTCTTTAGGGAGGGGCAAGTTTGTCTTCTTCAGAGACAAGTTGGGAGTGGTGCACAACACCTTCCTCGGTAAGAGGGAGTGTTAGTTTTGTACCTAGGGAAGTGTTTCCCTAGTGACTTTTGCCTTAGTCACTTAGATAGGGGACATAAAGTGACCCTTGCATTAAATGACTTAAGTAAAAGCATTTAATTTGAATTTAGAGCATTAAAGTCACTTTTTGATCAATTTAAGCGGGTGAGTGAAATTAATATTTTAGAAATAAAATATGAGCATTTAATTTCAGCCCTTGATCTAATCTAATCTCAACCATTAGATTAGACTCACCCTAGGGTTTTCTCAAGAATGCATGGGAAAAGCATTTTGCCTCACTTTTGTAGATTGAAGTGAGAAGAGACAACTGAGAAGAGAAGTTTCCTTTTCTGAGATAGAAAGGAAAAATTTGCAGCATGTAAATTGAGAAGAGGATAGCAGCAAAGAGGGCACAAAAATCGAGGAGAGGACATCATCATTTATTGCTGGTCCATACGGTACGATTTTCGAAGCAGTGGGCATGTTTTTCGAGGCAAATTTATGGGCATGATTTTTGAGAAAAAAATTATGGGCATGGATTTCAAGGTCCATACAGTCTGCACAGCGGCACGAAAATTGAGGCAAAAAACAAAAGAAAAAATCTGATTATGATTTTTTTCTCTTTGGCACGGAAAACGAGACAAAAAATTTCTCTTCCGGGTTGAGATAAGTTGGTCTGAAAATTTTTGAGTTTTGCTGTAAATTTCCTAATAATAAAATATCTCTCTCTCTCTGACTGGTTTTCCCGTTGTGGGTTTTTCTAGGGCCATTGGCCAAAAATACTAGTGTTCTATGTGTTGAATGGCGTGCTGATATTTTATTTTCTATCACTGAAAAAGATTAGTTACAGCAGTGTTTTAAGTCTGAAAAATATTGTTTATTTCCAGCGCTTTATTTTCCTGAGAATGTCATAAACAGAGATATAATTTTTACTTAAAACCAGTGGCTAAAAACTATCAAAAATCTACACATAAAAATATTTGGATTGTGCTTGCCACAAGTAGGTCACACTGCTTGAGTTAGTTACTTGGAGAAGCATGCTTGACATTGGTTTCCATGTAACCACCTAAACTTATCACATGTGAAGCACATGAATTAGTTAGGTTTAAAGTGAACCTTGTCAAAAAGGAGCATGCCACTTGTGGCCCGATTCTCTTCAGTGGACCTACTCTAAGGTTTATACTTGTAACCCTTCTATCTTATTCTATAAAAGAGGAGGAACACACTCCTATGTATGTATGAAAGATAAAGTGAAGAGTAGCATGATCTGATAACTAGGGTGCTTTAGTTCAAGTGTTTTTCTTTATGATCGTGCAAGAAGTTGGTTAGTTTTGCATTGTAAGTTTGCAAGAAGTTGATTTTACTTTATGTAATATTTTATTATACTGTAATAGAAAGATATCTGATTGTTGGTACATAGAGTATGTTGATCTGATTTCTAATTACATCTGGGCAGATGTTGCGCTGATTTAGCATGCTAATTTGATTTCAGAGCTGATTTATATTCTACTTAATGCTGGGCTAGTGTTGAGCTAATTTAGTATTCATATCTGATTTTCAAACTTCTCTTTGCTTAGACTTATCAGTGGTTTGCTTCTATAATGACATAACCTCTTAAAATGTGGTGTCTACACTCTTGAATCTTCCATACAGCGTTTTGGTTTATGCAGATCTGAAGCTATGATAGGTCTTTCAGAAGTTTTCAAATTAAGCACTAAGTTTTAGGTTCTCTGAGTGCAAATATGCTATCATCAAATGAAATTCAACATATACAACAAGTGTAGCTTGCAAAATACTTATATCTTGCATGCACCAAGCATCAATATTCTATCTCACACATCCTTCTCTCTCACACATCCCAAGTCCTTAACACTAGTTGATTTGCAAAGGCATAAAATGTCATTGTTATCAGTGGCTCCTAGAATTAGGTGGAAGTCCTAGAAAGAAATTGATGGCCAGGCTTTGTAGTCACAACTCATCCATATAATCGTTACTATTAAGAAAGAAAAATGTTGTTTTTTTATGTACTAGAATAAAAGGCATTCCTATCACATCATCAACGAATCAAATGATATAAACTCAACCCTGGATATGGACAATTGTTAACACCTGCAAAATAGCATATGTTTGGCCATAACACCCCCTCTTCAAAAGATAATCATGAGTTAATTCCAATAAAACCAAATAAGTAAAAGCAGATACCTTTAGCCATGTATTTGGGTACCAAATACTCTTCTATGTTATAGTCATTTAGTTGATGTACTCTTTCTATTAGCCATAACTGACCATAGCTTTCCTTTACCATATAGCTACCATATTTACTTGGAGCCAAAATGAAACCAAAGTTTGCTGATGTTATAATAACAACTTATCCTTGACACTTACAACTGGAAGTGGTAGTCATGTAATTGCTCTTGATCCTTTTCCACTTGTAATGTTGGCTACGTTTAAAATTGTTTCCAGAATAAAAATTTATGCTTGCTCCTATAACTAGCATGCACCTTAATTGCAAACAGAACATAGATGAATTTCTTTGTTACTAGAACAATCATATTTATTATTTTCCAACAGTTGTTCTTGTTTTGTGTAATACAACAAAAGGGACCTACAATATAAAATCTTCTACATCAATTCAACCATTTAAATGGATTTGTTCTATTTCACTCCCAAAGAAGATCTATCCCTTTCAGGGCTCGTTGACAGATATGGTATATGATTTGTAGATATCAAGAACAACTTTGGAATGTAGTTGATTTCTATTTTTTGGTTAAATTTTTAAATCTAAGCGATACTTGCATAATGGAAAATTGGAAATCATTTTTTAGAATGGCAAAAAAGGTCTTTCATTCTCCACGAGCTATCCCATAAGTACAACTTTCATTCATTTTACTCTGTTAAAAGGAAAAGAATAGGTTACATTTGTATTTTAGGAGTATCTACAACCTAGGAATATCAAACTCCTTATCCAGTGAAGGCAATTTCTCTAAATACTTCCCAGTAGGGTTTTTGTTCATACTTTGTCTAACTTTGAAAATATATGAATAGTGTCTTGAATGTTCCACATCCCTGAATAAATATTATATGTTCGGAAATTTAGCTCCGTAACTTAGCAGCTTTCTTATTGCATATACATCTATTTTAATTGACAACAATAAAGTTATACAATGTTAATTCCATGCCCCCGATATCTCTTTCTATGATAGATCTAGTACCACTACTATATATATGCAAAATCCTTTTCCACGATGGATATAGTACCAATAATATATATATGCAAAAGCCTTTTCCATGATGGATCTAGTACCAGTCACATTTATAAGCAAATAAAAAGGACAAACAAGTTCTAATAAGATACCAGAATCAACTGCATGTCGATATTAATGTGCACACCTCAAATGCAAGTCCAAGAATCTCTTGTGCCAGATAGAGACAATCATTATGCACAATCACAATATCTTGGCATAGGGTGTTGAGCTCCTTAGCTAGCTTCAAACACACTAAATACCATTCAAAAAAGTCAGACAAAAGCATCCCAAGAGTATAAAATGGCATACAACATTATTATCATAAAGAATTACATTCTTATGTTATGTTTAAATAACATTAATCTCAACTCTTACTTCCTAACATTGATACCTTTTATAGATTTGACTAAAGATAGATATTAGGAACAATAGATAAACCTATTACAACCGATTGCAGTATCTACTGACACTGGATTGCTGAATCATTTTCATATTTGATATTTAAATATTGTGCATCCTTACAAAATATCAAATACTATTATAATATGCAAATTAAATGAAATGTGTTGATACACATAGATATGGAGCAAGGACTATACAAAGTTCAAACAGAATTCTAGACACCATCAGAGGCCTAACCTGCTCACAGAATATAATTGTATCTTAAACTCTGAATGGATTTTACACAGAAATGAAATGGATTAAGTACAAGGAAAGAACATTGCTTCAGAACCCCCACCTGGCCTCTTTGAATGTTACACTAAATTCACATGCAAGCAGTTGCAGTTTGGGATTTGATACCTAACTCTGTTTCATCTCTAATTATTGGGATGGTGTTTTATTAGGCACTTACTGCAAGTGTAAAAAATATATATATACTTACATGTTACATTTTGTATGAGTAACTAGAATGATTAAAAAACATTAACAAAATAAATACTCATCACATGTACACCTAATTTTAGAAAAAATAGTAGCAGCTACCGAAACTGAAGCTATTAAAGAGGTTGGTTTATCATAATATAGACAATCAAGAGAAGACTATATAGTGCAATAATAGTCAAATGATATAGTTGTTGTGTACTCCAGGTTAGCAAATACGTGACTTATATCATATATCATAAATTGAGCTTATGATAGAGCTTAAGTAATAAAGTGGTTGTATGGGATTTTGGTATGGGACATTGTATTCCTTATATGTATTGACATCCACACCATATGGTAGATGAATGAAGCTTACCATTCTATCTTTTAATATATTACAGTTTGCATTCTCTGCCCCACATTCTTGTTCGTAAAACTCACATGGTATCAAAGCGAGGTTGAAGAGAAGCCAAGGAGAGTGGGTGAAGCCCTAAGAACTGCTGCAGATCAAACACAGAACAAGGGATTTCAAAACTTCATTAAAGACTCCATGAAACTCTACAAATCGACCAAAATGAAAAAACTAAAAATTTTGTGCAGAAAAAATAAAAATTTTAAAAATATATTAATGATATTTCTAATTCATATGAGCTATAAAGCAATAGTCTGTCCACAAATTCCATGTTATAAATTATGATAATACAAAATTATATTTGTCTGCAAAACAATAAACTGAAATTTGAAACACAAAAGAAATATGTTTGTAATATGAGTGTCAGCCAAGTCCAAGTCGGCTCTGGCAAGTCTGAGCCAAGTATGAGCCAAATCTACTCAGTAGTGTTAGCCACATACTCATTTTAGACATGACTTGAGCAGACTGGGATGCCTAGGCAAATCTTAGATGAGTAAAACAAAACTGGTTTGAACCATAGTAGCATAATTCAAGTACGAATACAGATTCGAATACGATTCAGTAATATGAAATCAGTATATATATTACCTCCATATTAGCAAGGGTCTATGGTCAAAACCAAGAACTAAAGGTAAGTCTCTGCAAAGCGATTTGTTTAAATAAAAACAACTTCTGAACACTATGATAGTGTTCAAATCATGTCCATAAAAATATGAGAAACATGATTACAGACCTTCCATATAAGCAAACCCTCTTAGTTTTTTTACCATGTTGCTTTGAGGTGTTTTTCTTCAGAAGCAACAATTTTCGTAGACATTCCAGCCTTGATCCTTGTGGAGATCTTTTGCATTTTATGAGGGAGGTGCATTAGAGAGTCTGATGAGGGTGTAGCAGGATTTGTAGACATTAAGTGGGTGAGTAGGATGCATGCATGCTCTATCTGTAAAGGGTGCAGTTCCTAAGATAGATAGGGTGCATGCATGAGGAACATCTTCAGTTTATAGGCATATTGCATGAGAGAGAGATTCTCTTGTACGCTTTTAGTTTTATTTAGCGATGTTCTCTTATAGTTAGGGTGAACTCATGCATGAGATCACACTCTTCGCTAGCAGGCTCTTGCATCAGGGTTAGGGTTTTATCTCTTCTAGAGAGGTGCACCACTCAAGGTGTCTGCATTCATTGTAGACCTGTCATCTCTTGTTATATAGAAGAGATGTCAAGCACTTCATTGTGGGGTTAGACAAATGAAGTTTTGAGCTAGATGCTTTGTAATTTATTTCAGTGAGATGCTGCATATTTTTATCTGCTTGTCCTGATTCTCAGACTTATGTGTTTGAGAGAGCTGATAAAACAACATAGCATGTCAAAAGTATTAAAATATCAATTGGATAATAATAACCAAAAGATGACACCTGACTGCTGAGAATTTCTTCCTAATCAATCATATATCTGGATTAAGTTCCTGGACTTCTTAAAAATTTCAGTTGGTGGAGGCAGAGGAAGGCGCTCATCGGTTGCAAAGTGAAATTCCTGATTCAGATAAAAAACAATTTAATATCTTCCTATAAGAAATGAGCCTGAAAATAATTTTAATTGCATCAACCTTATTACATCCATCCTACCATAGGTGTTGTGACATGATGTTTGAGATTGAAAAATAGACCAAGATCCCCTTTAGTGTAGAATATCTGTAAACATAAGATCATTCAAAAACTCGAAAGATAAAATTGCAGAGTATGGACAGAAAACAAACTTGTTAATTGGTACCTTTTTATTAAGTGGCCTAGCCTTGAATTTTGGGATCTTTTGCAATTCCTCTTTCTCTAACTCTTCCGAGCTCTTAACTCTGAAAATTTATATGAATAATCCATCAAAATAGAGTATTATATTTTACATAATACAAAGAACATAAACTAGATTAATTTCTCACAACCATACTAACATAAAATTCATAAGACTTATATTATGATGGCTACCTTCTCAAGAGAAGAAAATTAATGAAATTCAATCACAAATTCTTCAACATGAAATAGTTTACCCATCTAAAATTCTACCTTCAGATCTGTCACAAATGATTTGTAACAAAGCATATGAACAATAAAGCATGTTGTCTCTATAGCCCCTGTCCAAAGGGCTTCACTAAGAGAGATCCAACAAGTAACAGCATGCCACACAATAACTAAACATTACAGCACGAACCCGAGAACAAAAACATAAATGAAATGCAATTACAAAAATAAACATGCAATAGTTTACAAATGATTTGCAACAGAGCAATCTAGCTATAAACATCCATAGAAAAATTGCAGATGGTGTATTCCCTATATCCCAAGTTCAAAGGGTGGCCTGAATAAAAGAGACATGAAACAATCAAACCAGAAAATTTTCATACATGCAGGTGAAAAGCTGATGATCGTTCCTGAATAAAAAAGACCCTATAAGTAAGATTCAAATTGCTCACGAAGACATATTTTAGTCTTCTCAAAGCATTATGAACATTTCTTATTTGGACATGCATGCAAAGGATTTTCCAAGTGTGTTGGCCTGGACTCAGTCAGAACTCAGAAAATTGCTGATGGTAAAAAAACGGGCCTGAATAAAAGAGATGTGAGTGAAAAACTGATGTTAGTGTTGTCTCTATAGCCTCTGTTCAAAGGGCATGAATGAAAAAGATATGACAGTGTCACACAAATTCAAATTTCTCTTGAAGAACATATTATGATATATTTATGATTTTCCTTCCTCTAAGTTCTACATAAAAGATTAGTTTCTTTCAAAAAATCACCACTCACTTTGGTGGATGTGCACGCAAAACAGTTTCCAAGTGTGGTGGCCTAGGCTCAATCAGAACACCTCCAGCAACTGATTCACACCACCACTTATCTAGTATCTGCATTTAGAAAGATGATTTATTCATAATCTAGGGCAACCAATTGTAGACACCAAAACATTTATTTTCATATGTCTATGTTCTTTGACATTTCCTCCTATCCATCACAAATTACCTGGGAAAAACCCTTGAATCTATCGGTTAAGGTGTGAAATTCCTTCTCTCCATCATTAACATGGCAAAAATGAGAGTTGAATTTGGTTGTTAACGTGTTTTGCATGAAAACCCCCAAATACCATGAGAGGGGTAAATATGAATTCCTTACCACAGTTGAATCTACAGATGACGAAGCATAAGAGTGTTGCAAAGACCTCTCCATTGTCTTAAAATGGAATTCCTGTCAAGTTGTAGCCAAAACAATATTTAACTTGATCCAAAAAGAATTTCTAAGAGGCTTGACCATGTGTTAAGATGCATATAAAGAGATAAAATGTATTTAATGTGTTTGGTGCCCAAAATGAACCTGAAACTCTGGTAATTGAGGAACAGTCTTATGCAATGGTGGCAACAGCGGAGCCTCCAATATCTACAAATTACAATAAGGATGAGAACATGTCTGAAAATTCAGGTGGAATGAAAAGAAATGAAAACTATCTTGTAATAGTTTGTGCTGCATACTTACTTTTTTGTTGAGTGGGTGTGCTTTGAACTTTGGAATTTTGGCAAGCATCTCTTCTTCAAGCCCATCCGCACTCTTAAACCTAAATAAATAAAAGAAGAATATGTCAAAAATGTATGTTGCTTTTCAAGCCCTTATGGTTTTCTTGTAAATAATCAAATGCACTAGTGCAAGTTAACATTCACACAAACTTGAGAGTTTGCAAACAATTGATTCCACAATATACCTTGTAGGTCGACTTCTCTGAGCTATTTCAAGTCCAGGATCCTTCGGTATTGTGAGTATTAATGTTTTGTACTTTTGAAAAGGTGCACCAGTACCATCCTGAAATAGATTTATTCTGTAATGAGACACTGGGGACACTAACCACTTAAAACACTAAGGAAAGATGAATGATATTGTTCTTACATGAGCTAGGGATTGCTTGAGCTACTCAGATGTTCTACACTGGAAAAAAAACACTTTTTCAACAACAAAAGCAAATAGAAAGCGAATTTCACTAACTACAAAAAAGCATGGTCATTATCACAATTTACACTAGGTAGGAAAGGAATATGCATAAAATATCCAAGATGTAGGATTGATAGAAGCACACTCTACCTTCAAGTCTGAGTTCCATTTTCTTTCATTGTTTTTATCGATAGAAGAAGTTGAACCTTTGTTTGCATTTTTTTTTTGTGGCAAAATGTGTTCTTTTACCTTAAGAATCTGAAAGAAAAATTAAAAGAAAAGTATAAAACTAACAGACATACAACCCTCTCTCTATACCAAACATGCATCGCTCTCCCTATCCTAAACATAACCCATTTGCACAATGCATGTTATAAGCATTCAACAAAAACAGTAGCAACAAAATGAACATTCAATTAAACAATCATGTCACATGCCTTAATTGTCCCGCTTCAAGCTTTTGCCTTTTCACTGCTTGGTTTTCTTGTGTTGCACTCTTTTCAGCACAATATCTGAAAATTACATTTTTACACATGGATGTTAATGGATAATATATATGTTACTTGGTATTTACCACATACATTGGGATTACTACATTTTCCTGACAAAACTTCCCTTTCTATGGCATGTTTAGTATTTTTAACTTATGTTGTGCAATTTCATCTTGAATTTGCTTGTTTGGACAACTTGTTTCCTACAGACTTTGCTACGAAAGGATTGCTTAGGAGATGAGTAGCTTTATTGACAGTCTTTTGAACCACCTTAGGTATAACTTGTGCACTAGGAGTATGAACCTCCATCTCTAAAATTCCAATTTAACATGCAAAGCGTGAGCAACTTCCACCAATACCAAAATTATAAGTACATTTGAAGTTTAATTCTTTCAAAAAACAGATTTCACAGATCTTCATATTTCTAAATTTCAGGTAGAATATATGATAATTAAATCAGAATTGTAAAGGATAAAACATTCTTTATCCAAAAAGCAATGCAATTATGGTGAAATATAGGATTCACAAATACCTTCCATACAAGGGCCCCAATGCTAAATATAGCATACGAGTTGCACGCAGTAGCCTTTTATAATAGGTGTCGGTGAAATATATGTAAATAAATAAATTTTCAGTAGATCAAATTGTTAATTATGGTGCCCTGATTACATGGATGCCTTCCATACTAGGTCCCTGATGTTAAATATAGCATATGAGTTGCACACAATAGCATTTTATCATAGGAAAAATACATGTAAATAAATCAGTTCTTAGCAGATCAAATTGCTAGGTTCAAGGTGTTATTCATGTCATTGATTGTGATGCTTGATGTAATGTTGTATTCTGTTTATTCTTGGTGATTGATGAATGAATATTGTTGGAGATTGTTGCAGGATTTGTAAGTCTCATATACTAGAGCTTCTTGTTGGAAGTTTGAGGAATTGCTTGTTGAGATTTTGGTTATAGGAGATTTGAGAAGAATTACAACAGTGGAAGTAGCCAAGCAACATGTTGAACGCATTGCTAAAAAAGGGATCAAACAGAGATATTGCTTGGACTCACATTATATAGACATTCAACGTATTATAGGATTTGTAATCTACTAGAGTTTTTGGTTGATGATTCAAGCAATTGTGTGTTGAAATTTGTTGTCAAGTATTCCAATGCCAAGTAGATTTGAGAAGAACTATAATAGTGAATGCACAACTAGGAAGGGCTAAAGATTTGCAATTGCAAGGACCAAGATACAACAGGCATTGGAGGCAAATTTAGGAATCATATTTATAACAAATGCAAGGATACATATGATGGACTGATATTGGTTTCCCATTGTATCTGTAGGGACTTGTCCACAAATGGATTTTTAGGGAAATTTCAAACTCATAACAAATGCAAGGATGCTCAATTTAGTTGAGTGTCAAGAGAGCTAGACTTGTAAAAAATTCAGAGGCTCAAACTTGATTGGTAACTTGCACCAAATAGTGTTGTGAGCCAAGTCAGAGTGTCTGAATGATCCAGGTTAGAGGACAGGAGTTGGATCATATTTCTGCATGAACTCATCTATGTCTATTAACATGGTCATTATCCTATACTTAACATAGGGGTGACATTCAAGTTGACTTCCTATACCTTGGTAGTTGTTCCTACCTTGATTCCCTATTTCTTATGCATTTGAATTTTTGTACCATTTTGCTTGAATGTGTTTCTTGATAGTGTTATTACCTATATGAAAATAATTTTTGTGTTAAAGGGTGCATTTATTGAGTTAAAAATATTAAAATGTGTAAGCTACAATATCTACATCAATGAATATTATTCTTGTATTTGAAAAGGTGGGTATTGGAATTTCCCTAAGATTTCAATTGAAATGGATCTTTGGAAAAGCATTTTATTTCACACTAAATGGGGGTTTTGGAGCTAGGTTTATATTTCAAATATATAGGCCAATATAAATACATTGATTATGTGACAAGTTTTGGAAAGAGGAAGAGAAATCTTGCAAACAAAGGAAGAGAGAATTGTTCCAAACTTCCATGCCACATTGACCGTCTAGAAATCCATGTTGAAGCTCCCAAGCTACAAAATACACTCAAATCAAGTGTCCAAAATTGACAAAGGATCTAAGCTAAATCCAAACTCACACTAGAAATGAATAAAAGCCACCTAACTAGGAGAAAAATTTGAAGAAGACCATAGGGTAATTAGGAGCCCTGCAAGAAATATTTGTTTTACTCCAAAAAAAAATCCCATCAAGAGCTAGATCATAAATTGAAGCTACACCTTCCACTTTTAACAGTAACATTGTAATTAGGATGTAATATGACAAGTTTGTCATTGAAAACAATGGGTACTAGAAGCCACATGATCATTTTTGAGATTTAAGTGGGTTCCAACAAGCATGCTCAAATTTACATTTCCTCCAATTGGGTTCTTGCATAGTGGCATAAAGTTTGTTTATAGCTCAAAAGGTAGAAAAAGAGATTGTTATTGTAAAAGCATAAATTATAAGTATGTTGACTATATGAAGGATGAAATATGAGGCTAGCATCAAAATCAAAAGGGACTAGAAGACACAAGATAATTTTTAAGACCTAAGTCGGTTACAAACATGCTTGAATTTACATCTCATCTAGTGGGATCTCACGAAGTGGCATGATGTTTGTTTATAATTCAAATGTAGAAGTGAATTGTTATTGTAAGAGCATAAAAATATAGATGATGATGTAATATGGGGCCAACTCTCCAGGTTAGTACCATATTTAGTCAAACTCAGCAAGTCCATCCAACAGAGTCAGCTGAAGTCAAATAAAAGAAAAACTTAAAAGAGCTCTTCTTTAATCAATATTCTTGCTGATTTCCCTAGAGACGTTAAAGTTGAGAGAGAGTTTGGATATTTTTGTGTAGTCAGAGTGACTGGATTCATCCATCCTAGACTCATACTAGTCCAAAAATTAGGGAATCACACATCCTGGCCCCATACCCAGATTGGAATAGTCCAGCAATCAAGGAATCAACAATATTGCTTCGATTGTTCAGGATTTGTTCACTTTATATTTTATTAAAGGATTTGTTTATTGTTGAACCCGGATCCAAATCATCCAGGAATCTAGAATCAGCCACAAGGTTCTGATTCCTTAGAATGGCCACAGAAGAAAGATGACTAAAAATGATGCCAGTATAAGTCAATTTGGGATTGTTCTCAGGATCTGTGTAATGTAATGCCAATGAAAGATTTTCCCTGCTTGATAAAAATACTATGCAATAGAAGCATACCATTTGGTTTCAAAAGTAGGCTTTCCCCATACAAGGGAGTGTTTGGCATGGCAACTTCACTATGTTAAATTAATGATCCCTAGTAACAAAGAGTGCACCATTTGTTTGGTTGATGTTTGTATACATATTTTGTTAGTGCCCATTTTCAGATTCAATATAATCCTCATGTCTACAGTGAAGGAGAAATTGATGTATCTAAGCTATGGGTTTAATATTTTTTAGGGGGATGATATAAAAATGAATTAACTGTAAATGTACAAGTGTGCATAACCAAGGCTTTATCAGGTGAATTAAATGGAAATCCAGTTAGTACACCATTGGAAAACTTGTATAGTAATTACTATGAATGTAGGAAGAGGGCGTTAACTTTTACATATTTGCAGTTAGAAACCTAGGTTTTTACAATAATGTTATGAATGATAAAAAAATTAGGGTTAGGGTCCCAAATATCCAATTCCTTATTTTGGAACGTGTGCTACATCCACACCAAATTCTTCAGACAATTCCAATGACACCCACTAGGATTAGTTAATCTACATTTGGAGACATAACCACAGAGCATGTGTCCATCGCACAGGCCCCTGGCTAGGGAGGAAGGAAAATTAAAACCCTTGGCATTTATGCATATCTTAAGCATATTCCTCAACCTGTTGTTTGTTCAGGCCTCGCATGCATTCTGTTTAAAGGAATCCGGTTGTGCTTTGTAAGATGATGGTAGGACATCTCTGTTCAGAAATTTTCCCACAGGTTTGGGTTCTCAGGATCTACATACATTCTTTGTTGATTTTATATATTTTCCCATAGGTTTGGGTTCTCAAGATCTACCCCGCTAAAAGCCCCACCCAAAACAACCAAAATCGATCAATATTACAGTAATTCCCCCACCCAAAATAAGGAGCGTCAAAAAAATTCAGACAGGAAGAAATCTTGTACCTTAGAGTGCTTAGGCCCAGGTCGATCACAAAGATTGAGACGCATGCTTGTTTGTGGCTTAACCATGCTTTATGGATGCCATGGATACCTGATACTCTTCTTACTACAGGATGGACTAAGATGTTCAACAATTTTTTCCACAGACCACAAGCTCCCTTCCTCAAAAGTCAAAAGGAAAAAAATCTATAATGGTGCGACATTTTTTAAAATCACATTGCGCTAGGAGATTCCAACTCACCTTCCATGTTTTCAGATCAGAATAGGTTACCATTTGTTATAGAATTTGTGATGGTAGAGCCTTCATTTTATAATGTGGCAAATAATAATGTTTTAATAGTAATTGATTGTGAAGGCCACTAGTTTTATTGTGAGATTCAAAGTAACCTAAAGGCTAATTAATAATATTAGAAATTTTTTATAAGTGGTAAATAATAAGGTTTTCATAGTACTTGATAGTGAAGGTCACTAGTTTTATTGTGAGATTTAAAGCAATTTAAAGGCCATTGAATAACATTAGAAAATTTAGTCTCTATAAACATATAATCATAAGGTGATCAAGTAAAATAGGGAGAAAAAAGGAAAATAAATTTGTAAGAGAGAAAAGAGTACATATTTCAACATATATGTATTCATGCAATTTGATATGGGTCATCGTAATTGTTAAATAGTAAGTTATAACTATATAAAAAGAAGAGTTGGCTAGGTAGTAGTGTTGGCTTTTGTATTGAGTTGACAAAAAAGTCAAGTAAATTAGTATATGTTGAGCTAACAATGTTTATTATTAATCTAAATTCAAAATTAATTATGATATTTTTAAGTAATTATGTGGATCATAACCAACTACTCCTAGTTGATGCATTACTCCGCTAATTTGTTTTTATTATAAGGTTTATTTGTTGTTATTTGTGTATGTGGGTGAGTCTTGTGAATAATCCACATGAATAAAATCAAGAATTTTAATTTACATGACATTATTGTGGCATGGAGTTATCATCGACTTCCCAAACAAAACATGACGAATTTGAGTAATGTGTAGAAGGAAGGTATACAATAGCTCATGGATGTTTTATGCACTAAGGTTAACTCAATGCTTAATTGCAAAGGGGGCAGAGCCTTGACCTACTGTAGTGCATGGTGCAGGGTCTACCATGGTAGGAAGTTGTACGCATAAACCCCAATGGTTAGCTTAATAAATTCAACCATTCATCCAAGGCAAGCTTTAGGCAAACGAGTCAAATTCAATCAAGTGCCTCATATACAAGGTCTCTATGTCAATTGGAGTTGGACATTAAATTGTTTGCATAACAACACTCCATTCCAATGTTATCCACCTGAATGGCACCTCTCCTTCCGAGTGACGACATTCCTCATGTTGGCACACAAAAGGACATTTATGGATTGAGGGTTTCCCAAAACACTATAGATGGGTTTATTATGAACTACATTTATCATCCATCCAGCTGGTTATTTTTACCTTTTAGATATGTCAAGTTATGTATGCAACTCTTTAGATATGCAACTCGCGTGTGGTATGCGAGTATCGTTTGTCGCATCTCATGTACAGATGTGTACACGGGTTACCCTTAGAGCAACTCGTGTGTCATACACGAGTTTCCAGTATTGATACCCGTGTACATGTCCCTTTGACATTAAAAATAAAAACATGCGATTACTTGAGATTAGTTAAGCACTTAACCTTAATCACCTTAACTGTCTCAACCTCCTCAACCTTCGAAACTGCCTTATTTCACCAAGTATAAATACAGGCCTTGGGGAGGGTGTTAATCACATACACTTGCAGAGCAAAGTTATGCTAGTGGAGTTTATACAGAAGTCTTTGGAGCAATGGAACTCAGAATCCTTTGGTTGTGGAGGAGTCCTTGTCTCAGGCGTTGGGTTGTAATCTGAACTCTTTCATTATTGTTAATAAAGAGAATCCTTCTTCCATATGTGTCTTGAATGTATCTCATATATTGTGGTGTAATAAATATTTATGTTTCAGCATTCTATATATGATTTATCTAACCTGTTTATATATATGAATCATCTTGTATTTGGAAGATTGACTCTTGACAGGTGAAGGAGAAGCATCCCTGAAGTCTTTGGAGGAGAAGCAGAGCAGAAGAGGACAAGCTAGGATCAACCGTCGTGTATCAGGTGAGTCTTTTCTATCCTCCTATTTCCTTTACTGCACTCTAGAGTCAATTGCCTCCAAGTTTCCTGAGTATGTTGGTAACCCCAGACCTTCGGTTCTAAGGTGTTTATTCCTGTACAACAGAACTGGCGACTCTGTTGGGGAGCCCAGAATGCTGTAGGTTGTTTTTTGTCACCCCTGACCAATCTTTGCTTTGAAGTTTGTGTGTGGTCTTTTATCCTGGTTCATACTTATTACAGTGTTTGAAAGTCTTGTGGATTTTTCTTATTTTTTGAGAAAAAATTTGTACCTGTACGTGGGTTTCTCTTCTGCACAGTCACGTACAGAGGTTCCCATACACGGGTTTCTCTCTTGGACAGTTGCGTACATTACATGAGTTGCCCTTATATACAGTCGCGTACAAGCCTGGAAATAGGGATTTTTTAGGATTGGGTTTGCTTGTCCCTCTCTTTGTGTAATTCCTGTTTGTTAGTTGGCTTTCTTTATGAATACTATGTTGTTTGTCTGAAGACCATTGGTGACCACACTTTGTGCTTTTTCGAAAGCCCTTGGGTTTCTTTTGCTTGGATTATTTTTTGTTTGCATGTTGAAGTAGCTTGGCCTGTTTGGGTTATAGGGTGAAGTGTCTCTATCCAGACCAGTGATCAGGGTCTTGGGCATTGTTTTTCCAGTCTATCTTTTGATAGTGGTTGGTTGTCACTTACCTTTACGCGTTTGCAGTGATTTTTTGTCATTGTGTATACTCAAGCTGAGGGTTCCTAGTCTTCCTTTGTTGGTTGTTTCTTGGTTCTGTTAGCTTGTTTTACTTCAGTTCATTGTTTTTATACAGTTGATTAGATCCAAGTTTACTCAAGTTTAGTACATTTTAGGTGCATGGTAGAGTTTGAGCAAGTTTAAAAGTGAAAACAAAAACATTGTTAAGCTTTTGCATTTGCTTTTGCATAAGTAGTTTTCATTTCAGTTTTAAAATATAATCTCAAAAACTACAAAATCATAGTCTTAGTTTATCTTTATTGTTGCATTTGTTCATCAATCTATATTTACAAAAAGAAAAAGAAGTTTTCTTTAATAGTGGCAATTTGCTTTGAAAAAATACACCTTTACTTTTTATTTCTTATCGAGTCAAAAACACCATAGTTCATCACTCCATTTCCTTCTGAGTAAGAAACATCCCTTTAAAATGAACGCAATAATTAAAATTTACTAGTAATTTATTTTTTTAGGGGCCTTTCACCTACTAGCTTAGGCTAGAATTGTGGGATAGGAAGTGTAAACTTCCCATAAGTTTTAAAATTCAGACGTAGTGGACTTTTCTTTAGGTAAATCCTTGACTTTATCGATTGTATCTGGGAAGCTCCTCTCAAACGGGAGTCAAGCACGAGGCCGCATGGAGGCATTGGACAGAGGAGATAACCCTCTGAATCCTTGTCAAAACGTAAATCAAGACTTTTACACATCTGGGGATTCTGTCCTAGACAGATTTTCAGGCTCAGCTACCCTGCCCATGTGTATGAGTCAGGCTTGCGACTGTCCCCCCAGACTGTTGGTATAGCTAAGTTAGCCTTTAGTCTCTTGACATTTAGGCTTCATACCTAGGTAAACCGGAAGGTTATTTCTAGTTCACCTTGAACGGGCTTGGAAGGTAACCCTTGTTGTAAGTGTAGGAGGGCGGTTGGGTGATTCCTCTGCTTGTGCCTAAGAACCACTTCAAGGACACCAAGTAATCGTTCATTAGCTTTATTCAGTAAAGTATATCTTTTACCCTTGTTTGATTGTTTGAGACTCTAGTATTTTTATAGTGTGTGCTCTGTGGTTTTTCCTGTGTTTAGTTGGCCTTAGGGTGTGATTTGTCAAATTTTCAATCGTGGAGGACCAACCTATTAGAAGGTCAAGAAGGTTGATAAAACTTCCTCCTATCATCACATTGGAGCCTCCACCTCCACCCCAAAGGCAGATATTGGACACGAACGGTTCATTTGAACCGGTAGGGATAAGTGAAGTTCTAGGTGAACTAGAACTTATAGCTAACCATTTTGATCTTGATATAGTTGAGATAGAAGACTTGCATACTGACAAGTTTGCAAGGAATTTTAACACCCCCTTGACTGATTTAAACGATCATGTGATCGTTCAGGTTAGACCTTTTGATTCACCTGTATTAGGTGTCCCTGTGGGTAGGATCATGTCTTCTACGGAAGAAAGACCTTTGTTTTTCACCTCAGCCATTCCGGCTGAAGGGGTACTACCTCCCCTGGTAAGTGCCCCTAGATCTAGTATGCCTTCTACACCTTTGACTCCAGCGAGTCGGGTGGCTCAACTACCGATTCACTCAAACCTAGCAGGTGCTTATGGTGACATGGTTACTGGGATCCCCAGTATACCTACTATTCCTTCTTCCTTTCCATATACTACCCAGAGCGGTTTGGTAGGATCCTCAGCATTTGTCCAAGGATTTCCTTGGAATGGGGGCCACATTCCCCCATCCAGTCCATACGTAGGTCCATCACCTTCCTATGTAGGAGTGCAGTTTGGGAACAATACCTCTTATGGGCAAAGTTTCCAAACTCCGATTTCGGTTCCGTTTACGAGCTCCCCCTTTTCGTTGTTTAGCGGAGGGATACCGGCTCATGTCTTTCAGACCCCTGTTTCTATGGGGACGGCTCAAACTTCTTACACTACACCTCCCACACACAATCCAGTGGCTTACGGATGGAATCTATTTCAGAGTAATCTTCCCACTTCGCAACCGGTGGCAGGGGGAAACCCCAATTTTACCCATGGGAATTCGGGGGGAGGTCCCTCTAATCCCCAGGCTGGCACATTTAGTTCCCCGGTTCGACCCAAACTTCCATTACTGGAAACTTTAAACTTGGTATATTTGTCAAAATTGATGAATGACCCGGTGAGGCATGACCCTTTGTGGCCACCTGTTCCCACCATTAAATTGCCATCAGACATCCCTAAGTTCGAAGGCAAAGTTGGTGAAGATCCTGGGGCTCATGCCACCACATTCCATTTATGGTGTTCTTCAAATTCCTGAATGAAGATTCATTTAGGTTGAGGTTGTTCCAGAGAACCTTAACAGGTACTATGGAAAAATGGTATATCGAATTGCCTTCTGCTACTTTCAGTAGTTTCTGGGACTTGGCTAGTGCATTTCTTAGCCACTTTCATCTTTCGGTCCGATATGATTTCGGAACGAACTTGTTATCTACCTTTAGGCAGAACAAGGCTACCCACATCTCGGATCACATCCAAGAGTGGAGGAGGTGAAAGAGCCTTATAAAATCCACTATCCCTCCTAAGTTCCTTTTAGAATGTTTCCTTAAATCCTTGTTGCCCTACATATCTAAGAACGTATCCACCTCAGGAGTGATGAATGAAGAAGAAGCCATTTTCAGGGCCCAGCAATTGGATTTGATTTATTCACAATCTGGGATCTTGTATGAGATCATCCCTGAGGCACTGAGGCCTACGCATGATGTGGAGAAGCCTAAGCCTGGACCCCATGCCGATGGTGTGGTTGGGTCCGTTAACTCTCCCACCATAAAGTCTTTGGCTAAGCAAATTCACCAGTTGTCTATCAATTATTCTATAGCGGAGGCAGCAAAGGATGCCCCCTCCCCCCAGAGTGTAAATTTTTTTGCACAAACCTCTCAGAAGGGCAATCAGCAGCCCAGCAGGAAGAAAGAGAAAGGCAAGAAGGTAGAGGGAAATCAAAACAAGCCAAATCCCGCGAACAATGCTGATGGGGGCAAGAAATAAAAGAAGAAGGTCAAGTTCCCGTGTAAGTTGTGCCACGAGGACCACCTTACTCACCTTTTTCCCCTTATGGATCAAGCCCAGAAGCTGCTTAAAGCTCAACAACCGCCTGTCCTAAAGGATCCTTTTCCCCAAGGATAGAACTCTACTTCAGCTTCTAATGTAACAGGTGGCACTCAAACTTCCCCTGACCCAAACTATATCAACATGGTTCGATCTTCGAATTTGTTGCAGACAAGGAATAAAAATTACGAGAAAGAGACTCTTGAGAAGGGTAAAGCTGTAGGTGAAACTTCTAACCCTCTCACAATAGAGAAGCCTGTTGAAACTATGTTGAAGATACCAAAAGGTGTCTTCAAGAAGACCTTGCATAACCCTAATGCTAGGGCTGCTTCAAACTACTCTGTGGTTGAAGATTTAGCTCAAACCCTGTGTGCAATGTCAGCTTTAGAGGTGTTACGGAGTTGTCTTGCCCAGCGGGATGCCCTCTTAGCAGCTTTAGGCAGCATGGACTCTTCAAGTCTCATGGCGAAATTACATTTATCCGATGTTAAAATTCACCTTCCTTACCATGTATCCTTATCAATAGATGTCATCCATGGTGGTAAGACCCTTGGAAGGGTAGTTGCTGATGAGGGGGCTTCTACATGTGTTATGTCCTTGGCCTATTGGAAAGCTCTTAGATCCCCAGAGCTGGTTCCATCAAACACTTTGCTTACTGCTTTTGATGGAAGATCCTTCCGTCTGCATGGTATCCTGCCGGCTTTTGAAATTAAGTTGGGAGGCAAAGCAGTGTCTGTTGAGGTAGAAGTGATTGATGCTCCTTTGGACTACAATTTTCTTCTGGGAAGGAACTAGACTTATGCGATGTCCGCTATTGCGTTAGCCATCTTTCATGTAGTGGTTTTTCCACATGAGGGCAAGTTGGTTACTATTGACCAGCTTAATTTTACCCGAAAAGGTCGTTTAGAGTCTAATGAGTCCACTATGCCATTGGTTGATCAGGTCAAACCTGCTGCACAGAGCTTGGGGGATGGAATGTACACATCATTGATGGGCACATTTGATCTTCCAGCCCCGGTTAATTATATTGGTTCTACTAGTGTGGGGAAGTCCATAGCTACATTTGTCGATAGGATTGATCCTTGGGTTCTCCCAACCCCCCATGAACTGGAAGTGCCCTTATTGGCAGTGGAGGTTGCTTATCAAGCTATCACTCAAGCCACTATTGATCCCATTCCAGATCCTCTAACAGTCTCAGATGATCTGGAAGAAGTCTATTTGCTCGCATGGGCAGAAAACTCTTCGCACTCTATAGATTGTTTAGATATGGTTTTACCTTCTGATGAAGCCATTCTGGAATCCATGAGTGGACATGGTAAGATTTGTGAGGATCTTCATCATCGATCCTATTTTCTTCCAGAACTAAGCAGAATAGAAAATCAAGAGTTTCATTTGAAACTGTCAGAAGATGTTGATATACCTATCAATCCCTTGCCTAGGGAAGGAATGTTTTCTGAGGGGAATATGGCAAATATTTCTGCCACTATACCTATTAACATCTCTGTAAACCCTGACATTGTGGAAAACATATACATAGGTGCAACTTGCTCTCCTGAAGAGATTGCCATCTATACTGCCTTGTTTAAGGAATTCCACGATGTCTTTGTCTGGCCATATGAGTAGATGCCAAGCATAGATCCATCAATTGTTGAACATGAAATCTGAACATATCTTGATGCCAAGCCAGTTCGACAAAAGTTAAGACCTGTTAACCCACGCAAAGCGGTGGCTGTGAAGGCAGAAGTTGAAAAGCTGTTGAAGGCTGGTTTTATCTATCCCATAGCTTTGACTGAATGGGTATCCAACCCTATTCCTATTGATAAGAAGCAAGGGATGATCCACGTTTGTACAGACTTTAGAGACCTCAATAAAGCCTGTCCTAAGGACAACTATCCCACACCATTTATAGACCAGATCATAGATTCCTGTGCAGGAAGTGAGGTGTTTTCGTTTATGGATGGTTTCTCTGGATACAATCAAATTCAAATAAAACTGGAATACCAACATAAAACTACTTTCACTTGTCCTAGGGGTACCTTCGCGTATAAGAAAATTCCCTTCGAATTGAAAAATGCTGGGGCAACCTTTCAACGAGCTATGAAATTTGCTTTCCATGACGTTAAAGCCATTGTTGAACCATACCTTGATGATTTTCCCGCACATTCTCATAAAAGGATTCAACATCTAGATCATTTATGGTTGATATTTGAGAGATGCAGATATTATAAAATCCGCTTGAATCCCCACAAGTGTGTATTCTGTGTCAAGTCGGGAAGATTTCTCAGGTTCATTGTCTCTAATAGAGACATCCAGGTGGATCCTTTGAAAGTTGAGGCCATTATAAATCTGCCTCCTCCTCGCTCTCTCAGGCAACTTCAAAGCCTGCAAGGAAAGTCTAATTTTCTTCGACGTTTTATTGTTAACTATGCCAAGATTACTAAAGGTTTCATGTGCCTGCTCAAACAGGACACCCCATTTGTATGGGATGAAACCGCACAACTTGCTTTCGAGGCATTGAAAAAAGCTTTGCTGTCGGCACCCTTATTACGTCCACCAGATTATTCTAGGGATTTTATATTATATCTGGCTGCGTCGGAGTCGATCATTGGGGTAGTACTAGTCCAGGAGGACGATAAGCTTGTAGAGCATGTCGTTTATTATCTTAGCCGTGCTTTGGCCAGACCCGAGCTTAGATACTCCCATGTTGAAAAATTAGCCTTAGCATAGTATTTATGTTGTGCAGAGGTTACGTCACTACATTTTACTGAGGACCACCACAGTAGTGGCGGATGTGAATCCTTTCCAATATGTTTTATCCTGACGGATTGTTGGGTGAAAATTTAACAAATGGATAGTCATTCTCCAAGAGTTTGACTTGGATTTCCAGTCCTCTAAGTCTAAGAAGTCCTTTGTTTTTGCTGAACTTATAGCAGAATTTCCTACTGAAGAAGATGTAGTGATTGAAGATGACTCATTCCCAGATGAGCACATCTTCTTGATATCCACCTCTAATCCTTGGTATGGAGATATTCTTATATATATTCAGACTTTGAAGTACCCTGCAGCTTCCTCAAGGGAAGAACGACGTAAATTACGCCTTCATACGAAGAACTACCTCATTATAGGAGATACCTTATATCAACAAGGGGTAGATTTTGTTTTGCATCGTTGCCTTACCCACGAGGAAGCGGAGATTGTCCTAAATGATTCCCATAGTGGAGCATGTGGGGGTCATTTATCTGGGTTAGCCACAGCCTAGAAGATATTACGTGTCGGTTATTTCTGGCCCACGATCTTTAAAGATAATGTGGAAGCAGTGAAGCACTTTCATCCGTGTCAGCTTTACACCAGGTAGATGCGGTCACATCCTGCTCCATTATTTCCCGTTGTCTCGGTAGGCCCCTTCATGAAATGGGGGATTGATTACGTGACATGCAACCCAGCCTCGGCTGGGGGGCATAAATACATCATTATCGTTGTAGACTATTTTACGAAATGGGCAAAGGCAATGCCTACTTTTAAAGCCGACGGGGAAACAACAGCTTTCTTTGTTTTCAATCATATTATAGCACGGTTTGGTATACCCAAAGTGATTTCCACTAACCATGGCAGTCATTTTCAAAATAACATGATGATGAAACTGACTACCATGCTTGGATTCAGAGAAGAACATTCTTCTCCGTACTATCCGCAAGCAAACGGTCAGGTTGAGGCTGTCAACAAAACTTTAAAAACTATCCTTAAACGTACAATTGATGCAGCCCGCTCTAACTAGCACATCATGTTATATCCTGCTCTTTGGGCCTACCGAGCCAACGTAAAAACTGCTCTGGGTTTCTCCCCTTTCCAACTCGTTCATGGAGTGGAAGCAGTTACTCCGATTGAGTGTGAAATCCTGTCTCTAAAGATAGCCATTCATGTGTTACCTGATACGACTGAGCTTGAGGAACGTCTGGTACATTTAGAACACCTTGATGAACAACGTAGAGATGCACTGACTGCTAATCAAGTTCATAAAAATAGGGTCAAAACTCAGTATGATAAACCGATCAAACCTAGGGTTTTCTCTGAGGGGGAACTTGTCTTGCTTTGGGACCAAGACAAAGAACCCCTGGGGGCAGGAAAATTCAAGGCCATGTGGTTAGGACCTTATGTCATGTTAAAAGTATTGAGTAAGGGCGCATATCAGTTAGTTGATTTTGACGGGAACAAGCTGCCTGAGCCTAGAAATGGGCTCTACCTAAAGAAGTATTATGTTTAGGCTTAGCACTTTTTCTTGTATTTTTATTGTATGTATTTTTATGTACATTAGGTTGTCGATTTTGTTTTTTATACTATCTACTGATTGTTGCAAATGTCTTCTGAAAGGTATATAGGGTTCGCTGATGGCGCAAGCCGTCACACTTGTAACCTAGATTTGGCAGCATGGGTTATTTATTCTCCCTCAGGACAGCTTGTTGCCGCAGGAGGCGCTTACCTAGGTCCTACTTCTAATAATGTTGCGAAGTATAGGGCTGTCATTGAGCTCCTATGGGATGCTTTGTCATGTGGTATTACCTAGCTTGAGTTCCGTCTGGACTCTCAGTTAGTGGTTTCCCAGCTCAATCGAGCTTATCAGGTACGAAATCCTATTTTATTACGTAAGTTCATGCAAATTCGTTTATTGGAAAGACATTTTGAGGTTATTACATTCAATCATATTCCATGAAATCAGAATTCATTGACTGATGCATATGCTAATTACATTTTAGATTGGCATCTCTCACACATTTTATAAAGATATACAGCAAACATATGAAAAACATTTGTAAATAAACCGTCAATAATATATATATAGATATATAGATATATATATATATATATGTAAAATATATGTTCATAGATAGGTCAAGTCTGATCCTCAGATCCTGTCATATACAAAATATACAAAAATGTGGATCGTATTCCATCAAAATGTCCTAGATCTACGTAGGACCACCTTGGTCCCCATGGTCCCTCTGCACCCTGGCTTCCTCAGCCTCCTCGGCTTCGGAAGCCTCTACAGCCTCTATATATACAAGTACTGCTATGACCACTCGCCTGAATAGACGTAGCCATACCGGTGGAACTCCAACTACAAACTCCTGCATGGCAGTTGGGATATGCTCTATCCGTAAGGTAGGTACTCTTTGGGTCAGCCTGGCCAGCTTCCCCTCTAGAACCCTGATCAGTCCTAGGTCTTCACCTATGACAGGATGAACAAACATGCGTGGGTGCCCTTCAGGATGGACCGGTCCAATATCTTCATTTTGATACATTTATAGGATTAAGACTTGTACATATGTATATATCTATCATTTTAAAATTCATAAAAATTTGAAAAATGATAAAATTTAAAAATTACTTACCGAGCTCGCCCCATGCTCCTCCTGGAAGGAGGACAAGGTCTGGGTCACCTCGAAAGTCCATTCCGGCATATGGAAACTGCTCCAGTGCTGGTAGCTGTCGTTCCCACCAGGTATAGAAATCATCATCATATACACTATGTACTGTGTCTCCTCCTCCTTGATGGAGGAAGATGTCTCCCCACCTGCTCAGCCTCGATTGACGTGGAGATCTGACCGGTAGAGGTATGGCAGGGCTCAATGCTGGTACTCTCGAAGAAGAAGAAGGCCACTAATATGCTTGCATAAACAAAGTTTTTCCGCCTTCCTCTCTTGCAATCAGACAATTGTCTCTTCATGATAGGGACAATTCTCGAACACCAATCATAAAGAGCACCACGAAAACAGTCAACTGCCAGCCTCATTTGGTTCCTTGTAGCCAAATGTAGAGATGAGGATCCTGAAATTCTCACGATGGTGCTAGCAAGTACCTGTAGAGTAAAGTCACTGATATGTACAATAGGGATGCAGCTTCCTCTCTTTTGAGTACCCGGTGTACAAAATACATCTATATAGTTTTGGACACAAGGGTCACCGCCCCTACCAATGCCCTCTAGGTTGACTGGTGCTCCTCGACATGACAGACCAGTTATGAAATACATGTCTTCACTGGTAATCTCCAAGGTTTCACCCTGTAGGTTGAACATCCCCAAGTCATGATCCCAATAATTTACCACGAACTCAAGTATGCGGGCATTAGCTCACATGGGTGATGTGCAAAATAATTTCAGTAACCCACTGGTTCACAATGCCTGTATAGTGGGTGCACTTTGGAGTGCTGCTTGGTCCATTATTTCGTGCTCCCTTTCCCTCCATTCCAGAACCATTTTTAACCTAGCAAAACAAGTAATTTGATTCAGTGATTCCATATCAAAATTCAAAAATTTTTGACTATATTTAGCCTTATATCCTCCAAGCAGTACACGCGACTGTCTAGTTAAACAGGTCGCGTACTATACGCTATTGTCTAGTTAGGAAACTCGTGTACAGAACGCGTGTACACGAGTCTTCACACTAGCAACTCGCGTACGCGCCGTGCTACATTTAGGATGCTTTTAATAATGGAATTCGGACTCAAAATTAATAATTGCTTGGATCAAAATGAAGAGCTCAAGGTGTAGGCTTACCTACAACTTGCGGATTTCTATTTCGTTAGTCCAATTGTCCACAATGATCGAACAAAGGTAGAAGGTAAAACTTGCTTTTTATGGCTCAAAAGTTCAAATGGTGAGTTTTGTTTGATTTTTCAACTATTTATAGAAATTATATTTCTTTAAGTAGGTCTTTTTATATAGTTTGAAATTTCATTTCAACTAATGCCATATTTCTTTATGCTTTGGAATAGGTTTTTTCACTATTATAAAGTGTTGTTGCTCCAATTGGGTGGTTTTGTCATTTCCAATACATTTTTGGCACCTTTATTCAAACCACATTAACCTTAGCAATCAACCTTTTGCCATGGACTATGGTATCATTAACCATTAGTTTCCTATTTTTAACCATTGTTCTTCCATGAATAGGACCCTTTTTCATGAGTATCCTTCTTCTAATCCTATGTTGTCCTTTGGTGCTCATGCCGCAACTGTTTCAGGTATAGGGGTCTCCTTTTAGATATTTTTCACGCCAAATAGAGCTTCTTTTTGAATCTCTTTTTACAAGCTATCCCTTTATAGGACTCCCCTCCCTTATGGATTTTCTTTAGGCCTAGGTCTGACTCCTTCAAAACAAACTTGACTACCGAGTTGACTCATCTGTTCAAGCTCGTTAAGAATATGTGAGCGGGCATCTGCATTGGTGGTAGGTTATCTCTTTCTCGAACCATGCGGAATAATACAAGAAAGGATCACTCTCTTTTCTTTTTTGAATTGAGAAGAGTATTCTCAGGTATAGGTTTATCACTTTTCCGGACTTGAGGGACTAAATTTACGGAAAAGGAACACCCGGTTTGAGCTTAGTTTTCTCTTTTTCGTGCTCTGGACCCAAACATGAAAAAGATTCTAATTGTACTTTGTGTCTTTGTCATGCTTGTTAAACACTTAAGAACAAAGCAACAAGTTTATTGTTGTAAGCCCCATTTCTCATAACCAAATGGATCTTTCTGAGTGATCTTTCTTTCCTTCACACTCGTAAAACTCAAGCTATTTTATGTTGTTCTGGAAGGAGCGTTGGGTAGGTGGTAATTTAACCTTTTTCGGACCTCCCTGAGTAAGTACGAAAAAGGTTCACCTTTTCTTCTATAGAAGTTAAGAGAGTTCTTCTGTGGTATGTTTTATACTTTTTCGGCCTCAGGAGACTAAATTGGACGAAAAAGGACCCCCCTGGAGTCTTCTTTGGAGTTTTTAGACTCTCTAAATGTGAAAACACCAACTGATCATGTACTAGTTTGGGCTCATTAAATCCACGAATCAATGACACTATCAAGCATTATTTTCCCGTATCTTCAAGCTTGTTAAAAAATGAAGAGGGATCCGAGTTAACTTTCCTGGACTCGTTAAAATTTAACAGGGAAGGTAAGGAAGAAGTTTTCTCTTGTTTTTAGTAATGGCAGCATGTCCTCCTTGAACATAGCACTCTTTGTTTTTCGATATCCATGTTTCAGTGATTACTTTTCTGTTCAACTATTACCTTGAGTTTCTTACTCCTCCTCTTGTCCGTTATACCAGGGGAATCTAATCATGTCTCCTACATGACAGATAGGTCTAGTTGTTCTATCTATAATTTAAACGCTGCCTTGGGTCATCTTTGTGTTGTGCTCATTATTCAAGGACTTTACCCAATGTCTAATATATAGCCTAATCCCATCATTGTTATATCTGTTATCTATTGTGTCTCCCTTCTTTTTCCCAATTCCTAGTCACTCATTTGATCCGTTGGAGGATCTATTGCCTTCCTTATCACAACATGGTTCCGTTTCAGTACTTCCTGATGACGAAGACCTAGATTTTTTACGTTTGTACCTTAGGATTCACTTTCATTATTCATGAATTCCTTTGCTTTAATTTTCGATTATCACCTATTGATTGACAAGCTGTTGAATCCTTTCCATGTTCGACTTCAGCTTACCCTTATTCACATGGCTTGGATTGTACTGGTTCTTTGGGATCTTGTATGAAGGCCTTAGTTCCTCACCTATGGAATAAGTTGTGCAAGATTATGTTCTATTCATATACACAGCTTCCAGATCTTTGAAGACTCATCATTATTGTATATTGTGGCTTCGATCCACCTTTGTAATATACATGGTTTCATACCCGTATCATATGATGTACTCAAATATTGTAAAGGAGCTAGTGTTCCAGTAAATTTAACATAGCATCCTCAGATGTAACTTTGTATATGACATTACTATATATTTGTTGAAGGTACTCTCTCTGCTCCATTGGATTTCTGAGTTCTCCAAAGATAAACATTATAATGTATTTCGGCCATCATTTCCCTCTGACCTCACACATTAGGGGGCATCTGTTATCCACCCGAATGGCACCTCTCCATCCGAGTTCCGACATTCCTCATGTTGGCACACAAACGGACATTTATGGATTGAGGGTTGCCCAAAACACTATAGATGGGCTTATTATGAACTACATTTATCATCCATCCAACTGGTTATTTTTACCTTTTAGATATGTCAAGTTATGTATGCGACTCTTTAGATATGCAACTCGTGTGTGGTACGCGAGTATCAGTTGTTGCATCTCGCGTACAGATGTGTACGTGGGTTACCCTTAGAGCAACTTGTGTTTCATACGTGAGTTTCTAGTATTGATACCCGCGTACATGTCCCTTTGACATTAAAAATAAAAACACGCGATTACTTGAGATTAGTTAAGCACTTAACCTTAATCACCTTAACTGTCTCAACCTCCTCAACCTTCGAAACTGCCTTATTTCACCAAGTATAAATACATGCCTTGGGGAGGGTGTTAATCACATACACTTGGAGAGCAAAGTTATGCTGGTGGAGTTTATACAGAAGTCTTTGGAGCAGTGGAACTCAGAATCCTTTGGTTGCAGAAAAATCCTTGTCTCAGGCGTTGGGTTGTAATCTGAACTCTTTCATTATTGTTAATAAAGAGAATCCTTCTCCCATATGTGTCTTGAATGTATCTCATATATTATGGTGTGATAAATATTTATGTTTCAGCATTCTATATATGATTTATCTAACCTGTTTATATATATATATGAATCATCTTGTATTTGGAAGATTGACTCTTGACAGGTGAAGGAGAAGCATCCCTGAAGGCTTTGGAGGAGAAGCAAAGTGGAAGAGGACAAGCTAGGATCAACCATCATGTATCGGGTGATTCTTTTCTATCCTCCTATTTCCTTTACTGCACTATAGTTTCAATTTCCTGCAAGTTTCCTGAGTATGTTGGTAACCCCAGACCTTCGGTTATAAGGTGTTTATTCCTGTACAACACCAATCACTAAATCACAACCTGGAATCTAACGCTATCAAGCCTACCATGAAATATCAAAGAGAAAATTATATCCAAGTCAAGCCAACTTAGTAATTCCAAGTCCAACAAACCCTTAGTCATGCATGTTTGTTGTTAATTCTACCATGTGATGTCTAAAAGCGAAGTAGGTCCAAGTCAATCTAACCATGCTATGTGCTACTAAGTTAGTCCAAGTGAAGCTAACCAAGTGAAACCAAATGTCCAAGTCCAATTTGACACGCGTATATTTCTATGTTATCTATGTAATCCACATTCATAGGAAAGAGATCTTAATTTGAAAATACAAATATTAAATTCATTAAATCATGGCAATTTTTAATTTATGTAAAATATAATTTTTTTTTCAAATGGGAGATTTTATTTTGTTTGTTTGTTTTGTCCTAAAAGGGTGATAATGATTATTGGGTGAAGATAAATGGCATTAAGTGTAGCGTGAAGTTGTGTTGTTTTTATTCCCATGGCATCTAGTAGTTCTATGGAAGTTGTGTTGTTTTCTTTTCTTTAGTGCCAAATGGTGCTATGTTTATGCAACTTCAAATGGTGTTCAACGATCAATATTCTTTCCAATGATTATTCTATAAACCATATTGAGTCTTGTTGTAATGTATGTAGTGCCATAACTTCTTGGCCATCATATTGTACACTTTTTTGTGTTGTTGTCTTTCCTTGTGTCATTTTTTATCCATATCAAACAAACATCAGTAAGAAGACTCATCGCCTTCATAACCATGTTGATTGCATGTTGCATGATAGGAGTTGACTACTTCTTGTCCATGCATGACTTATATGTGGCATGGTAACAAACTATGTCAATGGTACATGTACCATATGTCTATTGTGTGTGGCACGTGTTTCACAATGTGCTACGTGTGGCGCTTATGGTGCAACTATGGATTATGTGGTATGTGTGGTGCAAGGAGAACAAAAAGTGTCTATGTGATGTTTACTACACAATTTGAGTTATGTATTGGGTAGTCTAAAGGGTTGAACTGATCAACTCAATAATTATATTGATTCAACTAACTCTAATCCTTATGGATTTATCAAGTTACTTAGTTATGTTGAGTACCATGTTGACATGGTCAGATGACATGGGCCACCAAACTATACAAATAAACATTATGTGGAAAATCCATGGGGTTCCAATTAAAGATTGCTCCTAGGGGGGGATGTGAGACTCCTCTAATGGTTTTTTTGTTCATGCCTAAGATCATTGATAATGATTTAGTGTCTCCCTCCTTGATCTAGATATTATCTACCTAGAAGCAACTTGGGATCATTAAGGAGGAAAATATGATGAATAAATTGATAAATAAATATGACAAGGTCAATAAAATATTATGTTGCTAAAAGATATTTTTTTATAAAATATAAAGAAAATGATATTGTGAGTCATTTAGTTGATATTAGTATGTTGCTCATATGTCATTACAGACATTTAAGTGTCATTGGGATCAATCAGTATCCATAATTATTATCAAATGCACCATCATCGTGGACATTGGCGTTGTTGTCATCATGATCATCAATGTCATATGCTACATCAACATCATCTTCATCATCATGTTCATATAGTCAAGTCCCTGAAATAGTTGCCTCTATGAATATTTTAGAACTCACTTGATGTCCATGCCACTATTATGGTCAATTTAATGCATTATGGTGAATTATGTTTCCATTAGGACCAATTAATATCAAATAGTGCTATAATCACCTGCAACATCGTTATTGGCATTGATATCATCATTATCATCAACATCCTAAATATTGTAGAAATCATCATTTTCGTATTTACCATTGTCAATATATACCAAAATATCCATATTTACCATTGTCAATATATACCAAATTATTTGGCGCCAACGGTCTGCTTGGACAGGCTATTTGGCGCCAATGAGTTGGTTGAGTAGTCATTGACGGAATTGGAGGATGAAATCTCCATGTGTTCAGGAAAACTAACCATCGACCATGAATTTCGTAATAGAGGTAGGTGGAGAGCTGTTGGGTCGAGATTTTGGTCGACAATTGAATTTGCAGAATAGATTTTTTTGTTTTTGTTATATTTTTTTGTTATATTTTTATTATTTTATTATATAAATTTTTTTTTTTTTCGTTATATTTTTTTGTTTTATTTTTATTATTTTATTATATAAATTATGTTAATTGGTTATAGATTTTATTTTTTAATAATTATCATATAAGTTGTTTAGTTTTATAAATTAGGATTAATATAAAATTTATTTAATTTGTGTTTTATATAAATATAATCATTTGTGCTTTTTATGAATATAATATTTGTTTTAATGGTATTTTTTGTTATAGTATAAGTATATATAATAAACTTGGATTGAGGATGTTGGTCAAGAAGAGTTGTGCACATCGTGAATCAGGTGGGTAGTCATGACGTCAGATGCAAAATTTACATGGTCACTAATGCATAAAGGAGTTTTAACTTGATAGTGAGAGGAGAGGTCATCACTGCATTATATGTATCATATTTTGTGAGGTCATGAGGCCTGTATTAAGAGGTCAAGGAATCGAAATATTTTCCTAAAACTTCGATATGGGGTCGGGCCTCTACCTTTATACTACATATGGATCTGAGACTGGTTTTGGGGAGACACCCTAGTTTAATTATAATAGAGTATTTGATTGGTTAAATTATTGTTCTTGTTGCTTCCACTGGTTCAATTATTATATGTTGGATCAGCTGCTACAACATTTAAAGGAACTCATCCTAGTGAATCTATGTCAACTGGTGCAACTAGACGTTCGACGACCACATATCATGAATATAGTTATATTGAAGTTAAAAAGCACCTCAGACGTATGGGGCTTGCAGGGAATCTTACATTGTCGAAGGATCAACAACTAGCTATATTGATGCTTCTAGCTAAGTATCGATATGGTACTGGTTCTAGTACCTAATTCTTAATTGAAGTAGGAACCTATTTTTCCTTGGGAACGCGCTTAACAGGGTTTCGTTCAATGGTGTAGTAGGGATAAAAGATGGTCAAGAGAAAATTTGTGCAATTTCTTTATTGGATCTTTGAAGATCGAGGTGCATGGCACAAATATTACTAATAGAAGGTAGAAAAATTACAAAATTTACACTTCATTGTCAAATTTGCAATTTTTCATGACACAATTAAAAATGACTAATTCATATTCTTCTAGCTAGTCATTTTTTATGCTGTGACTAAATTAGTCATTTATGTTAGTCATTTTTAACTCTGTCACTTATTATCTAGTCATATTTGTTAACCGGTGACTAAATTAGTCATTAATTTTAGTCATTTATAGTTGGGTCAATCAAAATGGCTCATATTTAGTAGTAAATCACTTGAAAAAGCTGTGGTGACTAGAATTTTTAGTCACATGGTAGCTAATTCCTCATTTTGTACTAGTGGCACTAAAACTGACTTTTACGACTTCCACCTTTCATCTTTCGATTTCTGACTTAGGGTTCGCAAATCCTGAGATACAATACCTTTACTCGTATGTTTCCTCTTTCCGCGTGCTAAATTCGAGATGCAAAAATCCATGAAATGACTACTTTATCTTTTGGTTTCCCTCTTTTTGACTCTCGACTTTTCTCTTTTTGCGGGCCGATACCAGGGTACGAAAAACCAACCTTTTTTCCTTACCTTTTTCTATTTTGTCGATTTTTTCCTTCCGACTTCCGCCTCTTGCAACAGCCTCAAGATGCGGAAATCCAACTTTACCTTGTCTTTTTTTCCCATTTTTCCCTCCTTTCGACTTTCGACTTCCACCTTCCGTAGGAAAATTCTGGAGGGCGGAAAAACACATTTTTCCTTAAGATAACTGCATTTCTGACTCTTTGGCTAGATATCCAACCTCCATGATCATAAGCAATATGAAGTAAAGAATACAAGGCATATAAAAATGCAAAATGCAGGGACATTTAACAATAGTAAACTCTACTTAAATATTTAATAAGAATTCAACATATTCAGTACATTCATAAGAAAATACATTGCAAAAAATAATACAACAAAGAATACTTATCTTGAAGATAAAGCTGCCCCACAACTAGCTATGTCATTGCAACTTTTCACCCAACCATAGGCCAGTTGTGTTCATCAATCTCTCAACACAAATCCCACCCCCGAGCCGGGCATGATTTCCACAAGGAATTAGGGAACAACAAGATCACACATAGCCAGAACATGTCAAACATAGTCAAGCCAACCCAGAGTTGGGTTTATCAAACTGTCCAACCAAGCCAATATACAATTAGGCTCATCAAGCTACAGAAAAAGAAGTCAATACACTGTTTGTTTTATGAGGCTACTCATCCAGGCCAGCTAAAAGTTTGGTTTATAAGATTGCAGGAAGTCAATCCAACATTCACATTGAGGACCAGCCAAGCCAACTAAAAGATGGGTTTATCATGCTTCAAACTAGGTTTATTAGACTAGGAAGGCATTCACGTGATTAGTTTCTTCAGAAGCAAGAATCCAGCTTCCCCAGACTGTAGGCTTGCTCAGACACTAAATGTGACTACCATACCTCGCATCACCCAAGACATTAACTAACTCAACCAACTTCTGGAAGAATTGAATGATTGAATACAGAGGACAAAAAGGGTAGATGAGAGCTTAAAGAACAGGTATCTTGAACATATCCATGGTTGTAGTGAATTTCATAATCAGAATATGTACCCAAGATAAAACTAAACCAATCGCCCATATGACTGGAGATTGTATGACTTATATTAAAGGTGGTCGAAGATCAATAGCTAGGAAAATTTCTATTGATAAAAGAGCGAGGAGGAGCAAAGGTGAGTCGGGTTGCGAAATCAAAACCGATCATTGTATATTGGATTGAGATCAACGGTTGAGGTCAATCAATGAAATAAATTGATGGCACACATCAATTCTGCTACGTGGATTTGTGCGGTTTGGAAAACTTTTGATGTGCGCAGAATTTTTATGAAATCCGCTTAATCAAATTTGAACTCCATAATTGATCTAGTGGGGACAAAGATTTGACGATTAATAAAGATTCTACCAATTCAACTAGCAAGTTTATTAACAGCAAAGAGCAGGCACAAAATTTTTATCCAAAAGAATTTGTTCCAGGCTTGATTCCACCTGGGTGAGTTGGATTGGACCCGTAATATCTTACCTGGCATCAATTTGTGTAACTCCCCTCCCTATTCCTTATGAAATCATGCCCCATATCTTTCGTTGCAGTGCATATCTAGTTGTGGTATTTTATTAAATTACATATTTACATGAAATCTAAAAAATATAATGTTCCTGACCAACATGAGAACCATCGGCATCAACCTTGATTTCTGATACATAAAACACCAAATCAATGGAAGGGCCTTGGCATTGAGCTCCTCACCATGATTTAATAACAATAATTACATCATGTACAATTTTAATACCATGGGGTCAAAACCGAGGTATTACATTCCCCTCCCCCTTACATTATCACTATCCTCAGTGCTCTATAAAATTGAACATATGGATGTGCCAATATCATGGCATCCTCGAGCTCCCATGTAGCCTCATCAGGACCGTAGTGCCTCCACTCCACTTTTACCTATCCAAGGGATCAATTCTAGAGAACTGTGACCTTCTTATCGAGGATGTGCAATGGATCGGTTTGGAACTCTCCCTCAGATTCCACCTAGATCACATCCCAATTTATCACATGGTTAGGGTCATGTACATATTTCTTAAGCAAAGAAACATGAAAAACATTATGAGCTCTAGTGATAGCAGGAAATGCAATTCTATATGCATCTAGCCCTATTCTTTCAAGCACTTCAAATGGACCACAATATCTAGGTGACATCTTGGAACAACTCCCAAGCTTCAAGGAACTCTTCCTTGGCCTCACTCTAAGATAAACATGATCCCCAACACTAAATTCTCAATGCACCCTATGCTTTTCTACATTGATTTGCAGTCTATCTTTGGTTGCTTTCAGGTTCTACCTGATATTTGCAACCTCTTGCTCCATTTCCTTGAGCAATTCTGGACCAAGAAAAATCTTGTTCATTGGGTTGTCCCAAGTTATTGGTGTCCTACACCTTCTTCCATACAAAGATTCATATGGACTCATTCCCAATGACGCCTGCTATCCATTATTATATGCAAACTCTACCAAGTGTAAATAATCATCCCACTTGGATGGTTTTTCCATTACATACATGCGAGCATGTCTTCAAGCACCTGGTTTACTCTCTCTATTTTTCCATCAGTCTAAGGATGGTAGGCGGTGCTAAAGTTTAGCTTTGTACCGAAAAATACAAACAAACCCTTCCAAAAATTTGAAGTGAATTGGATATCTCTATCAGAAATCATTGCCTTAGTCAAACCATGCAATCCTAAAAATCTCCTTCATGAATATCTTTGCAATGGAATCATCCTTATATGTGGACTTGACCGGTATAAAATGTGATTCCTTTGTCAATTTTTACACCACAACCATGATGGAATCATGTTGTCTCACAGTCATTGGCAATCCTGTAATAAAATCCATGGAAATAACTTCTCATTTCCATTTTGGGACTAGAAAAGGCTGCAATAAACATGTTGGGTGTTGATGCTCAACCTTCACCTACTGACATTTCATGCACTTAAATATACTCAGCAATGTCCTTTTTCATTCCTGGCCAAAAATACTACTTTCTGGCTGTAGCAATTGTTTTCTGATATCCTGGGTGACCAAAATATGGAGCTTGATGGATTTCATCCATAACAATTCTCCTCAAGTATGCTACATTTGGAATATAAATTATGTTCTTATAGGTAAGAAGTTCATCTTCTTCCAATTTATATCCCTAATACTTCTTTCAAGTGTTTGTTGCTGCAACTTGTCTTTCATCTACACATACATTTCATCCTTAGTAATATGATTCATAATCTACAGTCTCAAATCCAGGGATGATTTTAAAGAACCATACGTATTTAAAAGTGCATAAATGTTTCCGAATCTTACCAATTCTTAAAACACCAACTATAAAATGTTTGGCGATATTTTTCAAAAAGTATTTTAATTTCCAAGGATTTTATATCATTTATATAATAATTTGGCAATTTTTAGGGTGAAAATTTTTTACGCCGTAAAAATTGGGCGAAACAGGGCTTCAAAAAATGCAAAATGGTGAATCTTTTTTTGGAGAAAAACATGGAAAAATATCCCATTGGGATAAATTTCACCCCTAAAATTATCCCTGCTCAAATCTAGTTGGTAAGTACTAAGAGATGCCACATACATTTTATGCACCTTCCTTTTGAACCACAAGGACAAAATACAATGATTGCGCCATCTCTTTGCATAAACATATCATTTCCCCATCCATCACCAACCTCCTACTTATTCAATGGACATACTATTTTATAGTATTTCTCCTAGGACATTGTTATTTATGATCCTCCTGCTCTTTAGCACTCCATAGGGAGTCTTGACCTGATTTTTGGGAATATGCCTCATGCACCACTTGAATTCTCACTCAGGAGCTTTCTCCATTTGTGATTTTCCCTTGTGGGTCAGCGAACACTTTTTCAAAGCTACTTCAATTATGGTTCCTCTCAGTATCTTAATTATTCAATAATAATAATAATCCATTACATTCATTTTGACTTTATTTCCAATATATATATATATANAGGCACTTGGGGAGAACCAAAGTGGATATAACATCAAAATACTGAGGATGGACAGAGGAGGTGAATATGTCTCGAATGACTTTCTAAATTTTTGCAAGTCCCGTGGCATACACAAGCTTTTCACTACATGGTATACACCTCAGTAGAACAGTGTTGCGTAGATAAAGAAAAGAACCATTATGGAGATGACATGCAACATGATGGCAACCAAGCATTTGAAAAATGAATATTGGGTTGAAGTAGTTGACCCTGCTATATATATATTATGAACCGATGTCCAAAAAAGAGTGTGAAGAACAAAGTTCCTCAAGGAGCATGGATAGGTATGAATCACAATTTTTCTCATTTAAAATTTTTTGGTTGTGTCGCATATGCTCATGTTCCAAATGAGCTGAGAAAGAAACTAGACAAGGGACAAAAATGTATTTTGTTGGTTACTCTGAAGACACAAAAGCACACAAATTGTATGATCTTGTTGCAAGGAAAGTAATCACCAGTTGCGATGTTCAATTTGTTGAGAATGAATCATGGGATGGAACCATTGAAAATAATGTAAAGATTGTTTCAATTGTTCAGCATGATGACATGACAGAGGAAGTGGCTGAAACACCACATGTAAATCAAAATGTCGTAGCATCGTCAACTCCCATGACACCATGACATGGTTCAGCACAAGGAACATCGACACAAGTTGCAACTCAAGCTACACCAACAATCACACCAAGACGACACTGGACTCCATCAAGCAGTTCATCGAGGTCGACATCGATAGAACCAGTGAAGACAAGAAGTGTACATGAGATATATGAAGCTGGTACACCAAATTCATTCTCTCCCTTTGCATTATTTTCTCAAATAGATGATCCTCTAACATTTGAGGAAATTGTCAAAGAAGAAGTACGAGAAAATACATGGATGAATAAATGGAATGAATTGAGAAGAATTAAACATGGGAGCTGATATATATACCAAAATATAAGGATATAATCAATGTCAAATGGATTTACAAGACCATGCAAGATGCTTGAAAGCACCAAAGGTACCTCGAAAGCCTCCAGATATGAATAAGATCCTGGAAATACCTCCAGCACTCAACAAAAAGTGGCAAGGGGCTATCCCCACCACTAACATGTACACTACCTCATGCTTAAATCCTGTGTAAGAGGATCCTCTCGAGAGAACTAATTATACCAAGGATTTATCTTCTCACTTGGACAGACACCTAATTGCTTTATTTCATAGTCTTGGAAAATTTTACTAACGACACCCTATTCCAAGACTCTACAACCTAAGCTTGTTGGTGCACCTCTATCAAATAAAAAAGTGTAATCAATTTTAAGTTAAGCATTTGTTTTAAGGTTGTGATTACTCAAGGGTAATGAATGTGCAACTAGTGATATTATGACTCAGCAGTGAAATAAATATGCACACCTAAAAAACAATTCCAAGTGCAATTTGTCTTTAAATATGAAAAAGGGGTATGCCACTACATGAAATGCACAAATTTCTTCTCAAATTCCAATGCAATAATTCCTATTTGAAATCTTGAAAACTATTTCATCTAATCAAACCTTATGCAAGTACCATTTCAATGCAAGTGCATAATGCAAAAACATACCAAAAGTATAAAAAAATTGTATTTTGATTACAAATGATATGAAGATGCAATAAACAGACTCTACAAACTCCCAGACCATGCAACAAGTATTAGACACAAGCCAAGCAAGACACTGAGACCAAGAATCCTAATGCACTAATGGCAAAACAAAAATGAGATAAATGACAAGAACAAATTTTAAATAAAAGCAAAGAAAAAGACATCTCTAGTCAGCATAGAAGCAGTAAACAAGCACCATACGAAACCAAGAAGACTCTTCAACACTCACAACCCACCCAAAAGTTTCCAAACATCAATATCTCAATCACAAAGAGGGATGTATGTGATTGTTCACAGAAAACCCACGTGTATATGAGATTGTAAGTACTACAACCCACGAGTATACGCGACTGTTACCTCTATGAATCATGTATAGAAAGAGATAGGTGGTAAAAAGGTAGGCCAAGACTCATATTACTTCAAAGGAGTACCAATGGGATAACACACCCCTAAATGTGACACAAAAACACATAGAAGAAGAGAGAAAATCAAGTACATCATGCACCCAATCCCCAACAAAAAGGAAAGTCCCTAACGGAATCGCCAATTCTATTATGGAGAAACCTTCCGGTGGATTGGGGTGGACCACAAAAAGCAATATTACACCAGAAATCAATCCACTCCAATATGCTAAAGAGATAAATAAGTCTAACACTAAGGGATGAGAAGGGTACCTTATTCCGGATGTTCGTAGAAGATCGCCGTTGAGCTTTCAATAACACTTACACCTACATTTCATTCTCAACAACAACAAAACATACAAGCATGATAGATATTAAGTGTTATAACCTACTTTAGCATATACACATCCAATATATAATCAAAGCAACTACATCCATGGATAAAAATATTCATAATTATACATATAATGGATGAGAAATGGATATTTCTATTAAATGTAAATAGAGATACAAATGACAACCTCTATCGGTACCTCGTCGAAATCGAGAAACTGAGTCCTCCACATGGTCCTCCACCACTTATGTCCTCCATATCAAGGAAATCTCACAAGACAAAGGAAAGCTTGGGAAAGAGCACTAATGGATGCTCCAAGGATAAAGGGATGCAGACCCAAGTATGCAAGAATGGGGCACAAATCGACTATAGTTTGTTTTCTTTCACAATATCTCCTCTTCTTCAATGCTTACAAATAACTCAATATATAGTCCCTTAATGAGAAGTGAAGGGTTGGTTCAGATCATTTCCAGGCATATAGAAAGCCAAGACTCAAGTTATTCATTACTTGATGAAGTAAAACTCCAAATATTTTTGTTTTGATCACATTTCTTGATGTATGTGGGTCATAGTGGAGAAATATGCGTGTACATGCTGTCTATAAGTTGTTGACCTGCGTATACCCCTAAACATGACATTTTAAGGGGATTCTTTGGAGTATCAAAGTTATACTGAGCAAAGGGGGTCCAAGGAGTCTATATAGGGATAGAGATAGGCCATAAAAACATGATATACTAGGTGTGGTAGAATCATCTATAACACAAACCATAACAGAAGTTAGTTTCCTGTTGTATTTTTGTATATGTGTTGGTCCTTTTTAGGCTAAGTATTGTAACTGTGCTTTGATACCATAATGTCACAACCCCCCCAATATATATATATATATATATATAGAGAGAGAGAGAGAGAGAGAGATATACTCTTTGTCTCAAAAGAATAATCAAATATTCATCTAAGTTTTACACACTTTATTTTTATTCCAAATTCTAATCTAAGGTTGTATGTATGTTGGCACTGTACAGACCTACTTCTTGGGATCGTTTATCGACCAAGGTAATTTAAACTTGTTTACATTTGAAGTTCCCTAACGAGTTATTTGAAGCACCAAGTTATAAAGGTCTGTGTTTATTCTAGAAGTTAAAGGTTAGGACATAAGGGTTTAACCTTAGTCCTAAGCTTTGGATCAATGTATAAACATAGTACCAGTGCTAATGTTTATATGCATAAGGTTTTGTTTATGGTTAAGGGTTGTATGCAATGATTAACCCTTTGAAACTTTGTTTAAAGTTTAAACCCACCATATTCTATACTATGGATTTAAATATGCATTTATAACCATGCGATAATATTATGGATGGAAGTTTGAAATGATAGTTTGGCGGGCTCATGGTAAATTTTTGAGATCTGACAAGTTTTAAAGCTAGTCCAAGTGAAAGGTTTGATGTTGCACTTAAGATTGAACCCGTGGCATGTGATTTGATAGCATAGCTAGGGTGGTTAATTGCCTTTATTGCATTGTATTAACTGCTCTTCAGACCTCAAATTGTAGATTGTTAATATCCCTCCACTTGTATCTTATGTCTTCTCTCCATCATTGGATGAGATTTCCTTGGGCTTGGTTGTGATTTCGAAAGTGTGAAATAAAAATATGTTGGGAATTTTGTTGGTTTTGGGTATTGATGGTTTTTACATATAGATATCACTAAGGGTTTTTCTCTGATGTGAAGATGTGTTTACCTCCCTTTCAGTTGAACCAAAACTCTCATTCGAGCTCTGAACTTGCATTTATGGAGGGTTTTTTAAACAAGAAAGAGAGACTTAGGAAATTATAGAGCCGAGCTCTATCTGTTAAGCCCTTATTAATGACACATTACACCATATAGTGTGGCATATTACCCCCATATTTTGGGGCATTACATATTAGTCATGTAGGCTTGGGGTCTAATAGTGGGTTTATTAGTTGTTATTGTACACCAGTATCTCCTATATATAGGAAGGAGATATTATCATTTTAGCATCATATCATCTTGTATTGTCTTGTACATTGTGTAAGAAGGTTCCTCCCTCGAAGAGGATTGATATTTATCTTTTCTATTCATATTTTAGGCATGGATTACTCTCCTATTTTCTATTTCTTCTATTTTTATGCTATATCTTTGATTTGGTTGCATAACATTTGGTATCGTAGCTCTCTCCTCGGGACTAGCTTCTGCAAAACAAGCTATCATGGAAATTTCTCTACAAAGGTTTTTATACAAGGAATCAAAGATTGAGGTTTAAAACCCGCTTCCAAAACAGGATGAACTATCCCTAGTAAAAAATTCAGATCCTGAGCCATTATAGTTTTGGATATAATTGCGTAGGAAGCGAGTGTTGTTTACTAGTCCTATAGCTAGTCTAAAACAGGTGTTCTTGGGAAAAAGGTCATATCTGAGGAATTAGAGATCCAAATGGAGTGATACTAGTTTTATATTAAATAATATGGACCAGGTTACATGTGGTAAAATTTTCAGATATAGAAACAAAACAGTGGAGGCGTGGCATGCAGTACAAGTTTGCTCTTCTGGATAGGCCAACAATAAGAGGTTTTGGTACATTTGCAATAATTTTTTTTGGCTCATCCAAATTAGGTAATATCTACGGCATTGGAAAGAGGAAAGATCAGGGTACTATAGGACGAATTTTTAGCCTCAAAGGAGATGCAATTAAAATTTTAATTTAGTTACAAGTCGGCCCTAAAATAGCCTCCCAATCAATGATTAAAAAAGGTACGCCATTTTGCATTTGAATAACTTTTAGTAGAATGATATATTTGTGGTAAAACATAGGGTGTGATATTGTTAAAAATTCCATGAAGATTAAGTGTAAATAATAACACTCCACTCAAACCCCCGGAGGGTTCATTCCCAACCTATGAGGAAATGGAAGAAATTTCTTTTAGAGTGTCCAAGTTGGAAGATATGATTAAAGAAAATGTGAAAATTTATGACTTTACTAAATTAGAAAAGAATATGGCTACTAAATAGGATCTCAAAGGGATGGCTATTAAAGAATATCTCCAAGACTTGAAGGAGTTTATCAAGGATATCAAACATAATTGTTTTCCTCAACGATCTACTCAAGAAGAGGATAAGGAGGAACAAGATTACTTATTCTAGTCACGTTTGGAGAAAATTGAAAAACAATTAGAGAGTAGGAATTTGGAGTCCTCAAAAGTTTATGATTCACAACAACATCATAGGTGCAATTCAGGTCCAAGAAACTACTTTATCCCCAAGATTAACATGCGAAAGTTTGATCCAAGGATCCAATCACATGGATTTTTCAGATGGAGCAATTCTTTGATCTACACCAAGTGCCAACTATGTAAAAGGTAACTATTGCATCCTTGTATTTATAACCTAATCAATTTGTATGGTACAAATGGCTTTGTGACTGTAGAAAGGATTCTATTATCTCTTGATCTGTATTCATTGAAGAATTGATTACACATTATGGGGATGTAAATAGAAACACCTTCTTCAGTCAATTGGTAAATCTCAAGCAAAATGGTTCAGTTACAGATCACATCAAGCAATTTCAGCAGCTAAGTCTCAGAGTGAAGAATATTTCAGAACATAATTTGTTATATCTCTTTATTGGAACCTTGAAAGATAACATTCAACATGAGGTGCATCTCTTTGAACCATCATCGCTAGAGAAGGCTTTCATGATGGCAAGGAAGGTTGAAAATAAAAATATGGCAATGAATACTAGAATGACCTTCTCCAACACATATAGAGAAAATAATGTTCCTTCTTGTAAGCTACCACAAAGGTTGACACCCCAGCAACTAGATGAAAGAAGAGAAAAAGGATTATGCTTTAATTGTGACAACAAGTATAGTAAGGGACATAAGTGCAATGAGAATAAATTATTCTACATAGATTGTGAAGAGGAAGAACCAAAAGAAGAGGAAGCATCTCAAGAAGAGGCGAATTCAGAAGAAATAGGAGAGGATACTTCAGAAGAAATTGTTCCCACCATATCTTGTCATGCATTGGCTGGAATTAGCACTCCTCAAACTCTCAATATAGAAGGATACATCAAAAAGAACAAGGTAACAGTGTTTATTGATTATGGTAGTACTCATAATTTCATTCACTGTAAATTAGCCAAAGTTCTTAATTGCTTTGTTTATCTAGCACCAGAATTTCAAGTAATGATTGTAGATGGAGGAACTATAAATTGCTCATGGAAATGCCATAATATCAATCTAGCTATGGGGGAATATGTATTGAATAGTCCAATGACTTCTATCCTAATGGGTGGTGCTGATGTTGTTTTGGGTGTCCAATGGTTACAATCATTGGGAACAGTGGATTTTAATTTTCAAAAACTTTTCATGAAATTTTCATGGGAAGGTAAAGAATATGACTTAAATGGTATCACATGAAAACAAAGCAAGGTGATAAGCTCTAATGGTATGACAAATTTGTTAAAAAAGGGACATCAAGGTATAGTTGCACAATTATACTCATTAGATGTTCAAACCTCAAAAGTCCCTATCTCCCCAGATCTCCAAAGGGTCATTAATAAGAATTCCAAGGTATTTGAAGATATTCCCAAAGGTATCTCACCTATTCGTGACCTTGATCATGCTATCCACTTAATGCAAGGAATTGTTCCTCCTAACATTAAATCGTACTGATATGCCAATAGCCAAAAGAGTGAAACTAAGCATATGGTGGATGAAATGTTAGAGGCTAGCATAATTAGGCCTAGCCAAAGTTCTTACTCTGCACCAGTGGTAATGGTATGCAAGCCAGATGGATCATGGTGTTTGTGTCCTGATTATAGAGAGCTCAACAATATCCCCATTAGAGATAAATTTCCCATTCCCATCATGGAGAAGTTGCTTTCACAAAGTTAGATCTCCCTTCCGGGTATCATCAGATTCGAATGAGGGATGAAGACATCCCCAAAACAACATTCAGAACTCATGCAGGTCACTATGAATTTTTATTCATGCCATTTGGTCTAACAAATGCACCTTCCACATTTCAAGGTTTGATGAATTCTATTTTCAATCCTTTCCTTAGAAAATTCGTGTTGGTATTCTTTGATGATATACTAATCTATAGCAAGTCTTGGAAATAACATGTTCAACATGTTGACAAGGTACTACAACTACTAAAGGAGAACGAACTGTATGCAAAACCCTCAAAATGTTTCTTTGGGAGAAAGGAGGTAGAGTATTTGGGTCATATTGTATCTCATGAAGGTGTCAAGGTAGACCCTAAAAAAAATAAATTTATGATGGACTAGACAATTCCAAAAACCCTAAAGAATCTTCAAGGATTCTTAGGTCTGACAGAGTACTACTGCAATTTTGTTTGGAACTATGGAAGAATAGAAGCTCCTCTAAAATAATTACTGAAGAAAGATGCATTTTCTTGGACTCCAGAGGCAACTCAAGCCTTTCAAAAACTCAAAGAAGCCATGTGTAAAGCTCATGTTTTGGCGACACCAGGCTTCACAAAAACCTTTATTGTGGAATGTGATGCTTCAAAAAATGGAATTGGAGTTGTACTAATGCAAGAAGGACACCCTATTTCTTTCACTAGTCATCCAATCAAAGGAAAGAACTTAAAAAATCCCATGTATGAGAAGGAAATGTTGGAAATACTACATTCCTTGAAGCAATGATGCCCCTACCTTATAGGGAGACATTTCAAGGTTAAAACTGATAATGATAGCCTTAAATACATCTTGGAACAAAGGCTATCTTCAGAAGAGAAAAAAAAATGGGTAACAAAGATGTTGGGATATGACTTTGAAATCATCTACAAAAAGGGGAAGCAAAATGTTGTCGCAGATGCACTCTCCAGGAAAGATGAGGATGTTGAAGCATTACTCTATTCTATTTCGATCATCCAACCAGATTGGATAGTCGAAGCAAATGATGAATGGAAAAATGATGAGAACATATGGACATTTATTCAAAATATGCAACAGGATCCCAGTACCTCTAATACATTTAGGTGGAAATATGGCTTGATATGGTACAAGGATTTCTTATATCTTGGTAAGAGTTCCCAGCTCAAGAAAAAGGTACTTTTTGAATTCCACTCTTCACCAATAGGAGGGCACTCAGGTTTCTTAAAAACCTACCACATGGTAAAGAAAGATTTTTTTGGGATGGTCTTAAAACCAACGTTCAAAAATTTGTGGTAGAATGTTTGGTTTTCCAACAAAATAAAGTGGAAACAATTAATACCCCTGGTCTCCTACAACCACTTTCCATTCCAAGCCAAAGGTGGACAGAGGTATTGATGGATTTTATCACAAGTTTACCAAAGTCTGAAGGAAATAGTGTTATCATGGTGGTTGTTGATAGACTTACTAAATATACACACTTCTGTGCACTATCTCACCCCTTCAAAGCAAGTACAGTCACCAATTATTTTATGGAGACAGTACAAAAACTAAATGGTAATCCAAATATTATAGTAAGTGACAAGGATCCGATTTTCACTGGAAATTTTTGGACCGAATTATTTTCTTGTTTGGGTACTCAACTAGTTCATAGCTCATCTTATCACCCTCAATCTGATGGACAGACAGAAATAGTAAACAAATTGTTGGAAGGGTATCTTCGATGTTTTGCAGCTGATAAACAAACAGAATGCGTCAAGTGGTTACCATTGGCAGAATGGTGGTATAATACTTCCTTCCATACATCTTCCAAAATGACCCCATTTATGGCACTGTATGGGTACCATCCACCATCCATCACATCTTCACTAAGAGACTCTAAGGTTCAAGCAGTGGAAGACCACATGGAGCATCAACAACAAGTTCTTCAAATCTTAAAGGACAACCTAAATCTGGCACAAAATCGAATGAAACAACAAACATATCAACACTGTAGTGAACGAAGCTTTAAGGTTGGGGATTGGGTGTTTTTAAGACTACAAACATACAAACAGATGTCCCTGAAGAACACCAAGAAGGATAATAAATTATCACCTAAATACTACGGTCCCTACAAGGTGTTACAAAATATTGGTAGTATGGCCTACAAATTGGAACTACCTGCATCTTCACGAATCCATCCAGTTTTCCATGTTTCGTTTTTAAAGAAGGTAATCAATGACAAGATACCAATTCAAACAATGTTACCAGAACTTGATGAGGAAGGAAAAGTCATCTTGGAGCCTGAAGAAATTACTGAAATACAAACTAGACAACTTCGAAATCAATCAATTTAAAATTATCTCATTAAATGGAAGAAATTACCCATGGAAGATTCAACTTGGGAAGATGAGTCCTTTATACAGTAGCATCTAGAACTACTTCAGCGTTGAGGACATCACTTTTTGAAGGGGAGGGGCATGTTAAGCCCTTATTGATGACACATTACACCATATAGTGTGGCACATTACCCCCTATAATGTGGGGCATTACATATTAGTTATGTAATATTGGGGTCTAATAGTGGGTTTATTAGTTGTTATTGTACACCAATATCTCCTATATATAGGAAGGAGATATTCTCATTTTAGCATCATATCATCTTGTATTGTCTTGTACATTGTGTAAGGAGGTTCCTCCCTCAAAGAGGATTGATATTTATCTCTGTTATCCATCTTTTAGGCGTGGATTACTCTCATATTATCTATTTCTGCTATTTTTATGCTATATCTAGGATTTGGTTGCATAACACTATCTCTCATCATCCAGTTCAACGTTTTTTCTTAAAAGGTTTATTGCTTCCTTTTGTGGAAGGTTTGGCTCTGTTTGTTTCTTGGAGCATCTGGGAGGAGAACAATATGAAAGGTTGGGCTTGGTTTGTTACTTCAAGTGTCCGCGAGGAGTACACTCATCAAGGGTAAACTTCATGTAACCACATTTTTTTTAGAATACTACTATGTTAAATCTATTCATAGTGTTAATGTGATTACCTTTGTTTAATAGATATTTGCATAGAATTTTTAGAAAATATTTTCTTGCTGACCAAACCACAACCATTCTTGCTGACATGAAATAATTCTATAGGTAATCTTTCAATACCCTATCAATTCTAATCTTTAGGATTTAAAATACAACTATTAGGAGGATTTAGGACATGTGTATTTGGTATGCACAAAATAAGTGATGGTTAAGGTATCCAACTCTACTATAGTTCTAAAGGTTCATTATGGTGGTTGCTAGCTTTCAAAATTAGGAAGAGTTCTACAAGTGAGCTTCATTTATCCATACTATTTTTTAACTCAATCCAACCCTTCAATGTAAATCAATTCTAACAATTTGTTATGTTTGCATTTCGGTAAAAATGTTGGTCATGGCCTTGCTGCGATTTGGATAACCTTTTGTTCCTCTATCCAGGTATGCACAATACTCTTCTTTTGGTCAACAATATGGAGTATTTCTACCTTTGTGTATGACCTTGAAGCTAGAATGTATCCTCATGGCTCCCTATGACCCAATGGTAGATTCAAGTTAAGTTTTAAAACTCATACACCTAAGGAATTTAGTGTAAGTAAAATAGTCAATCTAGAATTAAGACAGTTCTGCAATTTTTTTAAGAAATTGGTTCAAGTCTAGTTGGACTATCTCATTTAGAAATTTATCCTTTAGATCCAAGGAATTCAAATTCTTAATGTAAAAGCTACTGTATAAATTTATATTGAAGGCTCGCGTGCCCTCTCGATGCAGTTATAACTTTTATAATTTGGAAGCAGTTAGAGTTGGATAACCGATATCTAGGGTTTAAACTTCACTCTATATGTTTTATGATTCTTTGTTTTTGAAAATTTTCTAATATAGCCTTAATGATATATTCACAATTTATCAGTTATATTTATAGTCTTAGTGTACTTATAAGAAGCCTCTTAACCTTTTTTGTTACCTCTATTTATTGGTAGCGGGTGTTATAAAATTATCAGTTATTGACTATGTTTATGTTAAATCAGTTTATACCAAGGAGTTAGATAGCATGTTGATCAATTATGTTTAAAAAGATAATTTGATTGCTATAAGCACTATACATAAAATTAGTCTATAATAGTATATGTCAAAACAATAATTAATAAGCTACTTGATGTATAAACTTCTTGATATAAAACGGAAATAAGAAGCTAGCAATAACTTTAATAATCAATATCAGGAATGTAATTTTTGAATCTATAATAGTATTAAACATAATAGAACCTGGTACCAACTCATGGGAAATCAAAACTGAAGGTTGTCATTCCTCCCAACCAACTTCCAGAACAACCAAGTTACTCCCTCTAAAACCCCTGAGTATGTTTGTTGAACCACGAGGACAAAGACTGGTCATAATAGTCTCTTTGCATAAGCTATATCACTTTCCTCCCCATCACAAGCCTCCTCCTAATTCGATGGGTTCAATACTTATAGTATTTTTCCTAGGAATTGGTTATTTATGACCCACTTGTTGATGTATTTGTAACTTCAGAATGCATTCACTTGTATATCTTATGTCTTGTACCCCGATGTTTATTCTAGGAAGTATCTGTAATGTATTTGAGTAATGTCATGCCCCAATGTTCCTATCGGAAGATTCAATAATGTAAACAAGTCATGTCAAGTCATTATGGGTAACCTTCCTATTGTTCAATGGTTAAAGTCCCTGCAGTTCCGAGGCCCTAGGGTTATTAGACTCTCCTAGAGAAGTCGGCCCTAGTGAGTTATTGTCAAGTCTAGAATTAGTATAAATAGAGAGTGAGCCTCTCTATTTATCACACACTCACTCACACTCAGTTGTAGCGCATAGCTGAGAGAGAAGAAGTTGTTGGGGCTAGAAAGAAAGAGGCTATTGTTGTCAAGAGATCATCTTACTATTTCGGGTTTTTACTTTTGGTGTTGATTCTATCTTTGAGGAAGTTGTGGGGTTTTCTCCATTTATGGTTTCCCCGAGGAAAAACATTGTGTTCATTGTCTCTTGTGTTTGATTGTTGTGCTTGTTATTCTCTCAGTTAAAGATCCTAATATAATACTAGATTGAATGATAAAAATCTAACATGGTATCAGAGCTAACCTGAGAAGAAGACACTGTGCAAATGTGGGAACTAGGGCTTCCTACTTTTTGGATCTCTCTCCATAGATTTTCAGAAAAAGAAGGTTGAGCTGACTCTCCTCCCTAGGGAGCATCTTTTTGTTGAAGCAGAAACTGATTCTGAGCTTTTTCAATTTTGGACCCGACACTACTACCGAAAATTAGGGCTTTCCATAGAAGTAGAATTTTTGAGTGAGCCCAGGCCTGGATTGATCTCATCCTCAAAATTGAAGTTTAGATATCAAGATCAAAGCATTTGGTTGGATAGAACTCTAAAAAATCCAAACCCTAATCTGCTCCTAAACCAGCACTGTAGAAATTCAACTCCAAATCTAGATCCGACATCTTGACCTAGTAAGATCTAAATATTTTGTATTTCCATTTGAGGTTCTCAGTTAAGATGTATCATCATACCAAGCTTGATGAAAATATTGAGGGAGCTGATAACTTCCAAGCCTGGAAGTATAGGATCTCCCTGGTCCTAGAAGAAAATGAGTTGGACTCCTATATTAATGAGGAGGTTCTAGTTCCAGAGGGAGATGAGGATAAGGCCTTACATAAGAAGAAGTTGGTTATGGCTAAGAGAATTATTGCTGATTCAATCAAGGATCACCTCATACCACAGGTGTCCTCCCTAAAGACACCTAAAGTTATGTTTGATGCCCTAACCAAACTGTTTGAGGGGAAGAACATAAACATGAAGATGACTCTGAGAAACCAACTGAAGAATGTAAAGATCCAGAATGCAGAGACCATCCAGTCTTACTTTACAAGGGTATATCAGATCAAGGAACAGCTGGAAGCAGTAGATGAATAAGTGGAGAATGCAGAGATTGTGATGACCACCACCTTGAATGGTCTACCTAGGGCATGGGACTCTTTCATTCAAGGGATCTGTGCCAGAAAGAAGCTAGTCAAGTTCAAAATACTATGGGAAGACTACTCTCAAGAAGAAGCTCGGATAGTAGATTGAGAAGAAAAGATGGGAAGTGAAGATCAAGCTCTCACAGCCCACACCAAGAAAAACAGAAGGGACCATCATCAGTCCAAAGATAATATTTCACACTCTAGAAGAGATCTGTCTACTATTAGATGTTACACATGTGATGAGAAAGGTCACATATACAAATACTTCCTTAACAAAGGGAACTCAAAGAAGAAAAAGGGAAATAAGAGAAGACATCATGCTCATGTTGGAGAGGATGATGAACCTTCCATAAAGAGAATCAGACAAGAAAGTGATGATTCTTCAAGTGATGAAGAATATGTGCTGATATCCACTTTCACGGGAACTATCTCACATGGAAGCAATGATTGGCTTATAGATAGTGGTGCTTCCAAACATATGATGGGATTCAAATAATCATTTATGAAACTATCTGAACATGAGTCACCTCACAAGGTGAAACTTGGGGATGACTACCAGTATCCAATAAAGGGTAGTGGTGAATCCTCCTATAAGCTAGACTCTGGAAAGTCTATGAAGATGAAAAATGTATTGTTTGTACCAGGACTAAAGAAGAACCTCCTCTTCATATTTGCATTGGATGCAAAAGGAATGAGGGTTGCTTTTGTAGATGGCCAAGTTCTTATGTGGCCAAAGGGAAATACTTTTGACGATGCAATAGTGATTGGGGAACAAGAAGGAGGTCTATACAAATTGAAGGGCGAACCAGAACAAGATTTAGTTCATGACTCAGTGGAACCAAATGAACTTTGGCATAGAAGGCTTGCACATGTGCATTACAGGGGACTACCACTTGCAAGCAAAGCTGTTGAAGGTCTTCCAGAAATGCAGACAAAACATGATGGTGTTTGCAAAGGATGTGCAAAGGGAAAGAACACAAAGAAGACATTTCCAAGTAGCGAGAGAAAGGAAAAAGGAATCTTGGAAATCATCCACTCCGATGTATGCGGTCCGATGTCATCCAGTTCATTAAGCGGGTATGTATACCATGTTTCTTTCATTGATGATTTTTCTAGGAAGACATGGATATACTTTATGAAGAACAAAGATGAAGTATTCAGCAAGTTCAAGGAATTCAAAGCCTTGATCGAGAACCACACAGAAAAGAAGATCAAGATTTTTTGATTAGATAATGGAGGAGAATTCACTTCGAATGAATTCAAATACTTATGCAAAGATTTAGGGATTAAGAGGGAGTTAACCACTCCATATAATCCACAACAAAATGGAGTTGCAGAAAGAAAGAATAGAATGATCATGGAAGTTGCAAGGGCCATGCTTTATGATCAAGATCTTCCCATGCATCTATGGGCATAAGCTGCAAGAACAGCGGTGTATGTATAGAACCATACTCCACATAGAGTACTTGAGAATAAGACACCTGAAAAAGTCTTTTTCGTCAAGAAACTAGAAGTCATCCATCTCAGAATATTCGGCTGTCCAGTGTACATACACATTCTGAAAGAAAAGAGGACAAAGTTAGATCCTTCAGGAAGGAAGGGTATCTTTGTTGGATACTCTTAAAGCTTGAAGGCTTATAGAATATACTTCCCAGGATTCAAGAAGATCGACATCAGTAGGGATGTGACATTTGAGGAAGACTCAGCTTACAACAAATCCAGAATGAGACCTGTTGAAGAACCTGAAGAAACAAAAGCACCCAGAATTCATGACACAACCATGAATGAAGAATATAAAGAAGAAGATTGAGAAATAGAAGAGCCTCAAGAACATGTAGATCCACCTCAGGAGAAGAATCCTCACAAGAGGAAACCTGCTTGGGTACGAGAAGCTATCCAAGGTGCAGAAAGATATGGGGCTCCAGAAGAATCACACAGAGAAAGGAAAAGAACCAGGTCTTGTTCCAGTTATGTGTCCTTATTATGTGATTTCATTGATAAAGAACCTTCCAACTATGAATAAGCAACATAAAAGAAAGAATGGAAGGATGCTATGATCGAAGAATACCAATTGATCATGAAGAATGATGTTTGGGATGTTGTCCCAAGACCTAAGGGGAAGTCTGTGGTGACTTCCAAATGGATCCACAAGATCAAGCATGCTACAGATGGCAGCATAGAAAAATATAAAGCAAGATTCATGGCTCGTGGCTTCTCCCAGAAAGAAGGAATAGATTATGAATAAAATTTTGCACCTGTAGCCAAATACACTTCCATCATATCAGTTCTTGCTCTGGCTATAGTGATGAAATGGAAGATACACCAGATGGATGTCAAGACAGCTTTCTTGAATGGTGTAGTAGAAGAGGAAGTGTATGTGGAGCAGCCACTCGGTCTTGAGACACATGACAGGGAATCTCATGTGTGTAGATTGAATAAATCCTTGTACGGTTTGAAACAGGCACCCAAGACATGGTACAGCAGAATTGACAGCTTTCTATCCAGTTTGGGCTTTACCAAAAGTAAAGAAGATTCCAACCTTTACTACAAGGTTGAAGATGGAAACCCAATGATGTTCCTATTGTATGTAGATGATCTGTTTGTAATAGGTATGGATGGGTTGATTTCTGATACGAAGAGAAAGCTTGCTGTCGAGTTCGAAATGAAGGACTTGGATATGATGCACTATTTTCTAGGCATGGAGGTGTGGCAAAATGCGGATGGAATCTTCCTCGAACAAGGGAAGTATGCAGTAGAGATCTTGAAGAGATTTGGGATGATGGACTGTAAGGCATTAACCACACCTATTGCATCGAACCTGAAGCTATTGAGTGATGCTTCATCTGAGTCGGTTGATGCCATGATGTATCGTCAGATGATTGGGTCCTTGATGTACCTGACGAATACAAGACCAGATATTTGCTTTGCTATGAACACCTTGAGCTAGTTCTTGACAGATCCGAGACATGTTCACTTGATTGCTGTAAAACATATTCTGAGGTACCTGAAGGGTACAGTTGATTATGGGCTCAAGTATAAGACTGATCAAAAGATTAACCTAGAGGGTTATGTTGATTCAGATTGGGTAGGCAATGCCATCGATAGGAAGAGCACTTCAGGGTGCAGCTTCAGTATGGGATCAGGTGTGATCTCTTGGGTTAGCAGGAAGCAATCCTGTGTGGAATTGAGTACAACTGAAGCAGAGTATGTCGTAGCTTGTTCAGCTAGTTGTGAGGCAGTATGGCTGAGGAAGCTACTGTATGCTTTATTTGATCTCCAGTTAGATGCTACTTGTATATATTGCGACAACCAAAGTTGTGTGAAGTTGTCGGAGAACCCAATGTTCCATGACAAGTCGAAGCATATCAAGATCAAGTATCACTATGTTAGGGATATGGTGCAAAGAGGAGTAGTGAAGCTTTAGTATGTTGCGATGGATGAACATATAGCTGATGTGTTGACTAAGCCATTGGCTAGGGTGAAGTTCTAGTACTTCAGAGAGAAGCTTGGTGTTCTCCAGATCAAGATTCCTCCCAAGAGGAAGTGATGTGTCCGTGCTCAGCCCTTCTGACATGGCAAAAGGATTGGTTCCGTCCATGGTTAGATGTAAGCGTTGTGCCCTTCCGACATGGTGAGAGGATTGGTTCCTTCCATGGGCGGATGTAAGAGCTATGACATCGTGAGAGGATTGGTTCCTTCCATTATCAGATGTATGTGATGATCCCACATCCAGCATGAAAAAGGGTTGCTTCTGTGAAGAAACATCTAGTATGAAAAAGGACTAGCTTTGTGTAGATCCCACATTCAGCATGAAAAAGGGTTGGCTCTATGAGGACACATCTAGTATGAAAAAGGACTAGCTCTGTGTAGATCCCACATCCAGCATGAAAAAGGGTTGGCTCTGTGAAGACACATCTAGTATGAAAAAGGACTAGCTCTGTGTAGATCCCACATCTAGTATGAAAAAGGACTAGCTCTATGAAGACTCATCCAGTATGAAAAAGGACTGGTTCTGTGTAGATCCCACATCTAGTATGAAAAAGGACTAGCTCTATGAAGACTCATCTAGTATGAAAAAGGACTCGCTCTGTGTAGATCCCACATCTAGTATGAAAAATGACTAGCTCTATGAAGACTCATCTAGTATGAAAAAAGACTAGCTCTGTGTAGATCCCACATCTAGTATGAAAAAGGACTAGCTCTGTGAAGATTCATCCAGTATGAAAAAGGACTGGCTCTGTGTAGATCCCACATCTAGTATGAAAAAGGACTAGCTCTATGAAGACTCATCTAGTATGAAAAAGGACTAGCTCTATGTAGATCCCACATCTAGTATGAAAAAGGACTAGCTCTGTGAAGACTCATCCAGTATGAAAAAGGATTGGCTCTGTGTAGGTGCCACATCTAGTATGAAAAAGGACTAGCTCTGTGATGATACATCCAGTATGAAAAAGGACTGGCTCTATAGATGTACATCCAGCATGAAAAAGGGATGGCTCTGTAGAACTTCCTATGACGAGAAGAATCAAGAGATAGCACCCGTGATGATGAACTAGTGAAGATCCAGATCAAGTGATGATGATCCAGATCTAGTGATGATGATCCAACAGAGATAATCCAGCAGTGATGATCCAGATCAAGATAAAGATGACTTGAAGATGAAGATGACTTGAAAATGAAGATGGCTTATGAAGATGATGAGAACTCATTGATGATCCAGATGATACAGAGAAGAAGACTCGTGCTGATAAATTGTGTCGAGAGAATACCTTCCTAGTTAAGAGGGAGTGTTGATGTATTTGTAACTTTGGAATGTATTCACTTTTATATCTTATGTCTTGTACCCCGATGTTTATTCTTGGAAGTATCTGTAATGTATTTGAGTCATGTCATGCCCCGATGTTCCTATCAGGAGATTCAATAATGTAAACAAGTCATGTCAAGTCATTATGGGTAACCCTCCTATTGTTCAAGGGTTAAAGTCCCCGCAGTTCTGGGGCCCTAGGGTTATTAGACTCTCCTAGAGAAGTCCGCCCTAGTGATTTATTGTCAAGTCAGGAATTAGTATAAATAGAGAGTGAGCCTCTCTATTTATCACACACTCACTTACACTCAATTGTAGCGCATAGCTGAGAGAGAAGAAGTTGTTGGGGCTAGAAAGAAAGAGGCTACTACTGTCGGGAGATCATATTACTATTTTGGGGTTTTACTTTTGGTGTTGATTCTATCTCTGAGGAAGTTGCGGGGTTTTCTCCGTTTATGTTTCCCCGAGGAAAAACATTGTGTTCATTGTCTCTTGTGTTTGATTGCTATGCTTGTTATTCTCTTAGTTAAAGATCCTAATATAATGCTAGCTTGAATGATAAAAATCTAACACCACCTGCTCCATTATACTCCACAATGAGACTCGATATGATTTTAGGGAGGATGCCTTCTGCATCACTTGAGCTTTCATTCAACAATTTTTCCACTTGGGCATTTCTTTTGACACTTGTCATTCCTCCTTGTGGGTTAGAAAACACTCTATAACAACTACTTCAGTTTTGAGTCTCTCAATTTTTAATAATTTATTAATTAATATTTCTTTTACATTTATTTTGATCTCACTTGGTCAAAATATAATAAAAAAAATAACTTAAGGTCTTTAAAACAATAACTATTAGAGTTCTTAGGTGTATTGCAATCTAAAGTTTTTAAATTGTGTTTTGAAAGCATAAATAGACTGAACAAATATTTCCAATCAAAGTCCAAACAAAATAACACTAAAATTATATTAAAAAATAGTTGAAAACCTAGAATATTTAGAGTACACCAAAAATACCTACTTATTTATATTGAGGTTGTTATAACATATATAGTTTCAAAATTGAGATATTTTATAAGTTTCTTCCAATCAAAATTTGAGATATTTTATAAGTTATTTATAACTAACAATAAAGTATGTTTCAAAATAAAGTATGTTTCAAATTTAAAGTATGTTTTAAATTTGAGATATTTTGTAAACTATTTACAATTAATAACAAAGGTTTATTAAAATTTTTGAATAATCATTTATATTTTTAAATTTAAAAATTACATATAATTCTATATTTTAGCAAATGACAATATCATCATTTAAATGATTCAAAATCCTAACATGTGTATTGTTTACTAGTGGTTTTTTTTTTAATATGTTTTTTTAACCCCATCGAATCATTCAATAGTTTTGAGAGAATATTTATGAGTCTCCAACTAATTCTTTGGTAAAATTTAGGAATGCAAAAATCAATGATCATATGAATGGTTTAATTAAAATGTGTTGTTAAAAAAATATTTAAAAAAATAAAAATAAAAATAATAGTTTTTAATATTTAATCAAATTAAAATTATTATCTTTGAGATGTAGATTAATTGATGGTTGTGATAATTTAGCCAATAACAAATCTATTAGTCAAAATGTTTTTTCATTTAACCCAAAAAATATATATTATTTTAAAAATATAAAATAAAAAATAGAAATAAATAATGTAATACTTATAATAAAATTTAAATATTATAATATTGAAATTAAAAAAAAAAACATTTAATTTAGAACATAAACCTAATTATTATTACATTAAAAAGCTATTTGATATAAACAATTTAAAAGTTTGATGTGGCATTTTCAAAATAATGACCTTATTTATTTTTCAAAATATAAAAATGAAGAGATTAAAGTTCATTTAGTTCTTTTTTCTAGAAGAAAATGGTACGGCTCTCGTTGAATTCACCACCACTTTTCTGACCATAAACGTAAAGTAGTATCAGACTGGCCTTGGATTACAGCACGCACGTCTATGCCAGTAATAGTAATTTATGTAGAGCCTATGTTAACTTCTTGCATATTTATTATAGTTTTAGAAATTAGGTTTAAATGGTTGGAATTATAAATATATTTAATTAGAATTAGAAATATATTTAATTAGAATGTCATATCTATGTTTACACTATTTTAAGAAATTTTAAAATTTTAAAATTTAATTTAAAGTATTATTTAAAAAGTTTGGATTTATTGGTCAAGATATACACTTTTTTTTTACCAATGAACTTACTTTAAATCAAGTATTATTTAAAAAAAAAAAATTATTGGTCAAGATCTAGAAATTTTTCACCAATAAACAAGGCTTAAGGCTTAAACACTGAAGAAAACATCCGAACATAAAAAAACAAAAAAACAATGCATCAAAATTCAAAATAGTACATACTAATATTGCATATGCAGTTGTTGTGTCGCATTACAAATGTACGTTGCTATCTCGTGGCGTTTCCAAAGGTAGCAGTTGTCAAATTTAAATATCAGCATCATTCAATAAATGCGCATGGCACTTCCTTCTTCTATCGTGTACCGCCTCTTTAAAACTCATTTCATAAAAATAATATGGGGTCAATAACGAACATTAAATATACAGTGTTACTTGTGATTTTGTTAGTTTAAAGCTTTATACTACGAGATTTGGGTATTTGTAGATATACTAGCATAAATTTATTTTAGAAAAGGGATTTATCAAGTGTTTCAAGGGATCAAATATGTTAAGTTTTTGCTCTTGCGTTATGTTTCCTTTTTCTGTTTTTGAGTAAGGGTGGGTTTTATGCTTTGTTTGTGGATCACGGTCTCACTACAGGTATCTCTACAGGTTGTAGTAGGCCGCCCTACCCAAACCGATCATCATATTGGTCCCTAAGCCCCATTGCTGGCTGGAAAGGCTTGGCTTCAAAACCGTACATGAAGCTCAGTTCGAAAAATAATATGGCAGGCAGTGCTTGTGTGGGGAGTTTCAGGTTGTTGCACGCCCCCCCTTCCCGTCGTGACACTTGGGAAAGGGTTTCTTTTTCAGTTTTTCCCCTCGTTACATGCAGCCCTAAGCATATAAACCCAGTAAAAGAAGGTCCAGAGGTCTTGTCCGCATCGAGCAAGGTTTTTCCTAAAACGAAAGCTACACTTCTAAGACACTGTGTACCGTGACAGGATCCAAAGCGCTTATTCGATGACTCCCTGAGACCTACCCCTCACTCATACACACAATGAATAACGAAGGGTAAATTCGTTTTTAGAATGGAGAAATCAAATTTGTCAAGTTGCAAACTTTTTTTAGAGTGTAAATGTTGAGAAAAAGTGTAATTTTTTTCCTTAGAAATTATCATAGCTTTATATATTTAAAACCATATTTTTCATTTGACTACTAGGTCATTACATCTCATAAAGATTTCTTTCAGCTAGGAATATAGGTTCAATCTTAAAGTTGTCTTTTAGCTAGGAATATAGGTTCAATGCAACTTCAACCAATGGATAACTAATAGTCAGTACCTAGCAATATAACTATCTAAATGTATCGAAATTCTATCAACTCAACATTAACATAAAAAAATATAATAGTGAGAAGACTATGTACTAAATCGACCTAGAGGGACCATCTCACCATCACTCATCTTCCATTTATCAGTGAAACGAACCTGCATGAGCAAGCCTTTCTTGGATAGGCCATCAGCCTCAGCATTAGCTTCTTTGAGACAATCCACTACCAGCAAAGAATCACCAATAACTTGAAGTTTGTCCACTCCAAGGGAAAGAAAAAGTGTAATGCAATGTTTATGGTTTTAATTTATGTAATTTGTTTAGTTGTATATATATGTCATTCTAAATCATATTTGAGGGGATAAATTACTTTTATTATTTTTTATAAAGGACACTTGTACTTTTATTATTTTTTAGGACTTACACAACTCTTCCTATGGGGTTGTAGAATGCACCTCTTCTACTAAAAAATCTATCAAGTTGCAAACCCTTTTTTATGCAAACCTTTTTGTAGAGTAGAAATATCGAGAAAATAAGTAATTCTATGTTTATGGTTTTAATTTATGTATTTTGTTTAGTTATATATATATGTGCTTCTAAATCTAATTTAAGGTGACATATTTTTTTTATAATATTTTATTATTTTATTATTATTATTTAATTATACGAGCTTTAGGATAAGCACTAAAAGAGTTACACAACTCTCGTATTATTCCTACTTCTACTTCTAGTGTAGAATGTGCCTCTTCTACCTGATGCAATAACCCACATGGCTTAAGCCTCGGGAGATAGAACTCAAGGATACATGTGAGTATATAGAAAATATTACATATTAAGCCATATTAAGTCTATCAACTCAACATTAATAGTGAGAAGAATATGTACTAAATCGACTGAGAGGGACCATCTCACCATCACTCATCTTCCATTTATCAATGAAACCAGCCTGCATGAGCAAGCCTTTCTTGGATAAGCCATCATCCTGAGCATTAGCTTCTCTGAAGATTTGCTCGAAGGAGAGGAATGAGAAATTGATGTCCTCAAATAATGGAAGGAGGAAGATGTGCAAGGGGGCTTATGTTCTTTGAGACAATCCATTAGCAGCAAAGAATCACCAATAATTTGATGTGTGTCCACTCCAAAGGCAAGAAAAAGTGTAATGCAATGTTTATAGTTTTAATTTATGTAATTTTTTTAGTCTTATATATATGTCATTCTAAATCTAATTTGAGGGGATATATATATATATATATATATATATATATATATATATATATAAAGGACACTTTAGTATGAGTAAAGAAGGAGTTACACAACTTTTTCTNGTTACACAACCTTTTCTATTGCCGTGTAGAATGCACCTCTTCTACTAAAAAAAGTCTTCTAATATGCAAACCTTTTTTTAGAGTGGAAATATCAAGAAAATGTGTAATTCTATATTTATGGTTTTAATTTATGTAATTTGTTTAGTTTTATATATATGTCCTTCTAAATCTAATTTAAGATAACATATTTTTTTTATTTCTTTATTATTATTATTTAATTATTTCAACTCTACTCTAAATTTAATTTAAGATTGACATATTTTTTTAAATATTTTATTATTTTATTATTGAATTACTTTAACTCTACTCTACTACTCTGAGATGAGCACTCAAAGAATTACACAACTTTCTTTTGCTGATCTTACTGTAGAATGTTAGTCGTCAACGCAACCCTGTAACCCTTTAAAATCAATGGAAAAACTGAATTGAATGTAACATTTTGATAGTAAGAGAGAGCAATATACATAATGTGAACAAATTAAGCCAAACACATATCTTCAATTTAATTGATGCCGTTTCCAATGAACATTGACTGTTTCTTATGGGATACATCTAATATCCTTTCCCAGCCCCAGTTTGCTTGTATTGATTTCTTCCCTTTCCTCTTGGGACTCCGACAGTAGCAAACTCAGCGACTGCGGGCTTGATTTCTCTATATAATCGAGTTCATTAATCCAATCCAAATGTTGCGTGTGATCGTATAATTCTTCAATTCCGTGATCAGAAGACATGACTTCAAACTCATTGCCCTCTCCGGCCATAGCAGCTTGTTCCCTGCAGAAATCTTGTAACCCAAAATCTGTTGAATAATTGGATGGAGGAGAAAGTAGACTACGGTCTGGGGACGATAGCTCGTTCAAATCCAGTAAACTCTCGGCTAAAGTAGCTGCATCTGCTCCAAAATAATCGGACTGTGGAGATCTCGCCAACGCTGACATAGAACAGGTAGAGACTCTTAATTCTGTATCGTTGCCAAGTAGGTCACCCCATGACTTGGAGGTATTTGCAGTAGTTTCTTTGACGGCTTCATCTGAACTACGATTGGTGCAGCCATAACCGTTAATGGTGCTGTTTGGTCTTACGGTTTCATAGAGTCTCACCGCCGTTGTTACTTTCACCGCGGTGGTTTTGAAGACACGATTTTGTACTCGAGAAGATTTTGACTCTGTCTTGATCATAGTTTTCCTGTTCTTGGACTGACATTTGTTCATTGACAGCAGCAACTTCTTGCTTAGACGAGTGTTCCAGTAGTTCTTGATCTCGTTGTCTGTTCGCCCGGGCAGTCTTCCTGCTATCAGCGACCACCTGCATGCATCCATATATATTAAGTTACATCACATTTATTCCATGAAGTTCTCAATTCTATGCCTAATTTCTACGATATTGGAATCCATTAATATTGTGAAATGATCTTCACTTGTGTTGGCTGAAAATAAGAAGAATTTCTACAATGGAATCCATTCATGTTGTGAAAGAATTTCTACAGTGGAATCCATTCATGTTGTGAAAGAATATTCAGTGGTGTTGGTTGAAAATCAGAGGTAGAGGTTACATTTAAGAATAAGAAAAATTCAATGGTGTTCGTTGAAAATCAGAAGAGTAGATGTTAAATTTAAAATCAGAAAAGGTGAGGTCTTTTCAATTAAGGTTTTTATACATATCACTTAACTTAGAGTAAGTGAATTGTTTGGTTACCATTAAAGTTTTTGGTTTATTTATTAGTGATAGTTATATTATTACTTATAATATATATTAATACATGTATAAATAAAGTGGTTAGTAAATGTTAATAGACATAACGGATTATTCAGTTTTATAAAGATAGTTGAGTGTTAAATAAAGATTAAAATATATAATTTTATATTCATATTCATATCAGATTGTTAGAGTTAATATTTAAGAATAAAACAAAAAATTGATATAAAAACAAAAGCAAATTGTTACAGTTTCTTTAACCACCCTTTAACTTAAGCTTATTTAAATCTTAATCAAAATGCATTTAACACAAATGAATGGTATTATATTAAAATATATAATTTTATATTCATTATTCATACCAGATTGTTAGAGTTAATATAAGCAGAAAACAAAAAACAAAAAACTGATATGAAAACAAAAGCAAATTGTTACAGATTCTTTAACCACCCTTTAACTTAAGCTTATTTAAATCTTAATCAAAATGCATTTAACACAAATAAATGGTATTATACACTTATAACACTTGGTTAATATTTTTTTAACAACTCAATCAATTCCAAAATATAATATAATACCTAAATACCTATTAACATAATAATGGTTTACTCAATAACAACCAAATAATATATATAAATACCTATTAACATAATAATTGTTTACTCAGTAACAACCCAAGTACATTTTTCTTCTTCTATCAGCATTGTAAAATATAAACACCAACTAAAAATTGGGTAGACAGGTCAACCTGGTTTTGCATTGAAACCAAACAGTCCAACAACTTTTGACACTAGAGAATCTATGCTGGACATTTATCATAATCGTATTGATCACTTTTCCCATAAATGACAGAACACAATTCTGAAAACAAAACGACCATAAAACCAATTTGAACAATCGACAAATGTATAATAAAAAAATAAATACTTTCACTGTATTGAAAAGAAAAAGCACACAAATATATAAAAAGTAAATTTGATTTGCCATGGAAGAATAGCTGCAGTGTTCTCCACATACCGATTGCCAAGAAGGCGATGCAGTCGAATAATAAGCTCTTCTTCAGCTGGAGAAATGTCTCCGCGTTTAATGTCGGGACGAAGATAGTTGAGCCAACGTAATCTACAACTCTTACCACACCGCTTAAGACCTGCATAACAAATTTTTTCAACTTATTGGAACTCTCAATTTTACATCTGTATTACTATATTACTATCATTAGAGATTTGCTGAAATTCACCTGCTTTAATGGGGAGATTTCTCCATCCACCGTCGCCATGAATTCGAATATATTCTGAGAGAATGATATCCTCCGTTTTGGTCCAGGCGCCGCGGTTGAGCCCTTCTTTTGAGCAGCAAGGAGATCTACCCATGATTGCCTACTGTTATCTTCTGGTGGTAACAGAGAAACACAGTGCTATTCTCTTTGGCAAGACCAGCAAGCATAAATATAGAACAAGCAACTTCTCCCTGGACATAAAAATGATACTTCAATGAGTGTGTGAATATTCTAGCAGATTCTCTATCGTAGAAATTGAATGGCCAGCAGTTCTCGATGACAAAACTAATTTAAAAATATGATTTAACCGTGCTCTGCTGCCGAGACAGTTGACAGTGAACAAAAATCAAAGAAAAACACGACCTGTACTCTACTGTAGTCCGCTCTCCAAGATTAGGTAGGAGTAGACAACAGTGAAACATATATTTTTTCTCACTGATTAGATTAATAAAGACGTGAAAACAGGTAAAGATTGAAATCATTGACCCGTAATGAAGAAATATAGGGTCACGGTGTCCGTATTACCTTGGCAGTATTGATAAATCCAAGTAACAGCGAGTTCATCGGCCCAGAGTGCCTTTTTCACGTGCCGTGGCGTAACTAACGTTCCAAGATCCCAGGTGTTAGGAGAACTACCACAAACTGGCCGTTGGGAACGCGTTTTAATAGTATTGGCAGATGTTCGATAGTGATACCAACTTCGTTGAAATGCAGTACCTGATTCACTCAGTTATACATGTTCCATTTCAACAATATGAAGTGTGAACTGAACATGATTCACATTTGCCTGTTCACTTTAATGAGCATGACGCTTGTTCTTGGACTGTCAATGGACACACGAGATTTTTCTTTTCGAATTTGTTAGGGTTTCCACGAATTACAAATTTATATTATAACTTATAAGTACAAAATTATAACCATTATATAACTTTCACATTATAACAATTTATGGAAAAAAAACCTTTAAAAAGTTATATTTTCTCCATAACTAGATGAAAAGTTGTAAAAGGAAGATCACCAATAAAACTACAAAACTATAGTAAAACTAAAAAATGCTGATCTTTAAGGAGCAAAGGGGAGTAAAGTAGGATCTTTCTTAGGACACCAAGAGATCTTTCCTAGCATAGCTTCCTAGAGAGAACCCTTATGACAATTGGATATGAGTAACTGAGATGAGATGTTGTAAATAGAAGATTACTAGTAAAACTACAAAATGTCCATTATGTCTTTCAGGAGCAAATACTAGTAAAGACCGATATTCCATACAACAAGGAGAGGTCTTTCCTAACATAACTTCCTATAAAGAACACCTACTTGCATAGCTTCTCAAGACCAAGCATAGAACTTATGTGGAGGGAAGGAACAAGAGGTTGAATGTTGGACAAGGTAAAGCCATTATGGTCATCCTTAGAATAGACTATTATGGTTGTCTATGAGTAGTCATGACACCTAGGCAAAGAGTTCGATGTAGGCCTAGAAAGGGAGGAAGGCATCTCCTAGATGTATAAGCTTGTTAATCCTTCCATGAGGAGGTTCCATTAGCATTGAGGCATGGTTTCTACATGAGCAGGAACTAGAGTAAAATGCAGAGGACAGCAACTACTCTTACTGGATTGTCAAGAACATTCTTGCAAAAGTGTTAATGGACAAAGAACACCAACAAGCAAAGCTTCTTAAGACAATTAGCAAGCTTCTAGATCAATTTGATTGTGGAAGTTGCTCCATTCGAAATAGCAATGGTCGAGCATAAGCATTCTAATGTCACGTTCATCTCCATTTCTTCAAATGACAAGAACATCTTTGGGAAAGTGCTAATGGACAAAGGATTCTGAAAACAATTTGCAAGCTTCCATATGAATTTGATTGTGGAAATTGCTCCATTTCAAGTAGCGATGATGGAGCATAAGCATTCTAATGTCACTTTCATCTCCATTTTATCAAGTGATAACATGGCTCTCCTCCATATTGATGAAAACTTTGTTAGATTACCTAGTTTCCAGGTAAGTTTTGTACTGTGTAAATTTCTTATCTCTAGCACTTAAAAAAATAAACATAACATTAATATATCCAAAGTTACTCAATTGTGAAGCTAAACCATTTTGGAAATTGAAATCACACTTGTTTAATCAGTAAGCATAAGCATAAGCAGAAGACACACAATTTTAAATTAGGTATTAATGTGGAGGTACTGATGTTGATCTTGATCTACAATTTCATATATATGGTTAGATGTATGTGCTAAGAACCAGATCTTGATGGACAATTTCATATATATCGTTAGATGTATGTGCTAAGAACCACAGGACTATTATTTTTTGAGAACGAGTCAGTTTTTGTGTCGATCCTCAATATGTACTTTTTCTCTTACATTTAGTAAAGGTGGTTTAGTTGTTTCTGGCCATTTTCCCACTTTTGCCCAGACTGACTGGGCCATGCAATTATGGTAACTGGCATTTATTCATGTGTCAAACACACCATTTGCTCGTTGGCTACTTCCGTAATCTGTCAATAGGCAACTTGTGTGTTGACCGGTATGCCGGTAGTTGTGCCCAGTGCCCACTAGCAATAGCCATGTCCTGCCTCAAGATATTTTTTGTACTCTCTTAAAATGTTTGTGTGGTAACTGAGTGTGAGCTCTGCTGCTTGGAGTGTGCGCCGTTAAATTTAAACAAGAACAGTGTACAGATTTTGAAGGTGTTTAGACACTGCAGTCCTTATTTAAAATTTTAAACAATGGAATTTTTAATTTTTCTAGTAACTATTTACTAATTTAGAATATGTTTAGGTGTTTGTGATGAGATGGTATTTTATTGGGTCTAAGAGGTTTATTGCACCTAAGAGGTGCATTCTACAACTCAGTGTGGGAGAGATGTGTAACTCCTTCCGTACTCATCCATCCTAGAGTTGACACCTGTCCATTATAAAAAATAATAAAATATTATTAAAAATAACATGTTGGCTTAAATTAAATTTAAATTATTTAGAATTGCATATATATGTAAAAATATAAATTGGATAAACTAAAACAATAAACATTGGATTACACATGTCCTCAACACTTCCACTATAAGAAAATGTTTACACCTTGAGATATTTGATCCCTCCTGTGGGTGCTTGGTAGATCCCCTTTTAGATGGATCTATGCTGGTTTTACAGCCCAATAGGGGAAGATGTGTAATTCATTCAGTGTTCACCCTAGAGTTGACACAGGTCCTTTATAAAAATTAATAAAATATTATAAAAAATAACATGTAGGCTCAATTTAGATTTAAAACTCTTCCTCGATGTTTACACTCTAAAAACAGTTTACATGTGGAAAGATTTGATTCCTCTAGGCATTTGGTAGATCCCTTTTAAGATGGATATATGCTAGTTTCTAATTGAAGAAATAGATTCACTGCTTTCTTAATCTTCTACACCTAAATTATACAATTTCAACCATTTATTTATCTATAATTTAAATAACTATAATTTAACCTAGCTCACTTAAATTAGAGTCCAAGCCCATGAATTAAGCTCCGAAAATTGGAGTTTATAGCATAAGCCTAATTTAACCTAGCTCACTTAAATTAGAGTCCAATCTCATGAATTAAGCTCCGAAAATTGGAGTTTATAGTAGAAGCCTCTTTAGATAGATTTCCTATAGATATAAAAAATAATGAATTAGAAATTGTTTCTACACTGTCAGCGTTTGTTACATGACCTCCTTTGATACGGGTGGAAAAGTACAAAAAAATACAAAGTTAACATAAAAACATAATAATTGCAGAATGACAACTTGCAGTCAGAAGAACACGCCAAATCCATTTTGAAAAGGAGTAAGCTATCGACGGGACGATTTTTTTCGACGGCAATCTTCGCGCCGGCACTCCAACCACCGGACCGGCCTTCCTCTCCGTTGTTGGCCCTCTGTCAATCACCAAAACCTGTTAAACCAACATCGTTCTTCTGTCTCGGTCCGTCTTCGCTGTTAACCTCCTGTCGTTCATCATCGTCTTCCTCTCCTTCACGTCCCTTCACCACCTACCTGCGCTATGATGCCTACAATGCCTGGCCCTTCCCAATTCAAACAACACTCCCGCTAATGTTCAGTGCTTCTTGGTTCTCAGGAAATCCTGGAATCTATGGGAGACCATTGCCCAAGCCTTGCGTGCTGAACACACAGTATTAGTATTATGTTAATACAAATCTGCAGCAACCAACATGCACATATGTTCAGAAAATGAAGGCAATGTCTAGGAAACGAAGGGGAGAAGGCTCTGCAGCAACTACCGAAACTCTACCCTAGATAGAAATTTAACAAGAAAGCAAGAAAGGGCTATAGCACAGTCTTCAGTCATCAATACTCCCACCTAGAAGCAACAATTCATTCACTGGGGCGAACGCTCAGCTCAAAGCTATAGCGCAGTCTTCAGTCATCAATACTCCCACCTATAGTGCAGTCTGCAGTCATCAGTCTTCCATTGCTAAGCCCGCATTAAGAGGAGTCTTTACCTTGGAATAACATTCTCTATGTCCATAAGAAATCTCATTGAATTGGACTTAGCCTAGATTAGTATGCGAGCTGCATTGGCTACATCAAGCAAGGGGATTCCTTTAGGTAATAGACAAGCCTAGAACCTGCTTGTTAAGTTCTTCTTAAATTTTCTTACTAAAAAACTGAATGAAGATAATATAAACATCATTCTTGTTGAATTTTCAGTTACAATTGAGTTGAATGGGACCTTCTTGCTTAGCCAACTCCTGTAAAAGTATCCCCGGTAAGGTAAGCAATACTCCTAAATAGTTAAGACTCCTTGGAACTGTCTGGGGGTTTAACAACTCCGATATATTCTTGGATATTAGGTTTCCTAATTTTAAGGAGATAATACCCTGTTAGTTCCAATTTTAGTTCCAATTTCAGTACCCTATACAAATTTTTACTACAGACTTATTGAAGAAATTACTGACTATTTATCTTGTTTAGGCATTCTCAGTGGTGTTATAGCAAATTTCTTCCCATTCATAATTGTTTATACTAACTGATTCATAATTTCGATAAGGGTTCTTTAAGTTTGATTGATCTTAAAATTTTGTTCTAAAACCTGTATATAATATTTTTAAATAAAATCCTTACCTCTGCATAGACAACGCCCTCTACACGGGAATTAGTCATGAACTCCACTTTGATTTAACTGAGTAATTTTCTATAATCATATAATTTTAGTTATTATTTAATTAAGTTCAATACAAGGAATATACATATGTATTTTATATCTTCCCTCAATAACTTAAAGACCATAATTTTACATTTTTTTATTATTAATGACTGGGGATTAAGAATCTAGTATTTGAGGAATTGATAAGTTCCTTTTTCCCTAGTTAATTACACGAGTTTTCTCATATAACCTTATTTATAATTTTGTTTATGGGATAGGACCAGTCTATGCCTCGTAAATTTGTAACAATTTGCTAGTTGAAAATGTTTTGTCTACTTTGTAGATTTTGGTAAACAACAGAAGATGAAGGTCTCGGTGGCATCTCAAAGTGGTAGAAATTATCAAGGGTGGGTGGCATCGATTTGAACGATAATGTAAGTACATCCCTCGATTTCTTTGGAATTCTTGGAATTCTATATTGGATGAATGGAATGTTCGTCTTTGGCTGTGGATTGCCTTCTTTCTGATATGGTGGATAGATTTACAGACTATTTTCTGAAAAACTATTTTTTTTCTTTGGACCCCAAAGGGTTGCCTGATTTTATCTATTTACTTAGTCTGCTCCCAAAATGGGTATGTTAACTAGTATATTTTATGAGATAATCTCTTCTAATGGTTCACTTCACTGGGCTGATCTTTCTGGTTGATTGCTAAGATACATTTACACGTGGATCGGTAGGCCATTGTGGATGATCTGAAAGCCTCGATTCAACAAAGAGGTAGATTTATTATCTTATGTTTTCTGTAAATAGAATGAACTGCTTACTGTTCTGTTTTTTAATTAGGTTTGAATGTAGACTAGAAATGTGACTCTGATTTCTTCTGGCTTTGGCCATTTCATTTTTGAACTTTTATGTGAAAGTGGTGTTTAGAAATACCTCCTGGGAATGGAGAAACTGTGTGAATATCATATTTTGCATTTAAAAATATCACGGTTTACATGAATAAGTCATTCCCTGTAATGCATACATTGTTTCAGTATACGCATGTCGAGGATAAATGCATAAAATGATGACTTTATTACCATAGCGCAAACCTATCTTTACCTTGGTCTGATATGCACCTTAAGGTTGTGATATTACCAATTTACCATAGTTGATAGCACCAATTCATCTAAACCCTAGTTTGACATGCGCCTCTTGGTTATGTAGCTTGAGGATAAATACTTACTGATGTAAGTCTTCGAGGTCATCACGGGATTTTCTAAGTCTTATAAACTTCATAGGAATTGGAATCTCTTGCAGAGATTCCACCCAATCCAACTTTAATTGGAATCTCTCAAAGAAGATTCTACCCGGTTCATTTATAGATTCAATCGAACCTCAACTACAATCATTCACACAACTTGATTGTCTTCTTATTAGGATTTTATGCATGAACCGGTTAATTTCACAACATTCACCAACATTCATTAACTCAAATTAATTTCACAAGATTCACCAACATTCATTAACTCAAATATGTTAACACATATGTATAAGAGAAATACACACAACATTTGATGAATTACTCTTTCATTACAAAAATGGTGCTACTGAGTTTTTTTACAGAAATCATTATGAGTTTTTATATATAAAAGACTGTAAGGTATATCCATATATAGGAGGTACATATTTCCTGAAGGCCTAGGATATCCATATAGAGGAGGTACATATTTCCCGAAGGCCTAGTGTTCTACCAACTCCATTCTAAGTATGACCAAAATAGAACCCTCCCCGATACTATCATTCATACACAGCATGAATCTTAGAACCCAATACATAATTACTATTTACCACCTACATATCTTGCAACAAAAACTAACTCTGAGACTAACTTTACTATTACAGGGAAAACCAAAACAAAGGATTTCAGCTGATTGGAGTTTATACATATTGTAAGTATCATGAACATTATGATCTTAAACGAAATTATCAACTCCAAAAAAGACAATAACAACAATATTATTCCAGTTGTTCTTCATCTCTAAAGAAGAGGACATTCTCCATCTTGTATCAGCCAGCAACCTATGTTGCATATACCAATTGAGCTTCATGTACTGGACTTTGGAGATAATGGAAATTGGCACAATAGATAGAGCCTTCCCAATTCCAATTCACTCCTATAGAGAAGTTACCAAAGCTTCCAGATTTTTCACCTTGTCATCCAATTTCTTGATCTTATAGTCTTGGTACACTTGGTGATCCAATAGTATTCAATCTCAATATTGTGACATTTTGTAAACTTGGGCTCTCAAATTTTCCTGACTTTGAGCTGGCAAAGCTTAAAGCTTAAACATCACTCCATTGTGACATTTTGTAAACTTGAGCTCTCAAATTTTCCTGACTTTGAGCTGGAAAAGCTTAAAGCTCAAACATCACTCCATTTTTAATAGGAATCGACATTTTCACCTTTGCTTGGGGAAGTATGGAACAACTGATTAAACTTGGGTTCATGTAGTATACTTTATCTTAAGGAAGGGTTTTGCCCAAATAGATTTTCCCTTTTATTATGATTATTATTGATTTGGTTTGATAACAAAAGAGTTTCATTTATGGTGTGTAAAGTTATCTTCTAAAAAGGCTGAGGTGTATTATTTTCAACAGACAAATGTATGTATTGATGCCTTTAGTGAATTTATGGTTATAGAAATATACATCAACTTTTGAGCATTTTGAGCTCCAGATTCATGGTTGAATTATAATTGTTATGTACTTATCTGTTATTATTCGGGTTCTGCTGCATTAGTAGTTCTAACCAAAGTTGTATATCTTTGTTAATCCAGAGTATAGTCAAGGATTACAGTTACTTCCAATCCGAGGAAGGCTGGAATTGCTTCATAGAAGATTTGTTCATGACAATAACAATGGAAGTGGTCCCTGATATCCTCCATTCTAACGAGTGGTTTGAAGGCCTTAACTTCAACAACCCTTCTTATTATGACACTTCAAGCATCCATGAGAGCATGGATGAGGAATTTTTCAGGATAGATATGGACGAGATCAATACAAGAAATTGGAAGATTTTGCACCATGGATGGAATACTAGGCCATCTTATATACAATTTCATTTATATAGCCTTTCGAGATATTGTTTTCCTGTGTTTACTTGGAGTGCATATAGTCACAAAATCCAAAACCATTATTTTTTATTTATTAAAATGGATTGCAATGCCATGCCCAAGCATGGATTGAAGATCCGTTTGTAGGATGTTATTCACAAATATGTTAGCACGATGATGGGATGCATCATATTATTCCTTCTTTTGCTTATTGGACATATAGAATTATAGAAATTGAATACTCTTCAGAATGAGCAAATTATTCAGTTTTCTGATTCACTGTAAGTTGAAGTGTAAGTTGAAGTTTCAATATGTATGAAGTGTTAGATCTAACATTGGACATATTAATGATTAATTTAAAATTTTATGATATTTTTTCAAAAGATAATTAGTGAAATGTTCTGCTTTTTTATTGCCCAGTAGCTAGGATGGATATGGTGTGTGCCTTAGGTTTGTTTTGTAAATGCTGATCTGATCTGATTTCCCATATTTCGGTTTAGCTTTTGGACTCAAAAATAGGCTTAAGTTTCTCAAAAAATTCTAGGTTGCATCGCATTCTAACCACTGAAAAATAATTCTTTATATAATGAGGATTTTCTCATGAAACCTGCAATATCAGTGGTAAAATGAATTGCAAAAGATTAAATGTCAAGTCAAGTAATACGAGTGACAAAAAGGAAACTAGGTACAAACATTTGAAATTTGAAAGAAAAAAGAATGGAACTTAAAAAAAAACTATTTTTGAACAAATATCCTGAGGCAAGTACAAATTCAAATTCAAAAGGTTGGTTTACCAGCACCTTTTTAGGTAGAAGTACAAATACTATACTTTTTAAAGTATCACGTTACATCATTTTCAGAAACTAATAAAAAAAAATCCAGTTTAGTAAGTTAATGTTCAGAATTTCAAATTGAGAATATTTAAGTCTTTTTTGGAAAGGTATAGTCTAAAGATTAGATAATGTTGTCTTTTTCCTAAATCATTTTCTAACCATTTTTTCATATCAAAATCCAGTTGTAATTTTTTGAATTGCAAATATAAAGTGGTAAGACTGCATAATTGGGGTTTTTGAAAACTCTAAATCCATTTTTGGATTCCTTTGGATCTGAGCAAATGAAAATCTAGGATCTTGCCATTATGGGTTCATTTTTTAATAAAAAATGGATCCAAGCAAAATCCTTTATGAAATTTTCAACAAGTCAAATAGGCATTGAGAAAAACCATAACCCCAAACAATGGAGGAGAATACATCTCACATGATTGTCATTAATATACATATGGGTATCACAAACCAAAGAAAATAAACAAACAATTGATAATAATTAATTGAAATATACCATTTTAAGACTTTTACCAACCCCAACAATGAATTCCATATGGATCAAAATTGATAAATGCATGGGTGGACATAAATGGGTGTATTCTTTAACAAGGACTATTGTTTTATCTTTATAAGGGTATTCCATTAAACAAGACCATGCCACACCAACAAGAATGAACAAATTATTATATCTTGGTTTTACCCACAAGTTCTATCTTGATATGTTGGAAATCACTCAATTACAGCTTGTAAATTGCTCCATATGTAATCTGCAGCGACAAAAATGAACAAATTATTGCATTCTTGGTTTTATCCACAAGATCTATCTTGATATATGGGAACTCAGAACTCCTTATCTAGATTTAGCTAGAGAACATGTTCAATCCATGTCAAAGGATACAAGAGGAAAACATGACCACTAAATTAAAGTGAGCATCTTAAGCTTTTACCAGCTAGAACTATGAATGCCATGGATTAAAATTGTTTATTATTATTATTTATTATGGATTAAAATTGTTATATAATTCCGGTATAAATTGATGCAAGTTCTTACCAGGACTAATATTTTAAGGCCATTTCATCGAAGACAACCTATACTTTACAGTCATAGTGCAACCGCACAATTGCTCGATAAGAAGCAGCAGTGACATCTCTGAGCAAAAGTATTACACTCTTGATTTTACCCACAAGATTTATCTTGATATATTGGAAGTAGAAAACCCTTGGTTTATCTTGAAAATGTGCTTCAACAAAGATGATAAATATAAAAAAGTGATTACTGATTCTAGTAGTATAAATTGTCTTTGGGTATTATAAATTAACTTGTCAAAAAATACAAAGTAAATTGCAAGTTCATAGGTGTTATCAATGGAAGGTACAATATTATCTCATTTCCAGCTCATTTTCTAGAAGTGAAATGCAGTTCATTCAAGGAAGATTAACTATTTATACACCTCAATAAGAAAACTACAACAAACAAGGATTGCGAGCTTTTAGAAATCTAGAAATCTAGAAATGAGATGGGTTCCATTGAGGAGAATACTCAATGCAAAATCCAATGCTTGGCTTGATGGTCAGTTATTCTCATTGACATCATTTCAACTTAAAATTTTAAACCTACAAGATTTCCTTGACCCAGTTTCAAAATGAAAAAGCAAGTTGCATGTTGAGACATGATCACACCTAAATAAATGAAAAAACAAGTTGCTTGTTTAGTCATGATCACACCAAAATATGTTGGATCCTTACTAGCATAACCTTTGCCCAAACTTTCTAACTCGTTACACCATTTTATTTTGACCCTGATGTCCATCTCTTCCTTGGGTTAAGAGTTTTCCTCCTGTATCATCTACAACTCTATTTTATTGAGTGTACAAGTTTTCTGCAGAAGCTGTATTGGTTCCACTTACTGCCTACATAATAGGAAGAAGTCAAGCATAGTCATCCCAGCTGTATCCAAGCTTGATATCCCCAATAAATATCTCCTTGGACTTCTATGGAGTTAGGCATCCCACTACAAATTCTAGCCACCTACTTTCCTGGTTCGCTACAAAACCTGCAGCCTACAGTAGGGTGCATTTTCAAACGTATTGAGCTAGCGGATATTTAGATATTTGGATTCTTAAGGAAGCAGAGTTCCAACCAGGGGAAAGGTTCCAGTCAGAATAGAGTTCCAGCAGATTAGAGTTCCAGTCGGAGCAAAGTTCTAGCGGGAAAAGGTTCCAGCCGGGGCAGAGTTCTAGCCGGGGTAGAGTTCCAACCGATGTAGGGTTCCTTCTGATAAATTTCATGCATTTTTGAACATATTGAGCTAGTGGATATTTAGATATTTGGATTCTCAAGGAGGCAGAGTTCCAGCCAAGGGAAAGGTTCCATTCGGAGAAGAGTTCTAGCAGGGCAGAGTTATAGCGGGGCAGAGTTCCAGCCGAGCATAGTAACAGCCAAGGAAAAGTTCCAGCCGGGGAAGAGTTCCAGCAGGGGAAAATTTCCAACAAGGGCAGGGTTCCAACTAGGGCAGGGTTCCTAAGAGGCACGAGTTCCATCCGATAAAGTTCATGCATTGTCGAACGTACTTCTTATATAGTTATTAAGCTAACATTTATTTAGATATTTGGATTCTTTACAGTTCTACATTGGTAATGTTGGATGCGCATATCGATGGTTTGGTTAGAGTGGATACTTGACCATGGATAGAATTCAAGCATAGTGCACTTACCTAGGAGGTTGTTACCCTATGTGGCAGGTTGAATAATCATTAGGTGCACAAAGTGGGGGAACTAGTTACTTGATTATGAGGTACATGTTGCCACACAAGATAGCACTCCTAAAGTGCAACGTTTTCACTAGGATTTAGCTGAGATAAGCTTTTAGAAGTGTTCCCAATAGGATGTAAGAAACATATTCTCTTCGCTTTAGATCCAATTGGGTCCAAGCACTTTGAAAATGCGAAGTTCCAACCAAGGTGAGGTTCCAGCCGAGGCAGAGTTCCAACTAGGGCACAGTTCCAACTGAGGCACAGTTCCAGCCGAGGCAGAGTTCCAACAAGGGCATAGTTTCAACAAGGGCAGGGTTCCTGTGAGGTAAGATTTCATTCCAATAAATTTCATGCATTACCGAACGTACTTCCTATAGAGAGTTATTAAGCTAGTAGATAGATATTTAGAATCTTCACAGATCTACGTTGGGAATGTTGGATGGGAAAAGTTCCACTGGGGGAAAAGTCCAGTTAAGGCACAATTCCATCCAGGGAAAAGTTCTAGCTAGGGCATAGTTCCAACTGGAGCAGATTTCCAGTCAGGGCAGAGTTGCAACCAAGGGAAAAGTTTCGGCTAGGGTATGCATGCCGAGGCAGCGTTCCAATCGGGGTAGAGTTCCAGCCGGGGCAGAGTCACAAATCCCTCTAGTAAACATAACACCACCATTGACCTATCATCTAGGGTTTGACGAAGACAACCATTTCCATATGTAAGAAGATGATCTCAAGCACCCAACACTCTTTCCATAATTTTAATCCCGCTGTATTCAAAGTGTTTGAAGGAATGTAAGCACATGGCTATATTCTAGACATCATAAGCTTCAATAGCTGCATCAAAAGATAGCTCCAACCTTCAAATAATGAAATCCCTATTCCCTTGGCAAATCACTCCTTCCCTTTGGAAAATCGGTCCTCTCTTCTCCGTTGATGGCTGCTTCTCTCCAAGGAAATCCATTTGCATATAATAAATGTTTCAAATGTGAAAATAAGGGATGGGTTCAACTTTTAAGAGGGGTAGGGTGGGGCATGTTTTTAAGTTTATTAGTTTAATTATTTTTGTTTTTGTTTTTTAAGTTATGAAAATAAAATAAAAATTTGTGTTGGAGCATCTGAGTGTCCCCCTCTTTGTGAAGGGGTGCCTAGATGACCCCACCTCTCCAGAACGTTCCTTGTTCATTTCCTTGAGTTTCCAAAGAAAAGGGGCACTGGGAAATATTTCCCAAGGAGTCCTCGAGCCCCCAAGGCATGGGAAACAAGGGGAGAATGCCCTCAACCTTGGGGGAGCATCCCCATGTAACACTAAATAATAACTATTATCATATATTTTATTGTAGTTTCATTCACTTTTAGCTTCCCCCAAGTCACTGCCTCCCAACACCATTCACTACCTTGTGACCGAAAATTTACCTTGCACCACTTGCTTGAACTTTTGCTACCAATGTTTTATGTCTTGCAATTCACTACGAAATTCGACATAATAAGTCTTCATCCTTGCAACCAATGTTCTTGCTATGGGACCCACTTGGTCTCTCCCAACTAGTGTCATTCAAAGGATTATGCAATGATAATTTCCATGTAGACAGACACCACTTTTGCACATTCTATGAAACACAAAGCTTAGATGAGAGGAAAATAGTGCAAGACATCCAAAGATATCTATAATATGAAGCCTTCAATTATATACATAGATATTTTTTCTGCTTGGACTCTAAGAAACCACACAAATACTGCTCATAACATAAAATGTAAGATAGATCTCCTCCTAAACATGAATTAGGAAAAGCATTGCCTCTTAACAGATATATCTATCCGAAACACCTAACACTAAAACATTTAGACAAAGATTGGATGCGCATATCGATGGTTTGGTTTGAGTGGATACTTGACCATGGATAGAGTGCAAGCATAGTGCAATTACCTAGGAGGTTGTTACCCTATGTGGTAGGTTGAATAATCATTAGGTGCACAAAGTGGGGGAACTAGTCACTTGATTATGAGGTACATGTTGCCACACAAGCTAGCACTCCTAAAGCGCAACGTTTTCACTAGGGTTTAGCTGAGATAATATTTTAGAAGTGTTCCCACCAAGATGTAAGCAACATCTTCTCTTTTATTTAGATCTGATTGGGTCAAAACACTTCGAAGGGGTGGAGTTCCAACCAGGGTGAGGTTCCAGCCGAGGCAGAGTTCCAGTCAGGACAGATTTCCAGCCAAGGCAAAGTTCCAACCGGGGCACAGTTCCAGCCATGGCAGAGTTCCAACAAGGGAAGAGTTCCAATAAGGGTAGGGTTCCAACAAGGGTAAGGTTCCTGTGAGGTAAGGGTTCATGCATGTCAATAAGGTTATAAATTTGAAGTGTGGCTTGAAAAGTATGTTTTAAAAGATATCAAACAAAACCTTAAAATAGTTTCTTCTGGTCCTATTGATCATAATGTTGGATTATATAATTTTATTGGTTTTAACTCACCTAAAAATCAACCCTTTTATTCCTATGTTGCTCATGCTAATGCTAGGAAAATTATGACATGAAATATTAGGTTTCTTGAATTATGGAAAAATGCAAATTTTGTCTAAATGTTACATAATTTACCTTCAATTTATTCCACTAAAGGTGTTTGTGAAGGTTGTGTTCTTGGTAAACATCATAAGAAAATGTTTGATAAAGGTAAAGCTTGTCACTCTAAATAACCATTGCAACTAATTCATATATGTGTGTGTGTGTGGTCCTCATGAAACTCCTTCTTTGTATATATATATATACAAAGAAGGAGTTTCATGAGGACCACACATACACATACACACACATATATATATTTGTGGTCCTCTTGAAACACCTTCTTTGTATCATGTAGTTTGTTTTCTTACTTTTCTTTTTATGATTACAGTTACAAATGTTGGGTTTATTTTTTGAAACATAAAAGTGAAAACTTTGATATTTTTCAAAAATTTAAATTCATGGTTAAGAATGGTTTTGATAAAAGTATTAAGCCTTTGAGAACTAATAACGGGGGAAATTTAGTGAAAAAGAATTTAATGTATATGTATCTAAGAATGTTATTCAACATCAATAGGATGTTCCTTATACACTTCAACAAAATGGGATACTGAAAGAAAGAACAAAACTTTGATTGAAATGTTTAGATGTATGCTTTATTATAAATTGTTGCATATGATTTTTCGGATGATATTATTTGTTGTGTTAACTATATGTTGAATAGAGTTCCTAATAAAGCAATTTTGCAAGTTACTTCTAAGGGAAAATGGAATGGAAGAAAACATGGTCATAGTAACTTTAAAGTTTTTGGCAGTGAATGTTGGCATCATATCCCTGATGAAAAATAAAAAAAAGTTACAACCAACCCAAGTCTCAAAAAGGTATTTTCATTAGTTATTGTGAGGATTCTAAAGCATATAGATTCTTTGATACCTCTATCCAAGGTGACATTATTATGTGAGATGTTTACTTTGATGAAGTCTCTCCTCCTCCTGAGTCTATTGAACCTCATGTTACCTTGAATTTTCCTTCACCTTGTGTTACTCTTATCTCTATTACTCCTACCCCACCTTATGTTCCTATTATTGATCACAGTTCACCCTCTTCTTCAACTGATCCACTTGAATATTCTAAAGATACTAGTATGGATCCTACCACTACTTCTATTCATATTTGAGCTTGAAAAACTCTTGAATGTATAGGTTCTAAGATTGGTCTTCCTTTTGATACTCGTTGAACTAGATCTAGCAAGTTGCTTTTATGAATAAATCTTTGGCCACAGATGATCCCTCTGCCTATTCTCAAGCCAAAGACAACCTTGAATGGGAAAACCATGGAAACTGAGTTTGACTAGTTAATGAAGAACAAGACATAGATTCTTGTTCCCCTCCTCTAGGAAAGAATTTAGTTGGATGTAAGTGGATATACAAAAAAAATTTTACTACAGAGGAACAAATTGAAAAACATAAAGCTTGGTTAGTAGAAAAAGGATTCTTTCAATAAGAAGGTATATATTATGTTGAAACTTTTGTACCAATTGCTAAAATGAACACAATAAGAAGTACTATTTCACTTGTTGCATGTATCAATGCGAAATACACCAAATGGATGTCAAGATTCCCTTTTTGAATGGTGATCTTAGTGAAGACATTTATATGCAACAACCACCTGGATTTATTACATTTGACACTTCAAATTTGGTATGAAAATTGAACAAGTCTTTATATGGTCTTAAGAAAACACCTAGAGGTTAGTATCAAAAGATTGGTGCTTTTTTCTTAAAGAATGGCTTTAAACAGTATGTATCTAATACAAATATGTATGTGAAGCACTTTGATGATGATGTTCTCATAATTGTAATTTATGTGTATGATCTTATTATTACTGGAAGCCAACTTACTTTGATACAGGAAATGTGAGATAGTCTTAAAAGAAAATTTGAAATGACCAAATTTAGGCCTATTACATTATTTTTTGGTCTACAGATTTGGCATATGGAAAATCTCACTTTACTCTCTCATCCTAAGTGTACAACATATTTCCTTGTGTTAGAGAATAATACATCCTTAGTACCATATTATTATACTATAGACACTTTCATTTGCTTCTATGCAGTGATTTCTATGGTTTAGACTTAGGGAAATTGATCATTTTCCATAGTTGATGCAAACCTGAAGTTTTCTAAGAGGATCCTTCTCTTGTATTCAGGTTAAATAAGTCTCTTTATGGCCTCAAGAAATCCCCAAGGGCTTGGTATGCCAATATGGACAAATTTATGTTTTCACTTGGATTTGAAAGATGAAAGTCTGATCCTAATGTTTATTTGAAGCATGTTGATGATTCATTGCAGGTCATAGTACTCTATGTTTATGACCTTTTGATTACAGGTAGCTGCACCAAATCAATTGGGTCAATCAAACCATCTTTGCATACTGAATTTTCAATGACCGATCTTGGCTTGTTAAAACAATTTCTTGGTTTGGAAATTGTTCAATATGAAGCAGGGATCAAGGTTAGCCAACAAAAGTATGATGCATGCTTGTTAATGAAGTTTAAAATGGCTGATTTTTGTCTGTCAACTCCATGAATTGTTTGTATCATATTGACCTTCATGTCAGTCAAGTCCATTGATACGTGCTTGTATTAAAGCACTTGAAAAACTATTGTATTGACTTCTTTATTTGTTGGCTAGAACTCTACCCTTGGTTGGAACTATGCTTTGGTTGTAACTTTTCCCTAGCTGGAATTGTGCCTCGGTTGGAACTCTTCCCCGGCTAGAACTTTTCCCATCCAATATTACCAATGTAGAACTATGAAGATTCCAAATATCTAAATATCTGCTAGCTCAATAACTCTCTATAGGAAGTACGTTCGACAATGCATGAACTTTATTGGAATGAAGTCTTACCTCACAAGAACCCTAACCTTGTTGGAACCCTGCCCTTGTTGAAAATCTACCCTTGTTGGAACTTTGCCCTGGCTAGAATTGTGCCTCGGTCGAAATTGTACCCCGGCTGGAACTCTTCCCTAACTAGAACTCTACCTCGGCTGAAACCTCACCCTGGTTGGAACTCCGCCCCTTCAAAGTTCTTGGACCCAATAAGATCTAAAGAGAAGAGAAGATGTTGCTTACATCCTGGTGGGAACACTTCTAAAATCTTATCTCAACTAAACCCTAGTGAAAACGTTGCGCTTTGGGAGTGCTAGCTTGTGTGGCAACACGTACCTCATAATCAAGTGACCAGTTCCCCCACTTTGTGCACCTAATGATTATTCAACCTACCACATAGGGTAACAACCTCCTAGGTAAGTGCACTATGCTATGTTTGAAAAATGATATGTTTTAAACTCTGTCATGGAAATTGTGAAATATTTGCTTTGAGTTTTTGTTTATTGGTGTGTTGGGTGTTGTATTAGTCTTTCTGTTTAGCTGACTCACAACACTTTGACAGGTAACTATAGAACAAGGGGAGTGACATCATCTTCTTCCATGAGAAACCCACCATGAAAGGGATTCAACTTTAATGTTGACCAATGAGTTATGCACATTTTTTATGAAGGAAGATTCTATAAATATTGAGAAGGGCTTGAGGAAATGATTTGTATAGTTATTCTCTTCAAAATCACTACACATGGATTAAAATAGAGTACTTTGTTTCAGTAATGCTAGGTGATCGTTCCCATGCATAGATTTGTGGATTGTTTCATTTCAGACAGAAGACTTGTTTTGCCCTATGTTAATCAAAGTTAATCATTTTTGTCATCATTCTAATGGTTCCATTTGTCCCTTAACTTGCAAAATTATAAATCCTTAATAAGCATCAAATTAGCTCCTAAAACCAGCCCTCATAAATTTGTTGTTGTGACGGTATTGGAATAACTTATATACATTGGTATTATTTGATAACACTTTTTTTCGTGTTGGAATCATAATTTAATAGATCTGATTTTTTGGGTACAAAAAAGGAGCTCTTTTAATAATTGGAAGGAACATTCGACAATGCATGAACTTTATTGGAAGGAACAAGAACCTCACAAGAACCTTTCCCTTGTTGGAACCCTACAACTCGCCGAAACTCTACCCCAGCTGGAACTCTGCCTTGGTTGGAACTGGAACCTTGCCCCTAGCTGGAACTCTGCCTCCTTGAGAATCCAAATATATAAATATCTAAATATGAAATGTGCACGGTAGATCTAACATCCATGTTCCAACTAGGGCACAGTTCCATCCAAGGAAAAGTTCTAGCCAGGGTGTAGTTCTAGCCGGGGCATAGTTCCAACCAAGGGCAGAGTTCTAGCGGGGCAAAGTTCTAGCCGAGACAGAGTTCCAGTAGGGGCAGAGTTCCAACAAGGGTGGGATTCCAACAAGGGAAGGGTTTCTGTGAGGTTCTTGTTGGACAATGATTGGTGAGAAAAATGTGGTTATTTTGTGTCATTCTTGGCCCCTATTGTGGACATCATCGATTACACTGATTCAAATGCTCCTAGTCTTGGAGAAATCTATGAGGTTTTGATAGCATGTTAGGTCATGTGAGGGCAGCCATTCTCCAAAGGGATCCCTCATTACAGTTCTATACAATCCATATTCAACCCATATATCAACATACATGAGACCACATGAACACACTTTTGTGCATGGTAGTGTATGCACTTAACCCAAAATGGTATGTGGAAAGACCTGGAAAGACCTAGGTGTATTTTCATCTTTATCAACTGCACAACAATCCCATACATAAAATTACCACTTAAATATGCCAAGCCTTTAACAATATGAGCCAACAAGAGCAGGTCAATGGGACTACCAGATACAATGATGTCACTACAAAGCAGAAGCATCAAAATGACTCCTTTAAACAAGATACATAAAGTGAAGTATCAATGTAAGCTAAAGTCTAAAAACTCCTAAACTTTGATAGCAGGCCACTGCTCCAAGAGAATAGCAGTGGGTATGCATCCAGGAACTGGAATATAAATAATGATGTAAGCCAAGGATCCTTCCCTTTGGAAAATCGGTCCTCTCTTCTTCGTTGATGGTTTCTTCTCTCCAAGGAAATCCATTTGCATATAATAAATGTTTCAAATGTGAAAATAAGGGATGGGTTTGGATTTTAAGAGGGGTAGGGTGGGGTATCTTTTTAAGTTTATTAGTTTAATTAGTTTTGTTTTTGTTTTTTAAGTTATGAAAATAAAATAAAAAGTTGTGTTGGAGAATCTGAGTGTCTCCCTGTTTGTGAAGGGGTGCCTAGATGACCCCACCTCTCCAGAACATTCCTTGTGCATTTACTTGAGTTTCTGGAGAAAAGGGGCATGGGGAAACATTTCCCAAGGAGTCCCCAATCCCCCAAGGCATGGGAAACAAGGGGAGCATGCACTCAACCTTGGGGGTGCGTCCCCATGTAACACTGAATAATAACTATTATCATATATTTTATTGTAGTTTCATTCACTTTTAGCTTCCACCAAGTCACTACCTCCTAACACCATTCACTACCTTATGACCGGAACTTTACCTTGCACTGCTTGCTTGAACTTTTGCTACCAATGTTTTATGTCTTGCAACGCACTACAAAATTCGGCATAACAAGTATTCATCCTTGCAACCAATGTTCTTGTTATGGGACCCACTTGGTCTCTCCCAACTAGTGTCATTCAAAGGATTATGCAGTGATAATTTCCATGTAGACAGACACCGCTTTTGCACATTCTATGAAACACAAAGCTTAGATGAGAGGAAAATAGTGCAGGACATCCAAAGATATATGTAATCCGAAGCCTTTAATTATATACATAGATCTTTTTTCTGCTTGGACTCTAAGAAACCACACAAAAACTGCTCATAACATAAAATGTAAGTTAGATCTCCTCCTAAACATGAATTAGGAAAAGCATCACCTCTTAGCAGATATATCTATCTAAAACACCTAACTAGAACCCAACAGCCAAGTCTCTAGCTATGAATAGATAGTTTGATCCAACAAAAGCCAAGAAACATAAATACTAGTCTTAATGACAACAACTACCACCCAACAACTACCAAATGAACTTGAACATCCCACAAGGATATAAAATGATGTCTCGACACAATGATATATCACGGGAGTGAGAGTAATGTAGGCATGACACAAGCATCTTCAGCAATGTTAATATCAATATTCAGAAATTTATGTCCCAAAACTTTGCTTTTATAATTGATAGGTATATGAGATTATTCATGACACCAAATACACAATTAAAATGAGAATTTTATAAAATAATATAAAAACATAGAAATATGCTAGTGTTGTAGATGTCACCAATATAGAAACTATAAGTCAAAGATAGTCCACAAAGAATGACATTAAAACCACTAATAATATTGGTGCTTTAGTACTAAAGTGATAGAATATGTTATCACACCACCCTGGAGACTTGTACCTAATGCCAACATGAAGATTGGAAAATTTTGAAAATTTTGGTTGCAAAATTGTCTTATAAACTACCATCTCACAATTGTTAGGAATATGAGATTATTCACTCAATACACAATTTAGTGCTAATTAAATTCAGTGACTAATTGCAATTTAGGAACTAGAATGTAGATGTATGATGTGTGCCTCATGGAGGACCACACCTTAACCTCAGATCTAAGGAAAATCAAATTCATATATCTCATATATAGGGTTATTAAACATATGATCCTACAAGATGTCCGAAAAAACATGAGCCACATAAAGTGTTTCCATTTGCTCATCTTTTAAAATCCTTATTACTGAGGATTTGGTGGCCTGCAATTCTTTTCTTGTGTCATCCTTGTGTGCAATAACTTCAATGAAGCATAAGCAATCATTTTTCGGTACTAAGGAAGTTTTAATAGCCTCTACAACCTCTTCTTCTGTTCTAACCTGCACAAAGAGAAGCAATGATGTTAAATGATAAAACAAATGCTAGATTAAGCTCATGTTTGAGATGTTTCAGCAAACACAGACTTATATGGACTTATCAAGCACGGGTTATTTTCTTGTTTCACTAGTCCTTCAATTGGTTGAGGAACATAGAATCCGTTAGTGAAAGTAACAACTACAAAGGTTCCTTAGAAAAAAATACAGTTGTAACTCAACAGTGCAACAAATACCTCAAAGAGGGATAAAACTAGAAAAAGTATACCAAAATGATACTGAGTTTTGACCAATAAAAAGGGAACCCCCCTCAAGTCTACAATAATGTAGTTTTTAAGGAAAAACAATTGGTTAAGAAGTGGGACTCAACAAATGACAAAAAAGACAAGCACCATAATAACACAAAGACTTATGCATAAATACTACCCTATCACAAAAGAAATAAGAATCCCTTGTAAACAGGTTGGCCATGCTATGAATATATAATAAAAAAATACCTTCACAGTCCAGCATTTCCCTTCACCATTATGAAGGGAATCTACCAAATGAGTGTAGTTTCAATTCTTTATGACATTGTATGGTCCATCATCAATTTTGACCTCTATAGTGTATCCCCCATTATTAATCAGAAAAATGATGGGATTCTTGCCATATCGAATCATGATAGATACATCCTAGACCGTGACCTATTCAAATAAGGAAGAATACATCCAAGGATAAAAAATCACTAATATTTGGACAAGGCAGATAATTCCAAGGAATTCAATATTTCATATCTTACAAAGATTGGTAATAACTTTTCATTATTCACTAAAACAATATTATGGAGTTAGAAAGAAAAACCCTTGTATCTGCACCTGGAAGCTTCCATCACCAATAAATGAAATCACACGCTTTTCAAGCGTTGCTTGAGCATATCCCAGTGTTTCTCCTACAAACCAGCCAATTGATCCATACTGCATTTGGAACTCATACCTGCCAAACACACATTTAGCACAGGGAACAAACAACTTGCAAATATGCAGAAATTTATACTTGCATATAGAGAGCACCATGACAGTAGATCGCTTATAACAGAACAATCATTTCTCTTTCATCACTCATTTTTTATTTTTTATTTTTGGTGTTATTGTTCTTTTTCAATTGATTAACGGTAACATATGTTGGCATGAAATATTTTGTTGAAAATTAGGCATACCTATGCATTTAATCCCTCTGAAGTTTCCTAAAAACAAGCTAAGAAACTGATGGACAGGAATAGAGAAAATTTCGTTCCTGCCCATATTATTCTAAACACACCTGAAACTTAACATTTCCTTATGTGATTCATATTTTGCTAAAAAGGATAAAGGGTGATTTTTCTTCATAGAGAAAAGATTGCAGCCATAAATGATATGCAATAATATTGTAAAAAACATTCTGCAGAAGTAATACTCGACAACCAAATGGTTTCCACCTATTTGCATTGAGATCATGATATTTAGGAATTTATACACTGCTGCAAACTAGACCTCACAACCAATATGGGATAGCACACAAAAGAGGAGATTTTAAACTCAGAAACTGTTTCAAAGCACTAATTTGATGGTTCATCCAAATTTTTAAGACAACAAACAATAATAATCAATGGCTTGTTGTGGAAGCAAAGCTTCCCAAATATTTCTTGAAATGAAAAAGAAAAATATTTTGGTGTTTCATTGAAAAATAAAACAGTACAAAAATGCCAGAAATCCCAAAGATACAAATAACAAGTTGCCTCTACTGCTTAATTATGCCTCTTCCATGACAGCCACTGTTAACAGTTCAATGTAAACGTGTGGAGCCCCTACTTTTATTAAGAACACCGTTAATGGCTTGATCAAAAGGTGTGGGTTGCTATCATGTTCTGATAGCATGTTGAAAAATTGGACATACTAGGAAATCCAGGACTTGTCTCTGCAATGTGGGCTGCTCTGTTGCTGATATACATTTCATGATGGGCACCCTTAACATTCAATCTAAATGTGCGGATTGCTACCCCCAACATACTCAAAATATTCTAGTATTCTAAAATTCTAAATATTAAGCCAATGTTGGTACCACATCAACTCAAGTATTTGAAATCATTCCTAAAAACACAAAATCAAAGCACAGTGCAGTTCTAGCCATGAAGATCGTCATTCCTTATTCATGAACGAATCCAAGGGCCAAGATTACGGGAAATAAGAATGGAAAGTATATTTCATTTATTCTTGAGAGCCAGATCAAAATAATGTTAACATATTAGTCCCAAATAATTTTAACATATCAGGGGCCCAATGATTATGTTTCATTGATAATAAATTGTTTTGGTCAATGCTCAATTAATTTCTCTTCAACCCAAATTGAATGCTATATACAATGCCTTAAACAAAAAAAAGTATAATAATAAAAAATGAAAATGTATACCGTGCGTATAAATAAAAAGATACAGTGAAAAAGAGGTAAGTATTTAGTGGAACAAAGGTCAAGTATGATAATAAAAAATGAAAAAATCTACAATGTGTAAAAATAAAAATATACAGTGAAAATGAGGTATGTATTTCATGGAACAAAGGTCAGATTGTGTGCCATGTGGTGCAACGGTATCTTGTGGTGGTTTAATTCTCACATATTTGGGAATCTTGGATTGACTATGTATTCCTAAAGTGAAATAACAAAGTTTAACATTACAGTGATTTTTTTTAAAATTTCGTCAAAACAATAATTGACAACAAACGAACATTGGTGTGCAGCTTTTTAATCAAAAGTATACACTGCATTTTCACCGAGGTAGGTAGGCAATTCCACAAACAAATAATTTACAATAAACAGGCATTGTCGTGCAACTTTCTTTTAAAGAATATCTGAAAAATCAAATAAAAGTGATGAATTTTTGTTTGACCAAGGATCATTCTTAGTGATAATTTTATTCTTTAGCAAAGTATCATCATTTTTCAAACATGGATAAGAAGATATCAACTTTTTGGATTTTATCCAATTCTGACTGGAAAGAGCCCATATCATGAACATGAGAAGATGGAGCTGAGGATTTTAGAACATACCTGTGGCTTTGTATTGATATTTTTCTCATTGCACCAAAAACCAGAGCTGCACTCAATGGCCTCTAAGGTCCAAACTGCTTCAAATCTTCAGAAACCACACAAGCTGTAACTCCTCTATTTGAACTGTAATGTACAAACCTCAATCAAGGTCACCCTGTATTTATTGGGATTAAACATCCAATGCTTTATAAACCATATATGATTGAATTGAGTGTGGGCCTAAACCACGAATCAACAATTCCAAAATCTTGATATTACTAAAAACCTGAATATTATGACAAAGAGCAGAGGAGTTTATGAATCTAAAAAGGAAGAAAACCCGCGAAGGCCTAGGAGATTGCAGAGGTAAGTTGTCTGATAATGAGAAATGGATGTCTAAGCGGATCCAGTATATATGGCCTTCTAGGATTTCAATTAACCGACTTGAAACATAGAATGTCAAATATGATATTTTCTCCTTCATTATCAAAAATGGCTGCCGTAGCAGTTGCATGGGCAGTGCCTCTAGCTATTAAAATTTAAAAATAAAACTATAAACCACTACGCCTCCTGATCCTTCCACTAATGGTATTAATGGGGGATATTAGTGGTAATTTTTGTGTTTACATATTCCAAAGAAGAAGAGTCGGCCGCCTCAACCAATTCACAATTCCACACGGCATTTAGGGAGAACTAATTCAAATTCAAACACCTCAAGGAAGATGAGATGGTTATTGGATTGAATATTATGGGAGGATTTGGTCTTGATTGGGAAAAGGAATTTAAGTGTGCTTATCCTCAAATGGTTTTGTGGGAACCCACGTCATGGTTTTACCAGTTCCACCATTATTGGCATTGTCCCCCACTCTTGTCTGTTCGAACCAAAATCCTTCTTTAAAGGAGTAAGCTCCTTGGTTAGTGGACCCTGCCTGTAAGCGCGTTTGATTTCAATTCTAGAATCATTTTTTCTTACCCCCAATAATAGAATAATGATCCCCTCTACAAGCCCTCATTCCCAAAGCCACCCCCTTCTTCTCAGGTCCTGGTCACTTGAATCCGAACAACTGCAGGGAACCGTCGGTAATCTCACCGAATAGCAAGCCATGGAAGCATTTGGATGGAAAAAGTTGTCGATGGAGTTTACAGTGAACAACGTTTGAAACTGAGAAGAGGCAGAGCAATACTTTTGGTGGGATGGAGGTTTGAATTCAGGATCCTCGAGGGAGAAGAAGGATGTGGGTGGGTGGCGAATTAACTGCATTGACGACAACGGATGGAGATAGACAACATTTAAGGATAATGGCGAAAGAAGATAAAAGGGGATGAGAGAACAGGACGTGACGAGGGTGGGTGAATGGGGCCTACGAGGGGAAGGAAGGTTGGTCTAGTGGCCGGAGAGCTGGCACGACGATTGCGATCGGGAAAATCGTTGCGTTGCTAGCTTACTCCTTTTGAAAGTATAACCTCTGATTTGAAAAGCCAATACATCCGTAGATATCCTTTTCAGAATCCGCAATTAAAAGAGTAATTTGTCAATGCAAATAATGCAACAACAATTTTCTCTCCATTATTCTGATTTGTGCAAATTCAACGTTAAATAGCAAAACTAAAAGCTGTTTAAATGGTGACACTAATAATGCATCATTTAAACATGCTAGAATTCATAGCAGAAGAATTAACACATGAAATCACATTGATAAGTTGTGCATTGTGTGTACCTATGAATGAATTATAGTTTCTTAATCTCTTAAAACTCAATTATTTTGCTGAGATATTCAATTCCCTTGAAATAATTTGTTTTTTCAATGATGTAGTTCAGAATATCTAAAACATGGAATCAAATTTTTGAATTAACAAAAGTGGAATTTTCATTAGACAATTTAAATTTTGAAATATGTTTGTTTCATACTCTGAAATTGCATTCTTAATGGGTGTAATTTCATTTGCTAATATAAGCATTACCAGATTTTTTAGGTTGACTAATCGGTGCTGGAGACTATGCAATGCACGAGCTGGTGAAGGTTACATTGTGTTATGTTGTTAAAGATGGCTAAAAATATTTCACAGGCTATACATTATTTAATCATGTAGCCGTCATAGTGTGGGTCATTGGATCTCAAACAGGTTGAGATCCAATGGCCCACACTAGGGTAGTGGTAGCATTAAATAACTTATAGCCTATGAAATATTGTTCACTATTAAAGATCACACACTGTGATATTCAGTGAAAATTTCGTGGGAATTTAGATATTTTCAAGTTTTAATAGTGATAGTTACATATCTATAATGACATAGATTTATTTTAAACTTGAATATATTCAGTATCAGATTATTTTTTATTAAAAAAAACTCAAAATTTCTTTATATTCTATAAATCTCACCCATTATTATATCTTTTTCTAATTATATCAGTTTAAAAAAACTAAAAAAAAAGATATTTCTCTATCCCATTACCATATATTTCTCATTACAATTATATTGGTTTGAGAAAAGGTTAATCTTGCTACGATGTAGAGATCAAAATAACATGATACTAATCTTCTAAAAAACCATTATTATATATAAATCTTGATTAAACCAATGTGAAATCTAGATTAATAAAACTTAAAAGAGGTGTCATTTTTTTAAACTTCTATAAAATACATCTAGTAATATCAACTTCATATGTTAGTGTAAAAAATCATCTAGAGATACATGTCATTTTATGTTAAACACATTTAGGATATTGTACTTAATAGTGCTCCATTAGGTTTTAGTTTGATTTTGAAAAAAAACAAAGGGTAAACAACAAATACCATGGGTTAATCAAAATCATGGATTAGTAAATCATTAACCTTAAATCTATTAATTACCACATCATGATTATGTTAATTAATCTCTAACTCTGTTAAGGTTAACATGAATATCTTACGTGCCTATGGATATGGTATGGTGACTGTGGGGACTACATACCATATGACATGTAGTTCCAATGTGAATGATCATTTTCTCATTGATGGTTTAGTAGGGAACTTAGATTTTGGAGACCAAATCAAATTCTATTTTGGTCAACAATGGTTAGGGGATGCCCATTTTAAACCACTACACCTTTTTGGGAAATTACTGTTTTGGAACCTCTTACATTGCACTTGTACCGAACGTGCCTTCAAGTGTACCCTAGGGAAATAGGGCCAAATTTTTTACCAGGAGGGGTGTTATTGAGCGATGGTAGTCATGGATGGACCCTTTGGTCCTCCTTTAAGGTTTCCATGGCTTAATGGCATTTCAAACTACTCTTTTAAAGAGGTTTTTAACCTCAGGGTTGGTGTGTGGGGACCCTAGAGGTGGACTACTGGGTCTCATGGTTCCATTTCCTTCTTGCGCACTCTGGAGGCCTCTGCTTTATCCACGAGACACTAGTCTTTAGTCATTGCCACTTCATACACCCTCTTGGTCCTTCAATCAGTGGATCCTTTCTCTCCCTAGCCTTCATTCCTCAAAACAAGGAATCCTCCATGCCAGGTTGTTTCCATGCTTTGAGGAGGGTGTTGAGGGATTTTATAGTATTCTAAGGGTTAGATGGGGAATAACGCCCTCCCTTGATCCCTCTCTAGCCTTTCGTTAAGAGTGGTTCACTTATTTGAGCATGTTTTGGCACCTTGGGATGAAAATACCGCAGGTAGTCTACCTTAGTATATATTTTATTATTATTTTGTTTTAATTTTAAGTTGACATTAAATAATTACAAATTCTAGTTGTTTTAAGGCATGCCAGCCTCGATTTTATGTGTAAAAGTGAGTGTGAGATCATATAAATAGATCTCCTCACTTTCATTTGTAAATCAGAACTTATGGGATAAATCACTATTAGAGTGTACCCGCCCCTTTGCATGCGAGGGATGCTACTCCTATGCTCACTCTGATACCACAATGTAGCATACCCACCCCTCTGCATAAGAACATAAGGGAGGAACATGACCTTTGAAGCTTTCTCTGATAACACAATGTCCATGTACCTGGTGCCCATACACCTAAATCATATGCATAATAATTTAAAACTTATTATTTCTTTCTCTTTCCACACAGTCATGGGTCATTGTTCATCCTTTAACATTCACTCTTAGGATTAGAAACCACTGTGACAGTTGTTACGTAGCTTACAGATCCACTTTGCAACCAGAAAATTCGTTTCCACCCTGAAACAAACCTTTCCAACTTCCGCATTCAACCTTTCACCCTCCTCCTTCTGCAATGCAGCTTGCGGTAGTCGAAACTCTGCAAAACGTTGATGTGATTTCATGCCTTTCTGCATTCCACTTTATTCCTTTCATTGCGGACTTTGGGAATCAGAAAATTGAAGATACGATGGAATCCTTTGACCACATTCTGCCTTCTGCATCCCTCCTTCCACCTTCCACTGCGGACTTCGTGAATCGAAAACTTGAAGATACGATGGAATCACTTGACAACTTTCTGCCTTCCGCCCTCCACTGTGGACTTTGGGAATCGGAAACCTAAAAATACGACGGAATCGTTTCACCACTTTCTACATTCCACCTTCCTCATTTCACTAGGAAATTCAAGAATCAGAAACTCAACCAAACGATACCTTTATTTGTTCACCTTCCGCTTTCCCCCTTCCTCCTTCTGCATTCCGCGGGCGAAATTTGGATCGTGAAAAACCAACACTTGGTCTCGTTTCTCTTTTTATTTTCTAGTTTTCGCCTTCCGCCTTCCCCAATGGATTCCAGGATGCGGAAAACACATTTTTCCCTAGAATTTATTTCTCTTTTTTCGCTTCCTCCTTCTTCCTTCCATAGGTGGTACCATGGTGCGGAAAACTGACATTCTGACATGTTTCCACTTTTGTTTTCTTCCTCTCTCCTTCCTTATTCTGCAGGAGGATTCTAGGGTACGGAAACGCTTGAGTCAGACACATCCTAACTCTTTAATCAGGCTTCTAGCCTCCATGGACTTAAGCAAAATAACCAAACCAACATCGATGTTTACATATTTATTAAATGCACTAAAGATTATGTACTATAAAAAACCACCAATGCGATATGTTATGTCATACACACTAGGATTTTTCTATATTTTTTAAAATTTAACCGTTTTTTCTATATATCATAGCACACCAGTGTATTTCATCATAATACACATCGATGCATACAAACTATTGAAAATTTTAGGTGCATACTAACAATAAAAAGAAACGGTAAATGCGACTCAGGCATGGACTTTAAAAAAGCGTTGCAATTAATATAAATTAGAGCAATAGTGCGTATAATTAAGCCAAATGCACCGGTGCAAAAGAAACTATTAAATGCACTGTGATTTATTTTTTGAACAATGACTACTCACATTGCACTCGAATACCTATATTTTATTATGTTACTTTTCTTATTTTATTATCCGTTATAAATTGAAATATTTATATAGTACTATTCATTTCAATTTTAATTACCGTGTTTGTTTGGATTCATTTCTTATATTATAGATTCTAGCATCCATTGTAATATTTAATCATCCATACATTTAATTACTGATGTACCACTTCACATGTAACATTTCACAATGACAATGGAGAATGAAATAGAATAAAAAAGCTTATGTTATTTTATATCAATAAGAGGCACTTTGTCATACAAAATAGGAGAACAAAAAGTCCACAATAATCAAAATGTCAAAATGCATGCAATTGTTACACTTATGGTAGCCCGTTGTCTTTCAGACACTATGTCCAATACATTATACAAAATGTTTAATTTTTAAAGACAACTATTTCAAAATACACAACAACTTGCATTAACATCCAAAATTTATGGATACTCATTCTTTGTTGAAACTCTTATTAGTGCTTGAGCCACTTGCATCACTTGGTTATTTGGCTAAATGTTTTGTTGATTTCCTCGGTTGTTTTTCTCTTCTTTGGCTTTCATGTGCAAGCATAAAAATAAAGTGTACTAAGTGTATTTACATTATTGGGAATAATGAAAAATAAAATAGATAATATACATGAATGTAGATTGAAAATAGACATACATAGTAAAAATTGATTCATGAATGATACACATTCTTTCAAAACAAAATCTAATGCCCTCTCTCAACAAGTCTTTTGTTGGCTCCACTCCATACTTTGTTTCTTGCAAATTTTATACCCCGTCACAAATAATAGATTTAATATACAAGATTTTTGTTGTTTTATTATTTATAAAATGAGAAAGGTAAAACAACATATATACTTATAGATTCCACAACTAACTTTTGATACGCTAACATATACTCACAACCCTTGCTTAAACCAATGTCAATCAATTCTTCTGATGGATCCTCTTTGTATGATAATACCTGTTTCAAGGCATCCAAGGATGGTGAGTGAAAAATATATATAAATATCGCAACCACTACTCGCAAACTTTCCTATCAACCTCTTTTTTCCTTGTAGTCCTATCTTATGTGTTGAATGGGTTCCATTTTCTTTTCTTATCTGCAACAAAACAATTGAAAATTAATATTGAATGCTAAATTAATCAATTAGATGTACATAATCCAAAAAATCATTGATTTCATACATTTGAAGCATGTTGTTGCTGATATGGCTCCTCATGTGATGCAATTATGTCCATTTACTTAACCATATCCTTGTACACCTTTTTGGACATCCCTATTGACACGTTTCACATATCACCTCATTCATCCTTTGATATTTTCATAATCTTCCTAAAAATCTAAGATGAAATTAAACTGTTTTTTCTGTTGATATGAAAAATAAATATAGAAGAATTAAAATTATTAAAGGAATGCATTGTAGTAGTAGATGCATATTCTACATAAACATGTTTAGGAATATTATTTTTGAATGATTCTTTTTTGTTCTTATATGTTTTTCCTATTGCAATTCTGAAAGGTCTCATTGACCATTGCTCTGGAAATGCCTCTTGTAGTTTACATATGACCTGAGTCATGGAACCATTTGATTGGTTTCTGTATTGTAAGTGAAAAGTACGTTTATATGTTCTTTCCACTATATCCCTCATAGTTTTATAAAAGTATTTCCCCCTTTCTATTAACTTCTATAACCACTTCAGATGAGCTAAGGACCAATTTATCATCATTTGCATCTTCCATAATTAATTTTTCTTATGATGACATTCATTTATGTTGATGTCAGTTCCTAGATAACATTCAACATGTGTGAATTAGATTATTTGAAACATATTAGTAAATATTCTTAAGTATATTATTAATCAAAATTCAACAAATAATTCATATTGATTTATTTTTTATTCACCTTATTCATCCATTTCCAACTTTCCCATCAACATTTTATGCTCTTTTGCACCTAGATTGCTAAGAATCTTATCGAGCTTCCTCATTTTTTGTCTCTACATGTCACACATTAATGGATACATATTAGTTAAATGTACAAATAATTTAAACATAATAATTTAAATACATAAATTAAAACACACTTGCCTTCTTCATAATTTTGAATGTGCTCCCATCATGCCGACTATACTTGTTGTTCATTGATCTCTTATCATGCATTTTCTATCAATTAAAAACCCGCATCATTAAATAGAGAATCTATCAACTACATTATAAAAATAAATGACACAACTTCAAAGTAGAAAATGAGTATGCAATCTATCCACTAAAGTACATAAAATGACTCGGTGCATTATATCAAAACTGACATGTCGTACAATACAAAACTTTATTTTACAATTTTTTGGGAAAAGATGAAATGGCGGGGTGTACATTATCAATACACTATTAATATAAACACTATATGTTAATGCAATATAGTCGCATAGAACACTATGAAAACTTTTTTTTTCATTTTTGAAAAATAAAATATAATGGCAGGCCTAGCACTATCGGTGTGATATTACTACAAATGAACTGGTGTGTTTAGTTTATAAAAACGCTCCGAAAATGGTGCAAGAATTTTTTAAATGATTTTTTTTAAATAAGAAAAAACATGATAAGGATGACAGGGTTTCATATTTGACCCAAAAGTGGCCCCATTGCACCCAATGCTTTCTATATAAGATCACAAACTAATTAAATTTAAAATCTGTAAAAAGGAAAATCACAATTGTGAAACAATAGAGGGATTTAAACCCTAATGTAAAATTTTGTAGTCACATAAAACAAAAATAAGCAACGAGAAAAGACGGGTTGCAAAATTGAAGGTAACTATGAATTTTTTTCTTCTAAATTTAGTTCAAACCTAAATAGGATAATAAAATCAATAATAATATTTACATACGTGAAATTTCTACTATGCAAGGTTTTGTTTGATTCATCATACCTAACAAATTTGGATCCTTGGAATAATTTGATTGCCCCAAACTCCTTCCACATAAGTCCCTCTTCCAAATATATCCCCTCAAAATTTAGACAAAATAATGAAATAATGTTTATGTTTTTTACTTTTAAACACCTTTTATAATTAGTTTTTGAAATTAAAAATTCCTGCCCCTTTTTTAGTTTTGGGAAAAATAACTTGTGCGATCTTTTAATTTTGATTTTTTGATATTATGATGCACTTTTGGTTTTGTTGCACCCATATGTATATGCAATAAACCCACCGATGAATTTGAAGTTCAATGTGGCCCTGTACAAAAAATCATACAATAATAGAAAAACATATATCATGCTTTAGTGCATATACAAATTACAATGCATAGGTGAGTGTGTATATAGGAAATGTATCACTATGACTAATTTTAGAAAATGCATTGATAAATATATGATATCAAATATAGTGCAAAATTTTCTTTTGTGAGGGATTTTATGGATGTTGACATAGAGTGCATTAATTGTTAATCTATAGCGGTGTAGTTTTATTGATTTGGCACACCATTTTAATTTAAAAATCCCATGATTTGATGTTTCAACATAAAATTTTATATTCATCTCAAATGTTCTTTTAGGCTTCAACCACACTAAATGTAATATTTTATAGTATACATATGTTGCTTAAACTCACCTTATTCTTACAAAATGGTTTCCAAACTATTTTGGAAGTTAGATTGTGGTATGGTTCTAAAAAATATTTTAGGACTTTAGAGACGTATATGGATTTCTGATTTGGATCAAATGAAAGGAGAAAATGTTATAGTATCAAATGACAAATTCTTCAAATTCAATCGCATTCCATCTTGTTCAAAGTTCAGCTAGTTCTCCCTTTCCATCTCTAGTAAGTTTAGGTTTTATTTATATTTTGATTATTTTAATTTATGTTACTTATCCACGGGAATTTGAATATCAATGTATTCTATATTTGAAGATATTTATTCAGGATTGAGTTCGTATGCACAAGATATTCCACTAGTTGCAAAATGCCCTAATCCCTTATCAAGAGCAAGATACCACAAACAGTTCGTTGAAGAAAATGGGTAGCCACTTTACCCCACCAATTGTAACATGCCATCTTCCAGTCGCAATCTTGGGTCATCAACGGCAATTCTCCATGAGATGGATATCTTTTATTACACCCTAGTAGTATGCGGTTGTTCAAAATGTCAAGGGTTGAAGGAGGACTCTGAGCATGTCATACTCACCCATTACACCAATGATTGATTACCCAATGTTGATGGTTTAATACCCCCTACTAGAATAAAAAATACAATAGGTGATATAGAAAAGACACATAGGATCACTTCCCTACGCTCATTTTTGGAAACATTGGAAACAAAAAAAAACTATGTCTTGTCCTAAATTGACGAACCTATACGCTTCTGTTCAATCAATTGAAAGTTCTAGTGATCCAAAGCATGATATGAATTCCACCTAACACATCTCTACTAGAAGATCCAAAAAGTTGCAAGAGTTGAGAGTAAAAATGTACAAGTACATGCCACGGTCTATCCAATTGTTGGAGGGTAGTGATAACTTCTCTATTCTTGTTAATTTTCAAATTAAATATAAAACTTCTTACAACTACTCTTTGTATGGTGCTTGTCCATGTTCTCTACATGTGCGTGATGTTAGAATCGAATTCTCCTTTTCTGGTAATCCTTTTATGATTTTCAAGTCTAATATAGATGTTGAAAGTCTTGGGTTCTATATCCTTTAACATGTACCATTATTCCCAAATAGTGAGTAGCACTTATGCCATTTTGCAGTCCTGTTGGTCAAATTACTTGAATATTGTTAAATACAAGCATAGCATTTCCATGTATAGTATGTACATGAATGGTTATGTTTTTTGGAAACTTCAACAAGAAAAGCTTGTTATATATAGATAGTTTTCCACACACTCATGGGAACATTGTAGGGTTCAAAACTAGTTCTAGGTGCTCTTTATTTTCTCCAAATTGTTCATTTAAGGAACACTTCAATGACCATGAGCTATTTATGAAAAGGAAAGCATCTATATTTTTGTTGTGCATGCAATACATAGTTTTCCTCCTAGTGACAAGTTGTTAATAAACTATAACTTTTGTATACCACTAAACACTTGTAAGAGATGCCTTACATTGGGATTACCCTTATATGTCCTTTTGGGGCATAAGACAAAAATACATTGATTATTTGTATTTTTTAAATTTCAATGGGATTCATGTTAATGCATTGCTTAATTTGAAATTTTGTTTTATAAATTGTTAATTTAATTTCTAAATTGTTTGTTTTATGGCCAAAGTAGGGGACTTTCCCTGAAATTATCATGTGAGTCATCATACACTCAAGGATGTATGATCATAGCATTATCATATGTGTAATTATCATACTGAAATCTCACACATGTACTCATGAATTGCACTATCTATACTACTAGCCTCGGATATAACGCGCTTCTTCAATTAATTGTATTTGTTAATTTTCAATGGGACTCATGTTAATGTATCACTCATTTTCAAATTATGTTTTATAAAATCTTCATTTAATTTTTAAATTGTTTTATTTATGTCTAAAATAGGGAAGTTTCCCTAAAATCTACATGTTAGTTGTCATACACTCAAGGATATGATCACACTGCTCATATGTACAATTGTCATTTGAAAATATCACACACATATGGAATTGCAATACTTGTGTTGTTAGCCTCAAATACAGCACTCTTGTTTGATTAATTATATATGTTAATTTTCTATGGGATTCATGCTAATGCATTGCTAAATTCTCCCATGTGGTGTAGAATAGATAATGAATGGGTGCATTTTTAAGGAAATCCTTCTGTAAGGTCTTCGGTTTGAAACTTTGTGGGTACAACGATTATAAAAAATAATTTATTGCTCAATTTGAAAATTTTAAATTTCATGTGGGATTGATGTTAATTTATCACTCAATTTGAATGTTTGCTTTATAAATTGTTTACAGTTGAGCATTTTCTATTGGAAATGATTCTCATGATTTTATGATAATTCTTCCTTATAATGATGGATCAAACCAATTGCATTGTGCCTGCTAACATCATCGATGTAATGTTCAATATTTTTGAAATTAGGATTCTGATGAAGAGTGATATGTCTACCATCTCCTATTGTAGGGCCAGTACAATTTGGAATCGAGAGAAGGATGCCAAAAGAGCGCAACTTAGAGAGGAGGCATATCAAGCATGGTTGAATAAACCACCTATTCAATTCCCATTGTATCCAAACTCACAAATTAGGAATGCCTATAGTAATAGTGATTCTTCACATGTTGTCAATCGATGTAATGAAATAGAGGTTGGTATGGATGAGTTATTATGACATACAAGTTCCATGGATGCAATTTTTTTACATACATTAGAGGACAATGACCTAGGGGATGATGCTCATATCACTAATAACTTCTTTGAAAGCCTTAAATTGAATTCCACCACCCCTCTCTTTGAACCTAGTTGGTCAAAGTATACACAGTTGGGGACAACAATGTTACTATACAACTTGAAAGCCATGTATGGAATGTTAGACACATGTTTCTTGACAACTTTGAGGTAAATTACCATCAAATCACTCATAGTTTGATGATTCTTGTAAAACAATCAACATTGAAAATGGTCTATGTTATGAATGTTAAATTACATTGTACATTTATATTTCCCACTGACAGTAGGTTATTAAAAGATAAGGTACTTCCTAGTGATAATGTCTTTACTATCAGCTTCAAAGAGGCAAAGTGAATGTTGAAAATCTTGGGTGTTGAGTACATATCATATCATGTATGTCCCAATGATTGTATTCTATATAGAGGTGAATATGCATGGAAAGAGATATGTCCAAAATGTGCACATGACATATGCAAAAAATGGAGAAATAAGACAAAAGAACATGGTCCTTGTCATAATATATTGAGGCACATGCTTATAATACCAAGTATTCAAAGGCTATTTCGTTACAAATAACTAGCTATGATGTAGGGATGGCATGCTTTGGATCAAAGTAAGGAAGGAGTTATGTGAATCTCAAGAGATTCAATAACCATGAACTATATAGAGGATAAATGGCTCGATAAATTCAAGGATGAAGTATGGAGCCTTTGATTGAGCATAGCCATAGATGGTGCCAATCCATACTCCCTCCAAAACACCAGCTTTTATGTTTGTTCTACACTACTGATAAATAACAATACCCTCTCATAATTGTCTATGAAGAATGAACATCTTATGCTAGCTCTGATAGTCCCTAGTAAAAGACAAGTGAAGAATATGGATGTTTATCTACAACCATTGATTAATGAATTGAAGGAATTATAGGAAGGGATACAGGTATATGATGTATCAAGACCAATCCCAATAGATAGAATGTTTAGATTGTATGGCATATGTGCGTACACTATACATGATTATCTAGGGTTACGAGTTTTCTATGGAAAATATGTATATTGGTTTGTTTATATTCAAAGAAATATTTCATTGCATATTTAATTTGGTGTGATTGTATTGATCTTCAAAACTAATGTGCTCTATATACCATAACACTACAAGTCTTGTAATAATAGGTTATCATGGATATAAATGTTGGGGACATTTTATGAAGGTTAGGTGGTCCAAATACCTATGAATTCTAGTGTACGATTGCTCGAGGGTATACCCCCAGAAAGCCACCCTTATAGATGAAAAACATCTACTTTCAATGGTATGCAAAAAAGGACCCAAAGGCCTAAAATAATGACACATGTTGACTCACTTAGGGTATATGATAGCTAGAAGAAGGAAATTGTAGAGATGTTTGATTCAAATGGGGAACCTATGTTCGATGGTCTTGAATTATTCGACACCTATGTTGAGAAAATGTCCATTGGGATGAAAATGAAATCTATATTTTTTGAGCTCCTATATTAGGAGCATCTTAATATTGTCCACTTACTAGCCCATGCATATATTTAAAAAAATTTCATATTCTTTATGGTGGTACATATCATCGAAAAAACATGACACGTTGGTTGTTAGAAGGGATCTTGTTTCTTTAAATACTAAAAAAATGCACTGGTCAAGAAAAGAAAATAGAGGAGAGGTTGGCCCCTCTTGGTCATTTAAAGAAGGTGATGTCCCATGGGGTTTGAAGAAAGATGATATTTGTTTGGAAAAGGAAGTTACATTGGGTGTGAATGCGCCTTATTATATGGGTCTACTCTATGGCACTACTTCACTGTAGATAAACATTTGTTAGGCTTGAAATCACATGACCATCTGAACCTTCTACGGGTACATATAATGTCAAAAAAATGTTTTTTATTTTTTATTATATATTTTACCACACAAGTTAAAATGCAATTAATTTTGTGCCACTTTATAGTGTCATTATTCATTGTTTCTGCATGGGTGTATGAAACACGACATTCTCGATGACCTCCAAGATACCATATCTATACTATCTCCATTTGTATGGTGGATTACATGAAAGGATATTTACATCTCTAGTATTCCACAATGACATCAAGACATAACTGATATTGTTTGTATGTTTGAGAAGGAACTGTCGATGAGTTTCATGGACTTGTAGGTTCACCTTCTAATTCACCTAGTCGATGAGGTTGAATTAGTCATGGTGGTCTCATGTCGTTGGATTCTCTTCTTAGAGAGATACATGCAAAAATTGAAAGGATTTGTTTGACAAAGGGTGAAACCCGAGGGGTTTATGCAAGAGGGGTACATAGTATATGATTCGTTGTATTAGGCTAGCGAGTGCATCAAGAAAATCAACACCACATAGTGCATAGTGATTTCGGATGATGAACATGATGAGGACAAAAGAGAAGGGGAGCTACTGCAAATGAAAGAAAAAATATGCATGATAAAGGGTAAGTCACTTATCTTTCAATATTATCATTTCCACATAGTAACTATTCATAAAAAACTTCAAAATATATATTTGATCTCATATGTACTCTATGTGGTTTTCTTTCTATGAATGCAACAATGAATTAAAAAATCGATGCCATCAATAAATTCATTCTTTACAATGTGGAGGAAAAGTATCCATGGGTCACATTGTATGAAGATAAGAGGAGGAAACGGTACATTGCTAGAAAATAATTCAGATGGTCTAACAATAGAAGCATTCATTTTCTATATCATTTAAAAGATAATATGCCGATGATCTGTCACAACTATTGGGTTACGGACGAATTCACAGAGAAATACAGTGCATTAAATCGTTACCCACTTGAAGAGGAAGATGGACTAAACATTGGGAATGGGTGCAACAACTTGGTAATAATCTCATTCTATACCTTTATAACTTATAATGCACCTTTGAATTATAAAATATATGTTTAATATATTAATAGTTGGGTTATTAGATATATGACACCATCATTTGTCACTTTTTAACAGGTGTGCTTGTTCCCATCTTTGTGAGCATATGGACATCATTTTCATGCCAAGGAGGCTGGTGATGAAGCCTTACACAAGAATGTGGAGTGGAAGTGAAATTTCACCAATCTAGTCATGGTAACCACCACAATTGAAACCTTATTGGAGGGAAGTTGGGTTATGTGAAAAAGATACAGGAGATCATTCAAGTGAAATTCTCATCTTTCCAATGTGTTATATTTAGGTGCAAGTGGTGGGACACGTTCAACAAGAATAATGTAAATGAAGATCATGATAGTGGGTCGATATGTATCAAATCTAGCAAGATGTGGGATGAAAATAAGGAGCCTTATATTTTCCCAAAACACTACAACCAAGTGTTATTTTACTTGGATATATTGGATAGGGATTGGTGGTTCATATTAAGACACGACCCTATATATATAAACATATTTTTTATAAAAACGCTATCATGTCAACCGAGGAAGATAAGGAGGGTAATGGCAATGAAGAGTGCTATGTACATGTTTTATTTCATCGTTTACATGTTGGGATATCATTTTGTTATTGATAACTTTGATTGTCTAATTATATTGTTTATTTTTCATGTTATGATGGTGGAAATGGAAAGTTTATTACTAGATGCAGCGTTTAAACAATTTGAGTTGGCTAATTACCAATATGATGCAAAATATGTTTCATGTCTATAAAGTAATTTGCGATTGTATGGAGTGATAGTGTATGTCTTTTTCCATAGTTAGAGATGATCTTTCTTTCTTTTCATTCAATTCATTGTAGTGTGGTTCTTATCACTTAATTTATTGTATTTTCACTGTAATGGGATCAAAACCAACTAATTAGAGTGCAAATTATCATTGATCTTAATCATATTTATTGTTTGTTGTAATTTCAACTACTCTCATTTGAATAACAACATGGATTTAATGAATATATTATACTTAGATACTTATTTATTGTTAAGGAAGAAAAAACTTATGGAAAGAATGAAAGATGTGTATTTTTTAAATTATGATATAATACATTAAAAATAACAAACAATATATTGTTGTAAAATCCTATATTTTCAACATTCATATTCATATCTATATGTATTTGAAGTTTCATTGGAGATGGATTTCCATAGCCTATTTAAAGCTAATGTAAAAATGGAGATATCGGGAAACATTTTTATGAAAATGGAGATAATATATTTTTATGTTTTTTTTTTAATTTAAAAATTAAATGAGAGATCAAAATTGTGGAGCTTCAAATTGTTAGTCAAACTTTAAATCTTTAATACTTTACTTGATACGTTGATTAAAGTCTAGGTTTGTAAGTCATTTCAGTACTTTGAAATAGACACATAAGCATCAAAAGGTAGTAGTTGAACATATGATAAAGAAAGTTCACCATCCATGTGTCCATATTAGGAATCGAAACCTACTAAAGTCTCTCTTAAATTTTTATAATTTTCTAGACAACTCAGCAATATTGGGATTCAGAGAAATTTTTTTCTCACTTTTGATTAATTTTCAAATTTCATAGTTCATCTAATATACTTACTATGTTCCTATATTCAAAATAGAAACCTACTACATCTTCGTTTAAATGTACAATGCATACTTTTTTAGGCAACTCGATAATGTTGTTGAAATTCACAACAAGAAGTTTTTCAATTTTGATCAAGGTTCAAATTTCAAAATTGATCTAATATCTTAACTAAGTTTTATTTTCATTGATTATTCCAACACGTAACACTTAAAGGCAGCCATAACAATTTAAAAATAGACTAATAATCAAATGTAACCATGGTCATTCAAAATTAAATGTTGAACATACAACATCAAAAAGTCACCATCCATATGTACATATTACCTAATTTTATGAATTTTTAAGTTATCATTTTAATTAATTTCACTTTTACTAAATTTTACTCAAATTATTTCAAAGAAATATGTCTCATGTAAATTATGTTAGCAAAAATAAAATAAAAAATTCCCAAATATATTTAATGATTACAAAATTTAAATAATTAATGTAAATTAGAGAAAGTGGGTCACCATAAAATGCCATGTCCTTATTGGAAAGGAGTTAAAAGCATAAAGAAAAAACCTTACGAACATAAATGAGGTGGGGTAGGGTTGGGTAGATGGAATGGTCTAAATCAAAGCATTGGCAAAAAACAATTAGAGAAGGAAAACAATGGATTGTCTCATGGAGACAATTTATTATCTCCATTTTTATGAAAATATGAAATAAAAATGGTGTTGATCTGATGGTGGTATACATATTTATAGTATAAGTTCAGAAAATTGTTTAGTACATCAATTGCAACAATATTTATATTAACTCAATTGTAAGGAAGAATATATTATTGATGTTTTTTAATAAACACTTCTCACAATTTTTCAAAATAAACATGCATGATGTTTTTTTGCAATTTAAAATATTTCATCTACAATACATCAACAATGATTATCAACTCATGATCTATGAGATAAAAGTCTATAAAGAGTATATTTTTTATTAATTTGTTCGTTGTGTTATTTGTTGTATTATTAATCTTTATAACGTGATTTTAGGCATTCAAGTTCCCAAATAGTACATGTTTCTGACACAATTTTAATTATTACCAGCTTAGATCCAAATCTTAGACTCTATCAAGCACCGAGAGGGATCAAACTCTCCAGGTGCAAATCTATCCGGGTATTAATACACCATTAGAACCAATCAATGTAGCTACTAATTTATGCATTAATATTAGTACACCATACACTAAAATCTATGAAAAGAAAAAACTCACTGTGCAAGTTAATTTTTCATGTTATGATGGTGGAAATGGAAACTTTATTACTAGATGCAGTCTTTAAACAATTTGAGTTGGCTAATTACCAATATGATGCAAAATATGTTTCATGTCTATCAAGTAATTTGTGATTGTATGGAGTGATAGTGTATGTCTTTGTCCATAGTTAGAGAAGATCTTTGTTGCTTTTCATTTAATTCATTGTAGTGTGGTTTTTATCACTTAATTTATTGTATTTTTATTGTAATTGGATCAAAATCAACTAATTAGAGTACAAATTATCATTGATGTTAATAATATTTATTGTTTGTTGTAATTTAAACTACTCTCATTTGAATAACAACATCAATTTAATGAATATATTATACTTAGATACTTATATATCGTTAAGGAAGAAAAAACTAATGGAAAGAATGAAAGATGTGTATTTTTTAAATTATGATATAATACATTAAAAATTACAAACAATATATTTTTGTAAAATACTATATTTGTAATATTCATTTTCATATCTATATGTATTTGAAGTTTCATTGGCGATGGATTTCGATAGCCTATTTAAAGCTAATGTAAAAATGGAGATATCGGGAAACATTTTTATGAAAATGGAGATAATATATTTTTATGTTTTTTTTTTTAAATTTAAAAATTAAATGAGAGATCAAAATTGTGGAGCTTCAAATTGTTAGTCAAACTTCAAATCTTTAATCCTTTACTTGATAAGTTGATTAAATTCTAGGTTTGTAAGCCATTTTAGTACTTTGAAATAGACACATAAGCATCAAAAGGTAGTAGTTGAACTTATGATAAAGGAAGTTCACCATCCATGTGTCCATATTAAGAGTCAAAACCTACTAAATGCTCTCTTAAATGTTATAATTTTCTAGACAACTCAACAATATTGGGATTCAGAGAAAAATGTTTCTCACTTTTGATTAATGTTCAAATTTCACAGTTCATCTAATATATTTGCTATGTTCTCGTATTCAAAATTAAAACCTACTACATCTTCATTTAAATGTACAATGTATATTTTTTTAGACAACACGACAATGTTGAGATTCACAACAAGACGTTTATCAATTTTGATCAAGGTTCAAATTTCAGAATTCATCTAATATTTTAACTAAGTTTTATTTTCATTAATTATTCCAACACGTAACACTTAAAGGTAGCCATAACAATTCAAAAATAGACTAATAATTAAATGTAACCATGGTCATTCAAAATTAAATGTTGAACATACAACATCAAAAAGTCACCATCCATATGTACATATTACCTAATTTTATGACTTTTTAAGTTATCATTTTTATTAATTTCACTTTTACTAAATTCTACTCAAATTATTTCAAAGAAATATGTCTCATATAAATTATGTTAACAAAAATAAAATAAAAAAATTCCCAAATATATTTAATGATTACAAAATTTAAATAATTAATGTAAACTAGAGAAAGTGGGTCACCATAAAATGCCATGTCCTTATTGGGAAGGAGTTAAAAGCATAAAGAAAACACCTTGCAAACATAAATGAGGTGGGGTAGGGTTGGGCAGATGGAATGTTCTTTATCAAACCATTGGCTAAAAACAATTAGAGAAGGAAAATAATGGATTGTCTTATGGAGACAATCTATTATCTCCATTTTTATGAAAATATCCAATAAAAATGGTGTTGATGTGATAGTGTTATACATATTTATAGTATAAATTCACAAAATTGTGTAGTACATCAATTGCAACAATATTTATATTAACTCAATTGTAAGGAAGAATATATTATTGATGTTTTTTTATAAACACCTCTCACAATTTTTCAAAATAAACATGCATGATGTTTTTTCGCAATTTAAAATATTTCATCTATAATACATCAACAATGATCATCAACTCATGATCTATGAGATAAAAGTCTATAAAGAGTATATTTTTTATTAATTTGTTCTTTGTGTTATTTGTTGTATTATTAATCTTTATAATGTGATTTTAGGCATTCAAGTTCCCAAATAGTACATGTTTCTGACACAAATTTAATTATTACCAGTGTAGATCCAAATCTTAGACTCTATCAAGCAGCGAGAGGGATCAAACTCTCCAGGTGCAAACCTCTCCAGGTATTAATACACCATTAGAACCAACCAATGTAGCTACTAATTTATGCATTAATATTAATACACCATACACTGAAACCTATGCAAAGAAAAAACTCACTGTGCAAGTTAATGAAATGCTAATGAAATTATGTTACTAAAATTCAATATATTTTCAAATATGACCCTTTTCAATTTGACTATATTTAGAATTATAATCAAGAAAAAATATTTAAAACATATTTGGAAAAAATGTGATTTAAATTTTTATTATTATTTAAATTATTAAAACATTATAACTATTAAAACATTATATTTATTAAAACATTAAATTTCTTAAAACATTATAATATGATACTATTTCATAAATAGACTATATTTTCAATTATATTTTAAAACTCTTATTTTTTAAAAACATTTTTACGATTCAAACTATTCAATCTATTCAAACATTATATCTATTAAAACATTATAATTATTAAAACATTATAATATTATACTATTTCATAAAATGACTATATTTTCAATTATATTTTAAAAACCATTTTGAAAATATAATTAAAAAAAAACTTATTCATATACATTTCTTTAAATATTTATTATTATTATAAATGATTAACTATTAAAAAACCATATTTTAATAGTTATATTTCATAGTCCCATAATTTAAAAACTGTTGTTTAAAACCTTGCAATATTATCCTAAATGAAAAAATTAAATTGTTTCAAACCTAAAGATTACATACATTTTAATACTATCCTAAATATAACTTCAAGTGAGATGTAGAATCATGTTAATATGGTTCTTACGTATTGAATAAATTAAAGTATATTAGTATTCAAAACATCTACCTCATACATGGTTTTAAAACCATGTGTAAGGCCCTCCTAAACCATATACAATAAAACCATGGGTTGTTTAGGAGGCTTTGCACATTGTTTTAAACCATTTGCAAGGCCCTCCTAAACCCTGTACAATAAAACCACATGGGCTATTTAGGATGCCTTGCACATGGTTTTAAAACCATTTGCAAGGCCCTTTTAAACCATGTACAATAAAACCATGGGTTTTTTAGGAGGCCTTGTACATGGTTTCAACATGCCTTGGACATGGTTTCAATGTTTTTTTGCCTATAATTAATTAATTAATTAATTAATTATTATTTTGTTAGGTATGAACATTGCAGCATATCCCAATATTGGGTTGTTTGTGTGGCAGACATTGTTTTTTGGGGGATAATTAAATTTTTTTATTTTGTGTAGGCCAACATGTTGGGTATAAAATTTATTATTATTTTATTAGAGCATCACGTACAAACGTGACAACATCTCTCCCATACTGGGCTAGAGAGCACCTTGCTTCTCTCAGTGCAATAAACCATGTACAATAAAACCATGGGTTGTTTAGGAGGCCTTGCACATGGTTCAACATGCCTTGAAGATGGTTTCAACATTTTTTTGCAGATAATTAATTAATTAACTTATTTTTATTTTTTTAGGTATGAACATTACAATATATCCCCATATTGGGTTGTTTGTGTGGTGGACATTGTTTTTGGGGGATAATTAATTTTTTTTTTATTATTAATTTTAATTTTGTGTAGGCCAACATGTTGGGTATAAAATTTATTATTGTTTTATTAGAGCATCATGTACAAACGTGACAACATCTCTCCCATACTGGGCTGGAGAGCACCTCGTTTCTCTCAGTGTAATGATATTTTAATTTTAATTTTAAATTTCATAATAGTACATTATTTTTCCTTCTTATTTTTATGAAAATTAAATTTAAAATAATGTACTATTTTAATCTAAAAATAATGTTTATAATTTCAATTTGTATGGTACTTTAATGATGAGAGTGAAATAATTATTAGAGTGAAAATGTATTACGTTGGACTATGTACATATTCCTATGTAATAAAATAAACATTTAAACTATATCTCTTTCAACCCAATCATTAATTCAAATAAAAATTTACACTACATATACTCGAACGACCATTAACCTATACATTATGTAATTGCAACAAGAGGGTCCAATCAATAATGAATCTATCCAATTCATTTTTTTATAGAATCGATGCTCCATTAAGCTATTGGCCATTGGCACAATGTTAATTACTTTCCACAATAGAAGAAAAACTTTCATTTGGATTATTTGGGCCACCTACTGTTCCAATTCCCAAACTATCAAGGTATCCTTGAGAGTAAATCAAAGGCCATTGCACAACACTTATTGGCGTCAATGAAAACTTCAGTCAGTTAAACACAATGCTCACTGAGAGGGGGGGGGGGGGCATGTGAACCAGTGAGCTAAGGCTTCAACTCAATTTCAACGTCTTTTGCTACCAATCTTATCATGCCCGCAGACATCTTTGTCATCAAGTTTTCTTTTCTAATGTCATGTCACCATCACCTTCTCATCTTTGCACCAACATTTTTGTCTTGGCCAAATCATCTTCAAATGACCATAGAATGGGTCATTTGACTCTCTAGATGTTCCATGCTTGTCATGCTTTCTTGTCAATGTCATTAGGAATATCCTTAGTCGTCTCTGTCCTTCATGTCTAGTTCCAATTACACCTTTCCATGTCATCATGCTTAGACATCTCTTCGAATATTGGTTTGTTATTTATTGTTTTAATGAAATAATCAATTAAAACTTATTCTAAACATTGCATCTCTCCAATAGTAAGACGTGTCTCTTCAAAACTCTGTATTAATTCTTTTTATTAAATTTTTGTTTATTTTTCTAAATACATTCTTGTAGCTTCTTATTTAATAAACTCTTTATTATTTTTCACTAACTTTGCAGGTCCATCTTTCGCATATATGACCATCATAATGCAAACTGAAAGTATGGATGGATAGCCACCTCAACAAGGATCAGATCCATGTCACCTTTTGAACTTTTTGATACACACGCATTATCTGGAGATCATTTTAAAATAGGATTTCAAACTATTTAATTTAACACTTAGAAAAAATTGTTTTTAACTTGTAAAAGCAATTTTTATTCTACTTTGGCAGATTGATTTCTCCCTCATGTGATCATCATAAGGAAACCATCAAGCATCGCTAGATAGCCATTTCAACAGTGAACAAGACCGTATCACAAGATAAATCTGTTGACACACACACAACCTCTGGAAAGCATTTCAAAATAGATTCTCAACCTCTTTTGAACATCAAAACATATTTCTTCCCATTTTGGCAGAATCCTATTTCACATGTGCGAACACTCTATGGAGACATGAAGTCAGGAGCATATGGACAACTTACCAAAGAATGGATCCATGACATTTGATAAATTTACTTGCACAAAGATGGCCCTTGGTGGGCATTTCCAACTGACCTCTCAAACTCCCATTTTTAACACTTAGTCAATTTTCTTTTGTTCTCACTATGCAAAATATTATTTTTCTTATTTTTGGTAGAATGATATTTTGCATATGATACCATAATAAGACAACCTGAAGGTATGGATGGATAGCCAGTTCACCAAGGAACATGACTATGCTACATGATGAATTTTATCATCAAAATAATCCCTTCTTGCGCTCATTTCAATTTCCTGAATCTAACACTTACCTAGTTTTCTTGTGTTCTTAAAATGCAAAATAATATTTTTCTTACTTTTGGCAGATTTATATCTTTGTCATAAAACACTCCACAGGATAAATGAGACCATGGTTAGATGTACCCATCAACAAGATATAGCCTAACACATTCATATTATTTTTCTCATCATCCTATGAGATAGGGTGGGCATTTCCCTGAGGCCACTAAGACAGTTTTTCCAGTACTGGAATTGTGCAAAACAACCTGAAACTCTGTTTTGGTAGACCATTATATTTGTCATCAAACATCTTCTTTGAGAACTGAGATCGTGGTAAAATATACTCTTCAAAAAGTTTTAGGATGATAGCTTCAGATAAATTTTACCATACATCTATAAGGTGCAACAGGCATTTTCCCAAGGCCACATGAGCCATTTTTTCCAACACTTAGACAATTTTCTTAGTCTGGTCCAATCTGCCTAAAACATTGTTTTGGCAGGTTCATAAATTCTTCCTCAGCTACTTCCAAGACAGTCTGAAGACATGGTCAGGTAGGCCAAATATCAATCTACAATACCCCCATATGGTGTGAGAATTTTCTTCAACATACAATTTGTGGCGGGCATTTTTTTAAGGCTACATGAGCCAGTTTTCCAACACTTGAGTCATTTTCAAGAGTTTCTCCAAAATTTACTTTGAAATCTCATTTTGGAAGATTCAAAGTTTTCTTCAAACATTCTTAAGGAGAAATAATACCATGGTTAGGTAGACAAACAAACACACTACAAGACCCCCATGTGCTGCGGGCATTTACTCTAACCCATAATTTAGGGTGGGCATCATTTTGAGGCTACCTAGCCATTTTTTCTTGCTCTCGCACAAACCCATATTTTGGCAGGTCCATAAATTCTCCCTCATGCACTTTCAGGACAAACTGAAGACATGGTCAGGTAGGAAAAACAATAATATATAGGATCCCCATGTGGCGCGGGAATTTATATTCTCCTATAAATTATGGCATGCATTTCCCTAAGGAAATTTTTACTAATTTCCCCATACTTAGTCATTTTCCTGTTTTTCACCAAATTACCATATTTTTCCAAAATGATTGTCATTAATGTTGTCATCAATTACAATCCTATTCATCACAGTCTTCATGTTTTTCTTTATAGAAATTGGTATATAATATATTGCATTTAGAAATATAGTTATATCTAATGTATTTAACAAGTTACTGTTTGGTATGGTGTAGGTAAGGAAGCTTTCTCAGTTTAGAGTGACATTATAGGTGAGGGGAGATGGAAAATGTTATTTCCCTTGCTCTGATTGCAGTGGCTTGGTAGCAGTTGGTAATGGTATGATAATTTCAGAATTTTGACTAAGTGTTGAAAAATGGCCCTAAAGCAGCTTCCTTATGAAAATGAACACTATAATTCATAAGAAGAAGAAAATGCCCGCCATGAATTGCCATCCCATAGTTTGTTGAAATATCTATCTGACCATGGCCTCAGTTCTCAGAAAAACTCCTTGAAGAAGAAGATACAGGCCTCATTGAGTTTATCCTGCCATCATGTCTTTGGTTATCCTTTTGTCATTCACTGAACTCCTTTGACATCAATGACAATCACATTCAACTTGTATCATATATTATATAAATAATTGTAAGTTATCAATAATTGTAATAATGTAAAAATGACATTTTGATTATCGTGGAATTGTATGATGTCCCAATTTTTAGTTTCTTATTCTTATATAATAAAATGGGTTCTTCATCCATCGTATTCTCTAGTGTCACAAAATTTTACATTATTGATTAAATATATGAATGTTGTACATTGTGACTATGAACAAAGGTGTAATCAACGTGCTTATCCAAGCACAATAATTAAGAAATATAAATAAATATTACTTTAAAAATATATGATTTGTAGATAATTAATTCAAATTTAATTATATGAATGATTTTCATGGTTACAGTGAACAAAAGTTTAATCGTCTCTTATATCCAATTGCAACAAATAAAAAAAAAAAATTATTATAAAAAAAATGATTTTCTAATGAGTAATTGTAAATTTGTAAAAATAATAAATAGCATTTGCATATCCACGATGTGGAAAAGTTCATTAGTGAACCATACAAATTCTATTATTTCAACTAGTTGGTGTATCTTTTACATTTCCTTGAACTAAGATAACAAAGTATTTTACACATTAGTTCTCTTTTACATAATGTATGAACTGATGTTTTTTTAGGACATATACACATCGATTCTCTTTACATGATATATGCACTAATGTGTTTTTAATATGAATTACGCACCATATCACTTTATGCATTTTATATGCATCCATTAATGTATAATAATAAAATGCTTTGATGCACTTTTATTCATCATCATCATCATGTTGATCATCATCGTCTTCATCATCATCTTAATCATTATCATCGTCTTCGTCATCATCATCATCTTTGTTGTCATCATCATCTTTGTCGTCATCATCATCGTCATCATCATATTCTTCATCATCATCATCATCATCATCATCATCAACAACAACATCATCATCATCATTAGCATCATCATCAAGATCATGATCTTCATCATCATCATCATCATCATCTTCATCATCAACAACATCATCATCATCATTAGCATCATCATCAAGATCATGATCTTCATCATCATCATCATCATCATCTTCATCATCATCATTATTATAGAGAGAAATTCCTATGGCTTGGGCTACCACAATAGACAGCTTGACTCCAGAAATCAATCCTTTCCAATATGCAATAGAAATAAAATATCTAACACTAAAGGATCAGACCTCATACCTTATTCCGGATGGTTGAAGTAGATCCCCGTTGAGCTTTCCAACTTCAGCTTGAATTGATAGATTACTTCCTCAACAACAAGTAAACAATACAAGCATACTATATATATTGTTGTTAGATCTATTCTAGGATATATAATCAACAATGTATAAGCATTTGAAATCATCCCATGGATAAAATATTCATTCAAACATACATTATTGGATAGGAAAAGATATTTATATTAATATAAAATTAGAGATTACAATGGATACAACCTCTGTCGGCACGTCTGCGAATCGGAGAAACTGAATCCCCCACTTGGGCCTCCACCACTTCAATCCTCCATCTCTCGATAGCAAGCTCACAAGCAAAAGGCAATCTTGGGAAGAACACAAAAGTGCTCCAAGGGACAAAGGGATGCAGACTCAAGCATAAGTTCCAGCAACAATGGACTATAGTTTCTTTGCTCTCAATTCTCTCTTATGCCTTCAATGTACCAAAGAGTTCCTTATATAGCTTTTCAAAGGGGTAATGAAAGGTAGAATCCGAGCGATCTCAAGGCATATGGAAGGCCAGGAGTCAAGTGAGTCAGATCCATGTCAAGGAAAACTCCAAAAGGATTTGGATTTTGTACACATCCCGATGTATGTGGTTTTATTGGTCAAACCCGTGTATATATGCGATTAGGGGTTTAAAAGTCGCGTATATGAATTTACACATGTTTTTAGGGATGGTATAGGAAACATCAAAGGACAAAAAATGGTCCAAGGGGTCTAAGGAGTCTGTAGAGGGATAGGGGAAGGCCATACCAGTGTGATTCACCTGGAGTGGTAAAATCAGCTATAACAAATGCCCCCTAATGTGTGAGGTCAGAGGGGTCATACGATGGGAAAAATACATTAACACCATCCCAGAAGTGGAGTGATGAAGGATCCCAAATGGAAGACCAGCCACCCAATCAGCACAGTACAATGATAGAACTCTGCACATAACTACAAATACATATAGCAGTCCCAGATACATAAGAGTACAATGGCCATGAATAGGCATGATACAAGATATCACATAAGTGGTCATTGCCATGTACAATATACATAGATCAGAATCTCCATGATGAAGATATACAAAGGATCATGATCTCCATAATGGCTGGAAATATCTGAAATATACTGGAATCAAGTCACGAGAGCTGAAATCTCATGAACACTGGCTCGATCAAGGAGGTAGCATATAAGAGATGCCACCAATCTGGAAGGTCTTCTACACAAACCGCTACGAGTACATGTCCTACTATGCAAATAGAGGTGTCGAGGTTGAACATAGTAGTCCATCATCTGATTACTGATCATTAATGTATACCGTTAACAGACGCGATATCACCCACCGATAATGAAAATGGGAATCAAAGTACTAGAGTGAAAACTAACAAGTGTGAATAAATGTGTTGAGGTCGAACACTTGAGAGGATCCATCGATCAGGAGACATTGTTGTATTCCAAAAGATTGTTGATGGCGAGAGAACCTACCACTGATGACTGCAAGTCTCAAGGCACTCAAAATGACTCTAGATTCCAATCCCAGAATAAATGATCCTAAGTCGATGGGATGAAATCCACTGGAAGGAGGGCATTAAGGCATCCCCCATCATCCAGCATGAGGTACTCAGCAAAGCTGTATAATCTGGAAGGACTCGATCATAAGGTGCACAAACCAGTAATTGTACTGGGAATGGCTGACATGCAAAGTTAAGATAACTGAGGAATGGCCGACTCAGGTTTCAACTTCCTTCGAACAAGAGCATAACAATGAATGGTGACTGAATAAAGGTAGCATAGACTCGATATACAAACTAGGACATCTCTGTGACATAGGGGTATCAACAGAGGCTCCATGGGGATTGGAAGCTTAACTAGTCAGTGGAGATAAAATCAGATAAACGAGAATAGCTCCTAAAGTCAAACTATAAACCCAACCAACGGATGTGGTATACAGTGCTCTGTTTGAAGGCGACACGACTCGACAACTGCCAAAAGATAACATATTTCCTTATCCATATTTTTGGTTTTTTGATTTTTTTTGGGACTTTTTCAAATATTTAAAAAGCTTGAAAAAGAATAAAATTGCTTTATAGTTACACACTAGGAGGAGACGAGTGTCATATGGGAAAAAAAACTAGTTCCAAGCATTGGAACATACCTATGCTCAATGCAAGGATACATGTGTAGGATAGCGACACTCGAGGGAAAATCCCCTCCCGGTGAAAAAGGGAATCAAGCTGCAAAGGATATATAAAATGGCTCTACATGGCTAGACATGAGACAAGCTCAGGCTATATGGCTGAAAATCAATGTCAGGGAAGCTGGGATAAGGCTCAATAGGGCAGGCAAAGCTCATGATAATGCAATTACAACTTGACATAAGGGAGTCCCGGGGAAATGGCCAGCATAAAGTTCAAGAGGAGTATGAATCTCTTGCTCAAGGACATGGTAGGACTAAAACAGACTCCCAGACCTAAAAGAGGACTCACACCATGGGTACCAAATGCAAAAGGGAGCTAACTAGGACACCCATGTATAAGAAAGCTCTACCATTCACATAGTACCACTTCTAACAGTAGCATGAAGGCTCTATGATACCATGGAATGGGTTCGTACCTAAGGTTAAGATGGAATGGTCATAAGGAAATGCATAAGTGCAAGCGGATGTGAAATCCTAATCTATATGCTAGTTCAGACATAATACTTGTGATAGGCATAAACGAGTCAAAACCTCAGAGAGAGTGTACAGAAATTGGACCCTACATGACAACCATATTAGTCCAAAACAACCCAAAATAGTCAATAAAGAATCCAAACTATAGGATATAGGGATGAATGATCATGACAATTGCTTCCAAAGGAAACAATGCGGTGAATGATGGGACATAAAAAGGAAAGTAAGGTGTAGACCCAACGTTCACGCATCCACTACCACCCCCATGAGGGTGACCACCGGTGTAAAGACCGAGCGAAAGGAATAAAAATCCTCCACATATGGAGTAGAGGAAGGAATGTGACCACTCCCAAACTATGAGCACGGTAAGGGGCTGTGATGCCCCCAATTCCGACACCAGGGTCCGTACTAGGACCAAGGACGGGCGATAGGATACTAGGCATGCCAAAAATAAAAGGACCCAAACTCAAGAGAGCATAAATATACTCAAGTAACCACGATCCCAAAGGCCAACTAGTGCACAAAGAGCACACTCCTAAGAAAATCTATAGCCACAATACAAGCAAACCAAGGGGCGGATATGTGAGCTCCCGAATGCAGCAGGTATGTCTCATCTAGGAGAGGCTCGAAAGTCCCATACACTACAAGAGGAGGTACGTAACCAATTATAGTGGCCCTCAGCTTCAACGCATAAAGCGACTGTGCTGTCCGACCTCTACCTGGCTGGGACACTCATAGAATAACCCTTGCAGAGTACCCCCTCGATATCCTAGTTAAGGCCACTAAGGTCACCTCAATATAATCAATTCTCAGGAAAACAATCGTAGGCGGGATTGACCATATGGGCAGGGTAGCAAAGCCTGAAACTATCAAAAGGGCCCCCAGATATGAATACAATCCTGGAAATATCTCCGGTGCTACTGAGTTATGACTAGGGGTCATCCCAATCAATAACCACTCACATTGCCTCGTGCTTAACTCCCTTTTGAGAGGAGGATCCTGAGAAACACTGGTTATACCAAGGAATTTCACACACTCACCTGGACAGACACATACATGTTGTTGTTTAGTGGTCTTGGAGAATTTACTCACAATGAACTATTCCAAGACCCTAAAACCTAATCTTGTTGGTGAACCCTATCAAATAAAATAGTGTAGTTCATTTTAATTTAAGCGTTGATTTTAATTGGATGTAATTACTCAAAGGGAAATGATCGCACAACTAATGAAGTTATGACTCAGTAGTGAAGTAAAAATGCACACCATAACAAACAATGCTAAGTGCAATCTTTGTCAAATGAAAAATAGGGTATGCCACTACACGAGATGCATAAATATATATTCCTTTCCGAATGCGAATGCAATCCTTCCTATATGAAATCCTAAACACAACTCTCATCCAAGCAATCCAATGCAAGTACCTCCTCAAATCCATATCTAAGATGCAACTAAGAGTGTAACTACTTTGTATTTTTCAATATAAAAGAATGAAAAATGCAATAAAAGTCATCTAAAACTCTTAGTCTCTATAGCAAGTATAAAACACAAGCCCAGCAAGACACCGATACAAAAAAGAGTAATGCACTAATGGTAAAACAAAAAGGATAAATGACTAAAACTACTTTCAAAGAAAAATCAATGAAAAAGTGGTCTTTGGTCACAAAAGAAGCATCCAATAGACAACATCAAACCCAAGGAAGACCCAACCACACTCACAACCCACCCAACAACTTCCCACAACATCAAACTCACCAAAAGGGAGGATGTACACAACTGTTTAAAGAACAACTGCGTATATACGTGACTTTTGGCAAAAAAACTGTGTGTATACGCGGATTTTGGCCAGAAACTTGCGTGTATACGTGAATTTTGGCCAAAAATCCACATATGTACGCGACTTTTGGCCAAAAACCTTCCTGTATACGCGACTTTTGGCCAAAAATCCGTGTATGTACGCGACTTTTGGCCAAAAACCTGTGCATACAGAGAAGGTAGTGGTAAAAAGTAGGCCAAGGGTCAAACCAATAAAGGGGAGTGTCAATGGATGAAGATACTATAAAATGCAACACAGAAACAAGGAGAAACAAAGAGAAAGTCAATAATATCAAGCCCATTGTGCCCGCAAACCCCCAAATAAAAACAAGGAACGTCCCCAGTGGAGTCGCCAATTCTGTTACGGAGAGAAATTCCTATGGGTTGGGGTACCACAACAGACAGCTTGACTCCAGAAATCAATCCTTTCCAATATGCAATAGAAATAAAATATCTAACACTAAAGGATCAGACCTCGTACCTTATTCTGGATGGTTGAAGTAGATCCTCATTGAGCTTTCCAACTTTAGCTTGAATTGATAGATTACTTCCTCAACAACAAGTAAACAATAAAAGCATACTATATATATTGGTGTTAGATCTATTCTAGCATATATAATCAACAATGTATAAGCATTTGAAATCATCCCATGGATAAAATATTCATTCAAACATACATTATTGGATAGGAAAAGATATTTCTATTAATATAAAATCAGAGATTACAATGGATACAACCTCTATCGACACGTCTGTGAATTGGAGAAACTAAATCCCCCACTTGGGCATCCACCACTTCAATCCTCCATCTCTCGATAGCAAGCTCACAAGCAAAAGGAAAGCTTGGAAAGAACACAAAAGTGCTCCAAGGGACAAAGGGATTCAAACTCAAGCATAAGTTCTGGCAACAATGGACTATAGTTTCTTTGCTCTCAATTCTCTCTTACGCCTTCAATGTACCAAAGAGTTCCTTATATAGCTTTTCAAAGGGGTAATGAAAGGTCGAATCTGAGCGATCTCAAGGCATATGGAAGGCTAGGAGTCAAGTGAGTTGGATCCAAGTCAAGTAAAACTCCAAAAGGATTTGGATTTTGTACACATCCCGATGTACGCGGTTTTATTGGTCAAACCCGCGTATACATGCTATTAGGGGTTTAAAAGTCGCGTATATGAATTTTGTACACATTTTGATTATCATGGACTTGTATGATGTCCCAATTTTTAGTTTCTTATTCTTATATAATAAAATGGGTTCTTCATCTATTGTATTCTCTAGTGTCACAAAATTTTACGTTATTGAATAAATATATGAATGATGTACATTGTGACTATGAACAAAGGTGTAATCAACGTGCTTATCCAAGCACAATAATTAAGAAATATAAATAAATATTACTTTAAAAATATATGATTTGTAGATAATTAATTCAAATCTAATTATATGAATGATTTTCATGGTTACAGTGAACAAAAGTTTAATCGTCTCTTATATCCAATTGCAACAAATAAATATAAAAAAAATATTATTATAAAAAAATGATTTTCTAATGAGTAATTGAAAATTTGTAAAAATAATAAATAGCATTTGCATATCCACGATGTGGAAAAGTTCATCAGTGAACCATACACATTCTATTATTTCAACTAGTTGGTGTATCTTTTACATTTCCTTGAACTAAGATAACAAAGTATTTTACACATTTGTTCTCTTTTACATAATGTATGAACCAATGTTTTTTTAGGACATATACACATCGATTCTCTTTACATGATATATGCACTAATGTGTTTCTAATATGAATTACACACCATCTCGCTTTATGCATTTTATATGCATCCATTAATGTATAATAAAAAATATGCTCTGATGCACTTTTATTCATCATCATCATCATGTTGATCATCATCGTCTTCATCATCATCTTAATCATTATCATCGTCTTTGTCATCATCATCATCTTCATCGTCATCATCATTTTCATCATCATATTCTTCATCATTATCATCATCATCAACATCATCATCAGCATCAGCATCATCATCAAGATCATGATCATGATCATGATCATCTTCATGATCATCATCTTCAAATTCATCATCATCATAGTCATCATCATCATCATGAACACCACCATCTTCATCATCACCATCTTCATCTTCATCATCATCACCGTCATCATCATCAACAACAACATCACCATCATCATCATCATCATCATCCTCATCATCATCATCAAGAGCATCATTATCATCATCATCATCAAGATCAACATCTTCATCATCATCGACATCATCATCATCTTCATCATCATCATCATCATCTTCAATATCATCATCATCATGTTGATCATCATCGTCTTCCTCATCATCTTCATCATTATCATCATCATCATGGTCATAATCATCATCATCATCATCATCATCACCATCAATGTCATCATCTTCATTATTTTCCTCATCATCATCATCATCGTCGTCGTCGTCATCATCATCATCATCATCATCGCCGTCATCGTCATCTTCATCATCATCATCATCATCATCATCATCATGTTCAGGGTTTTGCTTCTTGATGGTTTGAATTTAACTCTGTAGTTAGAGGATGTCGTTGAAAAGATGTCAGTCGCCGAGTTTGTAAGGACTATTAGGAGAAAATATGAGAAATAAATAATAGAACACAGGTCAAGAAAGATCCACCAAGGTCCCCAAGTCTATGTGGAAGATGCAATGGGAGAACAAATAATGATGGAAACATCATATGCAATGATTTTCACAACAAGCCCATGCTCGTAGCTCTACAGGTCCATCCCTGAACTTCCTCCCCTAAACTATTTCTTTAGTTTTCTTTATAAGTCAACAAAAATGTATTTATATGTGCGCTACAAAATAATTCCATGAGCTCCTCAAAGTGCATTATGTTAGAACAAATATTTCCATATCTAAATATTATTACTGGAAAGTTTTTTTTTTTTAGTAACTAGGGGAATCAACAATTGGAGCTGGGGTGGTACTTGTGTGACACGGGGTCCAGGGATCCATTCCCACTACCACTATACCCCTAGGTGCCCCACACCCACCGCAAAAAATGGGACACAGGTAAACCCGGGTGGGATTTGATCTCGTGACCTCCAATTTACAACAAGTGACTTCATAACAACTGAACCGCCAATGAGCCACACCCATGCAGGGTATTATTTACTAGAAAGTTAACATTTCATATATTAGAAATATTTATCCAGAGTATTTAGTGACAATTTATTCATATAGTAAGACAACATGACTCTTTCCTCAGTTTTTTGTTTTATATTGTTTGACAGGATGGTGGTATTATTAGTGTCCACACATTTCTAGTAAAAACCTATTTATATGTGTTTTTAATATATTTATGTCTTAAACTTTAAAATTTGTGTGTTGTTTTCATTTTAATACAATGGTTAAAGAAATCTTGTAGAATACAAACACAAGTTTCCGCATCAGTGAGGCAACGGTATTGTAATATAGCATCTAATTGCGAGTTGATATTCTAGTGGAAAATGTGTGCTGGATAGATTAATTGTTGATTTCCTTCGCAGGACATGTGGAATGTGACTCCCAAACCACATCTCTTGGTGGAATTACCCCAAGAACACACTTTCCAGACAACATTAGCTGATTTAATTGTATGGCCATTTTTTATTTCATATAGTATTTTGATATTTTCCATGCCTAGAAAAATGACCACTTGTGTATAGGTCTAGGAATGGATTATTTATTTAATTTATAAATTTAATTGCCATCCAACACAATGGTTTTCCATTTATCATGACAACTCTTTGCAAGCAGTATGGGTCAATGGACCTAGCAAAAGGCGATTGATAAGGTAAGGGTTCTTGCATTGCCTACATTCTCCCTAGGAATTAATATTTTATATGACTTCCTTGTACCTGTCGTATAATATAACTTTTCTATTTTCATTTATAGCCTCTTCATCACACTTCCTATCCAATGTTTGTATAGAAACATAAGAATATCAGACTTAACTGTCTTTGTTGTGTTCTTGTTGTACCATTCCCTACTTTTAGCACTCTTATGTTTTCTCTGTACATTGGCCACCTCTATTTTTTAACCACTTTCCCTCTATCAGAACTGTTTGTTTTTAGCTTTTGGCTCTATTTATTCATTGTTTCTTTAAATTACTATTCAAAATTGTGTTTTATTTTTCATTTTATACCAAAATCTTGGAATTTTTTGTTCCTATTTATTTTCTACCAAACCAAAATATTGCACGAGAAGCCTTTTTTGGGTGGAAATGGAGGTGCTTTTCCTATCATCCAAGCTTCTTTGAACCTTCTCATGGGGAAGAGGAGTCTCGCATTTTAAAACTAGTAAGAGAAATTATCCTTTATACTCCATCTCTGAATCTACCATTTGTAGTTATATTACAAGTGTATTGTGATAGATTTCTTGGTTTGGAATGGGAAGCTTTGTTGGGCTTGAAATAGAAGTATATTGCCATTCTATAATAGTTGTCTGGTAGTAATCATTTTTGGGAATTGCGGTGACATTTCTGCCTCGTGGATCTTGTTTGACAAATATCTAATGTCTAGCTTAGGATTTTCCTGTTGAATATTTCTAAAGTGGATCTAGTTATTAAGGAGCAGATTGGGTTTGAACCATTCAACTTTATCTACTCTTTAATAACTAAAGCCTCGATGAGATCTTACATTGACCCCATCTGCCTAACTTGGATTTGTTAGGAACTAATCACAACTTTTATGCCATTTTAAATATTAATTCATCTTTCATTTTTTGTTTTATAAGATCTAAAAATTTATGTCATTTACATGTATTAAATTCATCCCTAAAACATCAAATCGCATGGTAGGATTTCCCCAGTTTTTGGCTCAGAATTAGCTTCTATAAATTCTCTGTAGCACTGATTAAATCTGGTCTAAAATAGAATTAAAAGGTCCACGAGACTGCACATCAATCACAAGCACTTATTGAAGATCCAAAACTGTGGAAAGGAATGTGCCTTTCCACGGTTTTTTTATTTTTTTAAACCTCCAGGTTTCGTCGCGGGTATTACAAAACTGTCGAAACCCCAGGTGGCTTTCCACGAATACCGTCGCTATAGCAACGCGGTTTCCTGGAAAAATTACCTTTCAACTTGCAGGTTTCATTGATAGAGATTGGTTTTCCACGGTTTTGCATGGAAGAAATTCTTGTTCAAATTCCAGAATTTGTCGATAGAGAGACAAATGTTCGTCGAAACTGTTCCATAGTTTATCATGGAACCAAAAAAATTTCTAGCAGTTTTTGGCCATATTTTCGTCGTTTTAGGGATGACAATTTTTTTGATAGAGCGAAAAAACGTAGAAAATGAATTAAAAAAAATCAATTTCAAGGCAACCATATAGAAGACACGTGGCAGCCAGTTTTCATCTCTATATCAACGGCTTATAAAGTTCATCGTTATAGAGACAAAATAAGTGCCACAAAACATTGTGACCATTATTGTCGCAATTGAGACGACTAAACATGGAAATATCAACGAAAAACCGTTGCAAATTTGCTCATATGTATTAGTGTTAGGTGATTCATCTTTTTAACTTGGGGATTTATTATTATTAAGTTTCATTCTAACCTACATTCTATTTCCTTTTAATATTTATAGAGCATTTTCACCATCAAGGATTATATACCCATTCCACTACACTTCCTCTCTTGAAAAGTATATATATATATATATATATATATATATATATATATAATTGAACCCATTTTTAATCTCTCACCTTTGCATTTTCTTTTGTTCACCAATGTAATTATTTTCCCAACTCATAAATGTAGATATTCATATAAATTTATGAATTCCCGTCTTCCTCAATCAAAGTGATCACTAATAAGAACTTCTTCATAAAAATAAAATAGTTAATCTTCATTTTATGATTTTCCTTCATACCTTTCATTTGGAATTATATAAGCTTTAATGTAATGTCCCATATTTTGGCATTTGGTATTTCAACTCTACTATGATATAACTCAACATTATAATTTTGTATTATCTATTTGACTTAGTTACATTCATTAAGATTATTAGTATATGAACATATGGACTCCCTAGATATGTCGATAGTAAACAAAACTTATCATTTTGTTTTATCAATATTGATGAATATATTATGTCATTTGAACATGCAATTGAATATGAGATATTGATATGTGAATGTCAATTGAGGTGTACTCTGAGATAGAACAAGTACAATTAATGTTTGAAAGACACTTACATGATTATATGAATTGTTGTTTTAACATTTTAAAGAGTTTAGTATGTTTATGCATGATGTTTATGTGAGTGGTGAACTAACCCACATGTTAATTGGATATGGGATAGCCAGATTCTTATAGTTCCAAGGGGCACAAGATGTCTTGGACATCAGGAGGATAATGATATTGTTTCAATTTTCATGTTGTTTGATTTTGAATATAAATATCTCTATGACTTGTGCGTGAGTGTGAATTTTCACAGGAGCTACGACTTTCCCAAAGTGCTTCTTCAATGACGAGACACCTTAGAACAGTGATGGTAGAGAGTTGATGTAGGGATTTTACCCTAGTACTATCAGGGAGGTTGGACGAATTTCCCACTGTTTATTCCCAGAAACCCGTTGTCATGGGAGGGTTGTGCTAAGCACGCTCCCCTATACATGTGATGATGACTAGTGAGTTCCTGCTGGAGAACCTTGGTCGATTTGTAGGAATCAACACTTCCGCTTCCAGGTTTTATATGTGGTTAGATCGATGTAGCCGACACCACAATATATTCTAGTAGAGGGCAAGATGGTGAGGTCAGGAGATGGAAGTAGTGGTGATTAGGCGGTTTGAGTATTGACGGGGATGGATGGGACCAATGACGGATTGGATGGTGTTCTTCATTGATAAAAACCATTATGATTATATCCTTAATGCTTCATTATGGTTATGTAATTCAGTTTTATTACTTTTGTATGAATGATTGTGAATGAGAAATGATGCATTGATTATGTTGTTATTTTGTATGGTGTTTGCAATCGTATAATAATGATGCATTAAGGCATTAAAAGTGATTATTAGTACCCACTCTTAAGATGTGTGCTGGCCACGTATACGTCTATTCATGGGTACATTATTATGATTGGTTGATTGATGAATTATTGTAGTATTACTTATGTAATGAAAGTATAAATAACTGTTGATATATATATATATATATATATATATATATATATNTATTGAATAATATACATAATTATATAAATATAATATGACATATATCATAATATACTAGCTTTTGTACCAAGAGGTACAAAGGAACACTGAGAGGGTAAAAATATCATGTCTTTTTGCAACTCAACCATTTCACAATTGAGTATTTATGCAACTTATTTTTTTGGTTTTGCAAATTGCAGAAGGACACTTTTTTATTTTATATGTATTTGTGTTTCCACAACCCGCATTTCGCAGCTGGAAATAAGATTGTACAAGTCTTTTTTTGGGGGGGTTTGTGGAAATCAATTTCCCGCAACCGGAAATCCTCAATGTGGATTCTGGAATGTTGGAATTTATTGGTTTGACAGTTTTTTGTAATTATTTTCAAAATACAGGTTGCATAATGCATAATGAAATTATTGATCACTTGAAAAACTGTTAAAGTTCCGCATTCCGCAATCCATAATCTGCATTTGCGGGTTGTGGAATGCGTGATGATATGAGCAATCAGGAAAAAAAATTAAAAATTCCATAATCCGCAAAACATTTGCGGAATGCGGATTGCGGAAAGGAAAAGAGAAAAGCACACAAACTCAATAAAAATCACACTTGCAACATTTTTGATCCGCAACCCGCAACCCGCAAATTCTTGCAGATTGCGGAATGCAAAACTTTAACAATTTTCAGATAATCAATAATTGCATTTCGCATTCTGTATTCCACAATGCAGCTTGTGGTTTGCGGAAACCATAAGATCTTAAGTTTTTCAGGTATTTTCACTTCGGCATTTTGCTTTTTCACCTTGATCTTAATATTTATGAAATAATTGATTTTATATAACATAATTGAAGAATGTTGCAAATTGAATAAAACAAAAAATAGGAAAACATATTAACATGTTAAATGATGCATTTCAATATTGAAATAGAAACTATTACCTTAATCATAGAAACTCTTTACTTTGAAATGTAATCCAAGATAAATAACTATTTTTATTCTCAAAACACGCCTTAATCATTTGCATTTGTCATTTGTTATATTTTTATATTTATTATAGTATATAGATTTTTTTGTATTTATTAAATATCAGTTTTATATGAATGTTTAAACTATAATATTTATGTAAGAATTGATTTGATATAAAATAATTGAAGAATGTTGCAAATTGAATAAAACACAAATTATTGAAAGATATTAACTTGTTAAATGATGCATTACAATATGGAAATAGAAATTATTTCCTTAATCATATAAACAATTTTCTTTGAAATATAATTGAAAATAAATAACTATTTTATTCTCAAAACACACCTTAATCATCTGCATTTGTCATGCACAAAAATAGAAACTACCTTTATGGAATAACCATATTTTCATGTACACCTGCATAATATAAAATGGAAATGTACCCTTTGGTTTCAGTGTGTTGTTCAAGTCTCGTTTCCCTTCGAAATGCAGCCAAAAAAACGCATACCGATAAAAATACATGCTCCCAAGCTTTAAATTAAGTCTAAGCATTTGCAAGAATGAAATGGGAGAGAAGTCACTCCAAAGACTAACATTCATAAAAGACATTTAATGAACAACAATAGAACATAGCATAAAATGGCAATGTAATTTTATTAACTTGCAAAAAATTACAAAGTACAAAAATCACAAGCTTTCCTGTTATGCACTTGATAGTCTGTTCTTCAATATAGCTCCTAGACTTATTCTCCAAAGTTCCTCCTCTAATTGGGAAATACTCTCCCTTTAAATAATATTAGATATAATAAAAAAATTGAAATTTCCCAAGATGTGGGATTACAAAATAATTTGGTTTCAAGGTTTTCCAAGGGAGGAACGCCACTTGGAATCTAAGTCCATCAGATCGTTAATGCCTTGATACTTGGCATGTTCCAAGTGTACTTCTGTTTTGCATATTTGGGATGCAATATCCCTCTTCTTGACCTTGTTCCATTCTTGAAGGTACACCTGTATTCTGATAATCGTAGGATGGGGTATCTCAATCCATATCGTGATTTCCTGCATGGTCGGCTGGTTTATCTCCTGGATTTGCTCCTTGGTTGTAGCGAATTTTTTTTCGATTTATTCCAGTTTGATATTAGGGGGAAGTTCCTCGTCAATCGGATCTAAATATGGCATGTCCATAAAATCAAGCAAAGTTTCAACAACCAACCACCTACATTTTCATGCCACCTGTCCATATTTTATCATGGATTCTACTACATTGCATATGCTTTCCCAAGTATCAATTGTGACTTCAGTCTTCTTGGTATGAAGTTTATCCATGACTGGAAAATCATGTGGTATGTATTTGATATGCTTCTTCCAGTTTAATACATTGTCAAAGGCCTTAGCTCCTGCTCTTCTGTGAGTATTATGATCCTGTGTGATGTCAGATTGAATCTCAAACGTATTATATAGCTGTGGTATTTCGTTGAACCCTTTGTACAGATTGGCCATGGACTAGTAAAATTCATCATGGACCTTGCAGACTAGTTTCTTGAACTCTTCTGTTGTCAGTTTGGAGAAAGAGGAAGAAACTGAAACTAACTGATATTCCTTGAGCTATTTCTCAAGGGTAGCAATATTTTATGCTTGTTGTTGATTGAGATAATCCTATTTCTCAAGCTGCTTCTTGAGATAATCATTCTTCTTCTGCAACTGCTTTAACTTTTCTTCATTATCCTGTTTAAGAAGCTTGAATTCTTGTTTTTCATGTGCCTTTAGTGCGACCAAGTCTTGTTTGGTCTTCTATAACTCTTGTTCTTTGTCCAAAAGATCCTTATTCAACTGTGAAATTGAATCAAAGTTGGCTCTTGCAAAATCCCCCATGGCAGCTATTATATCTAATGACCCTTGGTTGATATCATGGGAATCTAACTTTCAAATGACTTGGTTGAGAGTAGGTGCATGTTTGATTATGCCTTCCCTTGTCCTATTGGTTCCCTTTTTCATAATTTCTTTGTCCTTTTTACTCCAAAAATATTTTCCCAGGGAGACCACAACATCGTCACCAAAGTTTGCCATCCCTTCTAAAGCTGAGATAATTTCTTGTTGAGGAGTGACTAAGGGATCAGGTTGAGATTTGGAAATGGGAATTTCTACATTGATGGGTGTGATGATCATAGGGGAATTAGGGAAAATTGGTTCAAGGGATGATGAATAAGTGAGGATAGGCATATCAATTTGGGGAAAAGGAATTGTAGAGATGGAAGGAATGTTTAATTAGGGAAGATGAAAAAGAGTGGATGTTCGGGTAGTGCGAAGTGGTGGAAGGAATCGGTGAAGTGGAGCTAGGTACATCAATTAGTATCATACGAATGATGGTGGTAGCCTCAAGAATTGGGGATAAATTTAATTTAGAAAAATAAAATTGTGAAAATGATGAATAAAGAATATTCTCAGATAACTAAGTGTCGGGGATAGAAGATGTCATAGAAGTAAGTATATTTACAGGGAAAGTAGAAGGGCCACTTTCTCCCTCCAAGTCACTATGTATTTCATGAATTTCAATATCATCTTGAGGTGGAGGTTCTACTTTCTAAATTGGAGGGATCTGCATAAGCACTTTCTCTGTTGGAGCAAGTTGGGCTGGTGGCATCGCCTGTTCTTCCATAGGTACTTTTTGGGGCATCTATTGTAGATCAGTAACCAGGACTTGTTGTAACTGTACATGTTCAAGAACAAGCTGAGTCTTCTTCTTCTTGGGTTAAGGTTCAACCTTCTCTTGTTTGTGTTTGTAGTTGTGAACTAAGATTTTCAATATTTCTCTTGAACTCTACCCCTTTATGTAGGGTCTCAATCATCTGAGAAGGATGAGTTCTTATGGGGGTTTCCAAATAGCCTTACCCTTATCTTTTGAATGAACAACAAAGGAAACAAAAGAGCTTGCTTCTTGATCTTTTGCTTCCTTTTCTATGTTTTTCCTCTGAAGGTTGTCCTCTATTGCCAGTTTTACCTTTCTATAGTGGAGCACAGAGTCTTTCAGGTCTTTTTGATACTTGAAGACATGATATTTACCATTTGGGTCAGAAATCTTACTCAATGCCTCTTGGAAGTCAATAGATTCCCTGTAGATCGAGTCATCAAGTTCATCCTCATGGGCATATTGAAACTTAGCATGTTCCTAGACAAAGAGGTTAGCCAAATATTATTTAGGGTCATGCATACACTTCGGTACTTCCCCCAGGATCATACTAGAAATTTCTTTACCCAACGCAGCTGTATGGGTGGAAGTTTGCAGAACAAGAGACCCTAAGTTCAATGGAAATTTGGGCCAAGCTTTTCTTTTGGACCGTGCAAGTTTGGGAAAAACCCCATCAATCACAATCTGATGGATACTTCTTATAACACCATTCGATATGGAACTATCCTAGGAAGCAAATGAACTATATTTCTACCCCAAATTCGAATATAGGAGAAATACTCTCTGACATACCAATCACCATGTAAATTAATCAATGCTCTGTCTCTCTCGGAAAATGTCGGAGCATATGCCTTGAATATTTTATGGTACATTGACCCAACAAAAAGGCCACAAATCTCATAGACTCAAGGAACTAAGTTGTCCTCCCACATATCTAAACAATAAATGTGCACCAGTGGCGAATTTTTATTCCAGTTCTAACCCAAGGCCGAAAACTCAGAAGTTGTGCAAAACACATCCATTAAATAACCGGACATATAAAATGTTGGCTTCCTCATGCTGGGGTCTTCTGGTATTTCTAAATTTCTTCCTTCAGATTCATAGACAGAATATGTGCCCAACTAAAGTATTTACTTGTAAGCAGAATATGGTGGGATACTGGAACCCATTGAGCTTTGAACATTAAACAATTTGACAACCCATACAAAGAACATAACATGGCTGGAAGCAATGAAAAGGGCTCCCTAAACTAGGAAATGGGGTAATAATTGGTTGGTTTGGGAACACAATCAGTTGGGTTTTTCATCTAGGATTTTACCACCTCCTCATAGTTAAATCAAGAGATGGCCTCATCGAGAAATTTGGAGCTTAAAAGTTGTTGAGGAGGTCCAAGTGCATAAGCCCTGGAAAAAACATTAGGATGGAAAGAGGCCACAGGGGTATGAACATGGTTGTCAAAGGAGCGCTCATTAGGGTTTGCATTATCCAATGCCCACTTAACTAGGTCCGTGTAGGGCATGAAAGGAGGTCGTGTAACAATGCAACAGAGCTGAGAACTCTGGATTTTTGCGTATGCAAACTGGTTGTGGGGAATTGTGGAAAAATCATCATTATTGAAGATGGAATAAATCCTAGACTAGTGCAAGTGAAGGGTTTCAGAGACACGACCACTGCTATCAGTGAATATTCCGATGTTGGGGTATTTTCTCTTTTTCTCCTGCAGAATAGTTTTTGACTTGGTGTTTCTAGACATGGTGGACACCATTTCTTATTGAAATTTAGCAACCATGGTTAAAAAATTACAAAAGTTTGGAAATAACAGAAAAAACGGTCATGAAGGACGAGCACTTACCGATAGGAAACTTGGATCAATGAATTCGTAAGCTCGAGCGAGAAAAATCCGTGGTAAAAATATTCAAGCACAGTAAAAACACAAGTGAAATTGGTAAAATTTTTATAAATTCGAACATATTAAATAACTCGAAACTCAACGGAAAAATAGATCTAAGTCATAGATCTGGCATAAATGGACGACTAATATCAAGGAGGGAAACCAACATGCGGGAGTGAAAAAGTAAAAAATCTTTGTATTTTTTGGTTTCCACCTTCTGCAATCCACCTTCACGGAAAGCGGAACTCATAAATAATTAAAAAGCAAGAAAACAATTTATTAAAATTCCGCATTCTGCATTCCGCAAAGGAAGAAGGCGGGAGGTAGAACTAAAATTATTGACCAAAAAAATTTACTAAAATTCCGCATTTCGCACTCCGCAAAGGCGAAAGGCGGATAGCGAAAATATAAAAAAACAAAAAAGTGTGAAAAAGACTTTTCTGCCTTAGCAGAATGTGAAATGCGTGATTAGAATATATAATTTTATTGCGAAAAGGGATTTCCTCCTTTCGCATTCCTCATTTGTGTATGCCACTATTACAAATTAACTATTTATGTATATTGATACCCATGGTACAATTTTTATTTTCTCTTCTCATGCATGATTTTATTTTCTATGTAAATGTTACTGCAAACATAAATTCTTGGTTACGTTATTTGATAGGTTCAAGGACTGGTTGCGATGTTCATAGTCATTAGTGAACTACAATGACCTAACTGTCAAGCACATATAATGTTTTTTATTTACTTTTACATTACTTTGGTCAAGTGATCTTAATTTCAATTATGTTGGTTACCACCATGAAAGCAAATTGAACTTGATCATAACAAAATTTCACGTGATCAAATGATTATTTGCTTAGTTGAATTCAACCAATAAATGGGGAAAAATAGAAGTGATACATCTCAAGAAGAAGCATATTCTATTTACTTTACAATTGTAATAATACATTAAATAATGGGAAAAAGATAAGTCTGACTGATAGAAGAAGTATTATAATTGCAAACATATGTTTAGAGGAAAAATAGTACATCTATAGAGAAAACATTGAAAAGCTTCAAGCAAAATTTGAGTTTAAAGGGTTTGAAGCAATTAAGCTTTCCTCCTTTTTCCTACTTTGGACATGTGGATTGTCTTGCATGCGAGAGTATCTAGAAAAAGAGAAAGATGGAGAAATGCAAAGTCTTGACAAAGATTTAACTCTTGATATTGCAGTGAATGTAAGGCCTTATCTATCAATGTTTCCAATATCTATTGTTGCATTTTGTAGGGACATACCTTGTTCTTTATGAATTGTTAAACCCCATGCCATACGAAGTGGTAGTTTCCTACGCATTCCTCTTGTTATAGGAGAGATGGGAACATAAGTAGGATTAGAAGTATTCCATAAGGCTTCTTTGTAGTGGAGGAATTTGACAACAACAAAGGATGGTAAGGTAGGAAGATGCTTGTTGGAGTTGTATACAATGTCAATGAATTTTCCAAGTGAGTCATTAACAAGGCCTTCTCCAAGCCACAAATTAGCAGTTAACATTACTTGTTGACCAATACCAAGAAATTACTCTAATGGTAAATGTTCCTCATCTATGGATTGGAGGATATGTATGTTCCTTTGTTTTGCAAGGAAATGTGTAATTGGCATATTGAGGTGTTTGAGCATGTGTTTGTTGCATAGTGCAACAGAGCTATTAGTGGCATACAAGTGGGTAGACTGTTCAAATCACTAGTTTTCTGCATTTGAAAGGGATGAGGTTGTTCTTTTCATTAGGAGTGCCCAGTCTTCAAGAGTTGGTGTTGCATTTCGAATGTTTAGTAAGAGTTGGAGAAAGGCGATTTGAGAAGTAATATCTCCTTGTTGTTAGAAAATGGTATTCAGTGTGACAAAAGTATCAAATGTACACTAGAGATCGGTTCCAAGGGATGAGCGTGCATAGATGGGTATGTCCTTTATTGGAGGTAATTACCTGAAGTCACCAAGAAGAATCATGTAACAACCACCAAATGGGATTGTACAATGCGAGGGGAAATCTTGACGTAAGCGTGCATAATTTTGAGTTAGAATTTTTGGGTCAATAAAGCTCATTTCATCGATGATAATATAGCGAATATGCCAGATATATTCTTGAATATTTGAGAGGGATTTCCCTTCAAGAGGATGCATTTCAAAAATGGGTATTCAAAGAGAAAAATGTATTGTAAGGGCATGAATGTTAAAGGAAGCAACACTAGTTTCAGCTAGGAGAACCAGTGGGAATGTAGTTTGTCCAGATATAGGTTAGATTGAGGATTTCAAGAAATATATGAGGTAATATTTTTCAGTGCCTACAGTGCCCTGAATGACCATTTTGAGTGGTTGAGTAGGTGTAGTGTTTGTAAAATGGGAAATGGAAGCATCAAAGGCTATGCGTTATGTGGGAGACAAGGAATCAAGTGAAATGGATAACAAGGTGGTTTCATCATGTAGTTGAGTGGACAAGCGATTGAGGTCAATGAATGATATTGTTGTTTCATGCAAATAGTTGGATATAATGTTATGTGTCCAATTGTGTTTTTTGTCAAAATCACAATGTCCAAGCATTTCAAGGTCATCAATATGGACATTGTTTCTTGGTTGCATTTGAGAGAGAAGTTCTCATTTATCCCTCGAATGGGCCAAGGGAAAAGGAATTGGATCAGAGTTTGAATCATTAGATGAAGGTGAAAAGGGTTCTTCTTGTACACATTCAACATGCCACACAACATATGTGCCTTTAATGTGATGGCAATGAGAAATAATTTTAGAACTTGTTGTTCCAATATCCTCGGGGAGGGCACAAAAAGGTTTGTATAGAAGAAGTTCGCTCCAACAAAATGGTTCAAAAGTGGAAGAATCAAAGGGGGGAATGGAGATGAATTGTTGAAAGACTCTAACAATATTTTGATGCAAGTTTTATTTCCATGGATTTTTTCCTTTTAGGTGAGAAATACCAAGAACAAGCAACTTCAGGCAGGGTTAGATACTCAAGAGAAAGGGTTCTTTTCGTGTATGCAAATATGAAGGTGGGGGGGGGGGGGGGGGGGGNGCATAGCACAAGAGGGAGTTTTTGGAGAATGCGACACGTCTCTTGTGGACCAATGTCTCGTTCTGCAACTGTTTGTGAAAGGAATCACTTGATTAGCTAAAGAATGGGGATGTCACTTGGTGATGCATGTGAAAGGAGAGAGAGAGTAGCATGGTAGATTTCTAATTTTGGATCTACTTTTGATGCATATTTTGAAATGTATTTGAGCACAACATGTCTAGAAAGAAAAGGTTGGAAATCAACATTAGCCCTCCATATTGAAAGCATGGTTGGGTTGTGAATATTTAGAAGGGAATCATTTCTTGTAGGATTGTAGGTTTTACGTCCATTTGCATCAATGAATAAGGGAGAAGTAGCTTGTAGGTCATAGGGAAAACCATAGCGACATTGAATAGATGTTCCCTTTTTGTGAAGGCAAGTTAATTCTGAACATCTGGTGTGCCTTTGAACACAATTTACAAGTTCTTCATAGTCAACTGATTAGCTTGATGCAAATATGGATGGTGATGCAAGAGTTCATGGATCATTTGTAGTAGAATGATGTAAGACAAAAGTGGACAAGTGGGAATTATGAGGATTACAAGCCGTAACATATGTGTCAAAAAAGTGTTTTGTAGCTTCAACTGCAACAACATCTTCCTAGTCTAAGGTGTCCATATTTGGTGCATCTTCCAACCAAATAAAACCATGAATGTGTGTGGATCCCCTATATAGTCATTCATACCTACATGGGAGGATAAAGTGACAAACATGAATAAAAGGATAAGATGGAAACGATAGAAAAACATTTGCACCAAGAATTTGTTATGTAAAATCCTTTTTGAAGCACCTCTTCAAGGAATATTTTGAATCTATTGTGCATGTATTTTGATGTAATATGTGGATTTTATATGATGTTTCAAATCTTCCATTGATGTTGTTGATATAAACCGATATTGATTTCACCAGGCATTAGAGCATGCAAATCTGTCCATTTTGTTTCATTTGCACTAAGGGTGAAGACGAACGTTGGTGTACCTTATTGATTGATCATATTTGTGAGTTCAAGTCCACTTTTGTTCCAATACGAGTGTGTTACATGCAATGAATATCCAAATCAGGCGACCCTTTCACCAATTTTTTCATTAGGCATGTCTAGCAATTGGTTAACAATCTCAAGTATTGTGGGAGGCAATCTATCTTCAAGGTTAATTTTGATAAAAACAGAAGCAATATAATTACTTCGATGACGCATAATTACATTGTATATGTAGTACCCGAAGCGAGGATGTTTCCCAAATATATTTTCATGATAGTGAATGAGGTGAAGTGCATATTTATGCATCTCAACTTGATGAATGCGTGGTTGTATAAGCATTGCTACGCCCATGGGGAACAAGGTTGGAAAAGCCATGGAAAGAAGGCCTTTTGTGTTGTACTCATTGATAGGGGATAGGTCTATAGGGAGCCAATCAATGGAAGGTGGTAGTGGGATATTTGGTGTGCATATGAAGCGTCTAATTTCTTCAACCTCAGTTCTAACATTATTTTGTGTTGAAATAAACGAGGATGATTCAAATTCATAGGGTTCAAATGAATTTGGTGGTCAGACGGTAGAGGACAAGATTTGCAGATGAGATAGTGTATCATTCTTATTAACATGGGGAATCAAAGGTGACATATCTATTGAAATAAGAGGCAAGGAAGCTAATGCAATTGGGTTGACTCGTACATCCTTGCAGTATGGATCGTTTTCCATTTTGTATTCAAGAGAAACAATAACATGTGTTCAACTAAGAAAAAGTTCATATGGATTGTTTGTAGAGTTGCATTTGTGAACAACAAGGATGTCAATGTCTGATATTAAATGGGGTAAGGATGTGGCAATATTGGAAATTTCATGGGGGAAGCAAATAGTATGGACAAAATATTTATATTGATCACCATAGGCATGTGTGACTTGTAAGATTGGGTTGGCGTGACTAATGAGCATTTATTCAACTTGCGTAAGTACTATAAGGACATGTGGTTGTATGCCTGGGTCCATATTGTTTTCCAATGAAAAGTGATTGCCTTTTCTTTCTAGAATACAATGAGAACACCCATATGCACCATGGAATTTTTTTGTTGGCATACCAGGGTAACATTCATTGCAAATCGAGTAGATATTCATGTCAGCTAGTTGGTCCATTTTTTTACAAAATCATTGATGTACATCATCAAGGCGGGTGTTGGATGGATTTAGCATGGGGGATGGAAGGAATGTTGTGTCGAAAGGTTGGCCAAGAGAATTTAGGAAGAAGACATATCCACAGGTTGGTGAGCAGCTCTATATAGAAGATGTTGTTTCTTGTTGTTTTGATCTTTGTTTTGTGCATATACAAGTCTTATTTGTGCATTAGCTTGTTCATTGTCATGGTGCGACATAATACCTACAACAAAAATGTAAACTTGTTAAAGACATATGTATTTGAATTCCCACGTGAAATTGTCGACTAATTTTTTTCTACCATCGCAATTACAACCTTTAGGCATCCAATTCCATAGATGGTCTCTGTTATAAGTGAAAGAGTAAAAATAAATTGCTTGTTGCTGATATTCTTGGCTGTTTCAACAATTGATGTTGATTTAGTTGAAACTTAATCTTGAATGTTTAAAAAATTAGTATTTACTTACAAGTAGGTTATATATTGTCAAATCGAGAGTTTCATTTTGGAAACTGTATATAAATGTTATTTTTGAATGGGTAAGAGTAGTTCTAAAAATTTGTATTTACTCTACCAGGGGAAACTGTTATTATCTTGCATATAGTTGACAGTAGAGCCAAACAAATATCAGTAAGCCTCTCCATACAAAACAATTAACATAACTGCTTGAAAAACATGCAATCCACATTGCTAAGGCATGGGTTGTTTCACTCTGAATAATTTTCATTTTTTGTGTTTTTGTTTTTTGTTCATGTCCTATTTTATTCCACATGAAAGAACAAACATCACATTATGGAGACTATGCTAATTGAAGATGTTATTTCACTCTTGCTACATGGCATTGTTAATCTTTGGTCATTGGTACAAGTTTCCACATTAAACCAAGTGAACTCACTCAACTCATCAACTAATCATTTTTGAATTTCTATCTCAGGAAACATTCACAAGCATGAGCTATGTGACTTCCAATTATATATAATATTGTTGTTGAAGATGAGAAAGTAAAAGAAGAAACTATAATCAAAGTCACCCAATCAAACTTAAGCGTAAAATTGTTAAAGACTTAGAAGCTTTCATTGGTGACAGGGACACATTTTGTATATGTATTAGGTGAAAATTTTATGTATATAAAACATAAGATATAAATAAAATGTTAAGTGATTGCAAATTGGGAACCCTGCTATGTTTAAGCATGAAAGAAGGAAAAAAATATGAGAATTGAGGAAATTCATTAGAGATAATAAAGAATGTTTAAGTATCAAGTTGAAACAACTTATGTATTTGAATGTCCACATGAAATTTCTGATTAAATGTTTTCAACCATCACAATTACAACCTTTAAGTGTGCAATTCCACAGAATGTCTTTGTTATAACTGAAAGAGAAAAAATAAATTGTTTGTTGTAGATATTTTGGGCTATTTCAACAATTGATGTTGGTTTTGTTGACAGGAGGAATAGGTCTTTCACAAAAATTCCCATGATTTTTTTTGTAGCATCATCAAAAGTTGTGACACCATGAAGTTGTCCATTGATATCTTCCAAGTCAGCCTTTAGTATGTAAAAAATAGTCACATTCAAGAAACTCCCCATCACATTTACCATAATGCCAAATGTTTCCAACTTTGTGGGAAATGTTTTTCATGCATTGTATACCATCAAAAAAAAGAGGGAATGTAAGGAAATGAAAGTCATCCATGTTGACATTTGTGAGGGTTACAACAATAGAGTACCAAACAGGCTTTTCAGACGGTTGAAGATTCTGTAGCTCATTGATGGTAATGCTTTTACAAGGACCATAATGAGAGGCATTGAATTTTCGGCTCAAATATGGTGATGATGAATGAAATCCATTGTCATGAAACCATCTCTAGAGAATGACATTTTCTTCAATATTTGGGTTTATAAAAAGAGTATTGTTGGAGATAGTCCCAACAGTGTTTCCATTGAATTCTGTAACACAACCGCCTTTGATTACTAAAGATGGAGGAGTACCTAAACCAGGAAGGTTACCAAGCTCATCTCCTTCAATTTGGAAATGATCTTCCCAAAGTTTTATGTCAACGCTATAGCATGGCATGTCACAGAGTCCTCTGGTGCATCGTAAAATCTCTACACCATCCTGTTTCCATATGGTGGATGCAGGCAAGAAAGAAATTACAAGTCCTAGAAGGTCAACCATGGAATTAACATGTATAGTTTGGATGTCCTGAATATTTTTAAAGTTAAAGAAATATAAAGGTACTAAGTGGTATTCATCTGATCATGCTTGGATGGTTGAGGAGGAACCTAGAAAAATCTCATTATGGCTTTTCAAATGGTTGAAAATTGGATTGGATGCTTTCACAGTTCCATTTGATAATATGTACACTACTCCTAAATGTATTTGTTTGTAGAAAGAGAGTTCCAATTCATTGAATGCCGAGATATGTATTTCATCGTGTGAATCACCTACAAGGTCAAATCCGAACACTTTTCCAGACCCTCGTTGGTTTCCATATTCATGAAGATCTATCTTGGCAATAACTCAACCTTGAATGGTCCAAACTTTGCTAGAAGAGGAAAGTGAAGTGAATGGAATAGTTGATGCAAGAAAGGAAGGGTTTTCATTGATTTCTGTTAGTGTTCAATGTAACAGAGGACCTACTCTGCGAGGGAGAGGCTATAACTAAGTGGTAGGATGCAGGGTCTGCAATAATCGCTGCATCAACAATGTGAAATTCATTCAGTGGGAAAAAAATAAGGAGGAAATGAAACATACATTACATTATGTACAACATTGCAAGTACATTGGGTGACTTTTATTATAGTTCCTTCTTTTAGTTTCCCATCTTCTACAAGACTATTATATATAATTGAAAGTAATAGATCATGCTTGTGAAGGTCATTTGAGATAGAAAATCGAAACCGAATAGTTGATGAGTTGAGTGTGTTAAGTCAGTAATTTGTTTCTTCAAATTTTATGTTTGATTGTCATTTTTATTTTAGCTTGCATATTTGCTTGAGTTTACTCTTTTACTTACTGTGGAAATTTTTTGATTTTTAGTGAAGTTTTCAATTTTTACCTTCAGATATTTATTTAGTTTTGTTCTTTTAAGCTTTTGAAGGGTTCTAAAGGTCAATATATTGAATAATGGATTCACAAATCATGTCATGAGTATAGTTTGTCATTTGAACTATATTCAAAATGGAAAAAATGACTAAATAGAGCCAAAATTGAGTTTAAATTATTCTTGTAGCGCAACTGCCAAAAATTAACACTACGGCGCTACAGGAAAATCGTTTTTTGCCAGAATGGTCATTTTTCAGTCCATTTTTTTTGGGATTTCGCTCCTAAAGTGTTAAATAAATCATTGGTCACGTTTGATATGTGTTTTTCCAAGTTTTTTTCATGTAAACAGGCGTCAGTCTCATGTGAAGGAGATTCTGGCAACTGGATGCAAATTTCTGGCAAATGATGAGAGTGAGCGAAATAAGGAAAGACTTTCAGGGAAGATGTTCTAAATTAAATATTATGAAGCTGGACAAGAATGAGGAAGTTGCAAGGAATCTCTTTCCTTCCGATTATAAATGTATTGATGAACATTATGGAGCATTTTCTATAGGCCCTGCCAGAGAGGATGTTCCCTCTATTGGAGTTGCAACTACTGCTAACCAGAGCATAGGTTTAGAACTCTCTACCAAAGATAGTAAAAGAGATTTTTACAAAAGAAGAATTCAGCACAGTGAGTCTGAATTTGTTGCAGCTCGGTCAAAAGAAGTTACAGAAATGTATAATCTTTCAGGAATTAGAAGGTCTAAATTGAATTTCATGAATCTTTCAAGTTAGTTAAAGCTCAGGAATGCCTCAACGTTGAACCTCTGTGGTGAAAAATCACTGGAGGAATGCAAGGCAATATTGGAACCCATGGCTGAAGATAATGGTGCAGTTGCTTGCTCTGAGAATGTGATCACTAACAAAGGAGAGTATGATTTTAAGAATCATTCAAGCTCCCTATTTTCTTCATTTGCTATTTTATATGGTAGAAACACAATTTCCCATGCAGCTCAGAATAATAGATGGATTGTTAGGGATGTGGCATTGAACAAAGATATACCCCACAAATACCCTAATGATTTCTCCGAAGTTGAAAATAAAAATGAGGCTTCTGCTAGTTCAAAAAAATTCATAAACAGATCTATGTCAAATGCATTTTCAGTCCCTATTTCTTCAGTAAAAATGCAATCCGCACCGAATCTTCTGGCGGCCACTTACAATGATGTATCAGATTCTGATGAACTGAGTGATATTGCCAAAAATGGTAAATGCCATCCTGCTCATGAAGAGCGAGATGTTGAATTAGATAATGTTGACATTGCTCGGTTTGCACCCTTGGCTAGTAACTATCATTTGAGTAGTATTCTAGAAGAAAGCACCCAGCTTTCTTCACCTGGATCAGCTAGTAAAATTTGTATGGAAGGGACTGACAAAGATATCACAAGGGTGTTTTTTTCTTCAGATAAGGTATCATCTCTACACACCAGGCAGAATGATTCTCTTTGTGACATCTTGAAGCAGAATACAGGTTTAAAGAAAGGGCCTTTGCTGGCTTTGAGCCATTCTCCAAAAAGGAGGACATTTGTTTCTGACTCTGTAACAGACAATCATGGGGATCGCCATGTCAATGGCCGGGAATTATTTTCACCAGAATCCAGTAACTTGCTAGAGCAGTAAATTCTAACTTCCCCACTCTGTCAGGCTTCAGTCAAAGAGACTCTTGGGGGCAAAGTACTACCAAGTATTCAGTTTAGTGATGAAAAAATTGAATTTGGAGAGACCTCTGAAAAGATTTCTAAAACCAATGAAGGCATTCCCAGCATAACATTTTCCTCTGTAAAAGAGACCAAGAACATGACAGTTCCCACACTAAACAGAAATGATTCTATATTAGATGCTGGTGCAGTATCTAAATGTATTACTGAGTGTCCTGAGGTGTTCTCAGTTATTGATGAAAGCAATACAGATTTCTCTACAAGCTATTCCAAACAGCCATCTATTATTTGTGACCAACATGTAGCCAAGAAATTCCCTTTAGAAAATTATTTGAATGAGAACAGTAGAGAAGATTCAGACATTGTGTCAATGCCTATTGTGGTTAATGTTTCATGTAAAGATGTTCATCATAATAGAGAGGCTACTAAAGCAGCAAAGGGCAATATGCGAGTGTAATGTCCCGATTTTGACCCCATTACATTAGATGTATATGATGTGTATATTGTAAATGATCATGGTGTGGAGATAAAGGCCAAGGCCCCACCATTGATCGGCTATGCTATGTGTTGGATTTATATTTGTCACTGACGGTATGTCAGGGCATGCGGCATATATTATATTGGTCATCATGTAAATATGCATCATAATTAATTAAAATGAACACAACCAGCTACGATCGCGGCAACTAAATCGAAAGGGGCATGATTTTCCCAAGGATGAGGATGTGGGGGGGATTTGTCAAACCTTGAGCCAAAAGGGGGAAAAACCCATGTGTCATCTTCTTTTGTTTTATTCCAACTACCTCCATTTAATAATTTCTGCTGGCAGCTGGGAAAAGTTATGGCAGTTAATTGTTTTGGGAGTGGGGTGGCAGGACTGTCAGTCCATGCCTCCATGCACACTCCACCCAGCAGTTGACTTCGGAATGGAAAGGGGAAGCCTTCACACACTCTTCACCCATGCGGATTTTTCTTCCTCTCTCCACGAGTTGCTGAGCACCCATGAACTGCAAATTCGCGTCCTTCCTGTTGTTGTGCATCCACGGGCAAAAACGGAGTTGTTTTTCCTCACACAGGACCTGCATTGTCTATTCCTTTCCTCACTAGGTCGGATTTCTTCCTCACGCATAGGAATTTTCCTAGTTTTCCAGCTGCTGCAGCGAGTTGAGAGCTGTGCGTTTTCACCCACGATTTTCCTGAAAAGAGCCATTCACGTCCTCAACTGTATGTTCTCCTTAAAGATCGGTATGGTTGTGTAATTTTCGTCATTTTTATGCTGAGATTGGAGCTATTGTTCTTCCCCCATGTTTAATGTTTAGTTGGGACTGTGTAATTCGATTATTGGGAGTCGTTTTGGCCACGAGAGGGCCAAGAACGACTCAGAAATCATTTTTCCCTGTTTAAGCTGTGACAGCTAAATGAGTTGCCTGAGTGCAATGGTTGGTCTTCGGACTGTGAGAGGAGCAGGGATGTTGGCTTAGCTTTGCTTGATAAACCTGGTGGCTAGAACCACATAGACAGAGCTAGAGGGCTGGCCTTCTTCTCCATCACCCTTGAATAGCACTGGAAGGGAATGCAGGGCCTCAGGGACTGTGTAGAAGAGAAGGGACTGATTCCTTATGTTGGGTGTGGATGGGTGTCTTAGAGGTAAGGCTAGTTCTGGTGTAGGTGTCCTTGGCTCTGTAATGAGCTCACTAGCTTAGCAATTTTCCTTCTCCAGCTCCTTAATGGCCTGATAAACCCAACTGTGTTGGCTTGGCTATGTTTTGTATATCCCTGGCTATGTGTAAGCCTGCTAGTTCCCTCAATCCTTGGAGAATCATGCCCAGCTCGGGGGTGGCAGCGCTGCTGAGAGATTAAGGAGCACGCTGGCCTATGGTTGGGTGGAACGTTGCAGCGACGTAGCTGGTTGCGGAGTAAAGCTTTCATAAGATAAGTAATATTGTGTATTTTACTTCTGCAATCTTAAATTCTGTTAATATGATGATTGATGTTGAATGAATGCTGTAGAAATGTATGTTGTTCCGATGAGCATGAAAAATGAATGCATCTATGCACGTTAGATGTCCAATGTGCACGTTTCTCTGTATTGCATTTCCCTACAGCGTTTTGTTTTAGCATTTCAACATTTTAGCTATGCCTGTACATGTTCATGGGAGGTTAGCCCGGCTGGTTAAGTCCAGGGTCGCGTCCTCTCTGCTCGCTGGGAGGGATGGGGAAGTGAAAAAATGGTATCAGAGCTCTGGGTTGCAGCAATGGGCCTCTATGGGCCAATAAGATGTGGTGACAGAAGGTAGAATTACCCTCTATGTCTAGCAGAACAGCAGTGAGCCAACAAATTCAGAAAAAAACTGTCTAAGTGTTGAGCGGTCGGACCACTGGAGGAAGTGGAATTCTGCCGTTGCGGAAGGATTGGTGAAGTCTCCTGTCCGTCGTTGCGGACAGCGAAGCAATTCCGCAGCCGAAGTGAGAGTCATCCGACCGCCGATGCCATAGAAAGGTTTGAAATTTGTCTAAGTGTTGGGGCAATCAGAGGGGAAAGTGGCCCGTCAGCCGTCGTTGCGGAAGCGAAATCATTAAGACTTCCGATCCAAAAGACAACCGACATCCGATGTGAAAGTCTGCCGACGTCCGACGTAAGTGGCAAATCAGAAGGATTCGGACTTTGGTGAGCTCCCGTTGCGGAAGCCGAAGGCATTTGCTGACCGATCCAAGAATCAGCCAACGCTCGATGTCAAAATTGTTCTCCGTAAGTCCCTATCGGAAGAAATTATGGTTTGCACGCCCTCCGTTGCAGAAGCTGAAGGCATTTTCCGGCCGATCCAAAAGACTGCTGACGCCGCAAGATAAAGTGCGTCGATTGGAAGAGGAAAGGGAAGGAGCGTCCACCGTTGCGGAAACCGGAGGCATCCGACAGTCGATGTGGAAGGCACCCAACAGTCGATGTCGATGACAGTCAAAATTAAGTTCACCAATCGAAAGGAAGAATGTTTTGGGAGCCGATTCGGCAAAAGGAAGAATGTTCCGGGAGCCGATTCAGCGGAAGGAAGAATGGTCCGGGAGACGATTTAGTGGAAGGGAGAATGGTTCGAGAGCCGATTCAGCGGAAGGAACAGTGGAATGAGATCCGATTCTGCGCAAGGGGGAAAATTTGAGTTTTCCGCGACATTTTTCCAGCCGATTTTAACTGTTTTCCAGTGGGATTTTTTACTGTTTCTCAGGGAATTTTCAGGGCTGAAAAAGAGAAATTGGCAATGATCTAATGCGCCAAATTGCGCAAAAACAATAATTTACAAAAAAAAAAAATGATGGCACTACCCTCGTCCCTCCCTGCAGTGACGCAGGGAAGCCACAAGGGGGCAAGCCCCCTTGACCCTCGTTATCCCCCTCAGATGGACCTTCTATTAAAGAGAATTTTGTGTTGGGAAAATTTGTTATTTTATGGTTATTCCAAGAGAAGGTAAGTGATTTTGATATATATTAATGTTATGCATCTAATATTTGTGTTATTAACACGTTTGCAGAATCATAGTCACCTTCCAAGAACAGTATTCCAGGTAGTGCAGTTGGGTAAGTAAGTAGTGGTTCAGTTATGAGAACCCATGACGGGTATGATGCTCGGGATTCTGATGAGCATGATCAAGATGCCATGGGAGAGAATGTCTGTAATAGAAATGATGACATCGAGTCAAATGGGAGGAGATTCCAAGAGACCCCATCCGATGTTGCAGCCACTATGAGAAGCTTGATTAAAGCCCAAGAAGAGTAGCATCAGTTGAATGCTTCCATGTTACAGAGTCTGACAGACTTGCAAAGAAAGATAGACTCTGGACGAGGTACAACAAGACCAGAAGGCAGTAAGAGCAGTACTAGAAGAAGGAGAAGAACTTCTAGTGGGTCATCTGATTTGGAAGAATCCAGCGGGGATTCAAGTTCATCTTCCCATAAAAGAAAAAGAAAGAGACACCATAGGTATCGCTCTCGAGATGAATTTAAGAAGGCTAAACCTCCTACATTTGATGGTGAGGTAAAGACTGGACAAGAGGCTGAAGCTTGGATTCTTGGGATTAAAAAGTACTTTCAAGTGCATGACTATTCAGGAAACATGAAGGCAAGAGTTGCCATATTCAATCTGAATGGAAGAGCATCCATTTGGTGGGAACACTTCAAGCAAGTGAAGAGGATCAGTGAAAGGAGACTGAAGTGGAAACAGTTCAAGAAGTATTTCAAGCAGAAATACCTATCTGACAGGTATTATGATGACAAGATTAAGGAGTTCCATGAGCTGAGATTGGGACAGCAAACCATGGAAGAGTATGCAAACAAGTTTTTGGAGCTGTTGAGGTATGTCCAGTACATCAGAGATGAAAAATTGAAGGTCCAGCATTTTCTCAGTGGATTACCTCAGTCTTACAAAGATAGAATTGAGTTTTATGAACCTCGAACCCTTGAAGAAGCGATAGGGAAGGCTAAGTATTGCTATGAGCAAAGCAAAGGTAAGCCTGATTACCATAAGGCATGGAAGGACAAGAAGAATGAGAAGTTTGACCAAAGAAAGAAAGGTTTCAAACCATCTAATTTCAGGAATCAGCAAAAGCATCCATCCCAGGCTGCGAGTAAGCCGGTTGGAGTGACAGGAGAAAAGCCTAAAGATCCACAACATAATAGAGGGCCACTTCAATGTTGGAAATGTGGAGGACCCCACATGCGCAGGAATTGTCCACTCGAGAATGAGAGTGCAAGACCAGCTTATAATGTTCAAGAAGCAAAAATAGTGGGTCAAGTAGCAAGGGCAGTCCCTAGGATTTATGCAGCACTGAAGTACCGTCAGGCAGATCACCAGTCAGCTGTGGTTGAAGTTGCAGGTAATATTGCTGAGCAATCTGTTTCTATTTTGATTGACCCTGGTTCTACTCACAGTTACATTACTCCTAGAGTAGTGGATATTTGTGCCTTTAAGAAAGTAAAGCATAGGAAGTCTTGGTTAGTTTAGCTAGCCACTGGAACTAAGAGAAAGGTCAGTGAAGTGGTAGAGAAATGTCCATTGGTTATGAATGGATTGGTCACTTGTGTAGATCTGAACGTTCTACCGCTTGGTTCCTATGATGTTCTCATTGGAATGGATTGGTTAGAAGCTCACAGGGTGAAGCTTGACTGTTACAATAAGACTTTTGAATGCATGAATGAAGAAGGGAACCTCGTAGTTGTGAAAGGTATTCCAAAGATGATTTCAGTATGGTAAGTTTCAGCCATGCAGTTAAAGAAGTTCTGTAGGAAGGGTTTCCAGTTGTATGCAGCTCAGGTTTTGGAGGAAACAAGAGATGAAACTCTGGGGTTGGAGGACTATCGGGTGTTACAGGAATTCAGGGATGTGTTTCCTGATGATATTCCCGGGCTTCCTCCAAAGAGGGACATTGATTTCACAATTGAACTTGTGCCAGGAGCGACACCAGTATCCAAGGCACCCTATAGGATGAGTATACCGGAGATACTAGAGCTGAAGATGCAACTGCAAGAGTTGTTGGAAAAGAAGTATATCCGACCGAGTGTATCTCCTTGGGGAGCACCAGTTCTGTTTGTGAAGAAGAAAGATGGTACACTCAGGTTGTGTATTGACTACAGGCAGTTGAACAAGGTTACTGTGAAGAATAAATATCCTTTGCCTAGGATTGATGAACTCTTTGATCAAATGAGAGGAGCAAGGGTATTTTCCAATATTGACTTGAGGTCTGGTTACCATCAGGTGAGAATCAAGGATGAAGACATTCATAAGACAGCCTTTAGGACAAGGTATGGGCATTATGAGTTTGTAGTGGTACCATTTGGCCTCACCAATGCACCAGCTACATTTATGTGCCTTATGAATAGCATCTTCAGCAAATATTTGGACAAGTTTGTTCTTGTTTTCCTTGATGACATTCTTGTTTATTCTAAGAATGAGGAAGAGCATGAAGAGCATTTGAGATTGACATTGAGTTTGCTCAGGGAGCATCAGTTGTATGCGAAACTGAGCAAGTGTGACTTCTATAGAGATAGAATTCAGTATTTGGGTCACATTGTCTCAGAAGAGGGTATATCTGTAGACCCTGAAAAGATTGAAGCCATTATGAATTGGCCTACCCCAAGAAATGTGATAGATGTAAGATCTTTCATGGGAATTGCAAGATACTATCGGAGATTCATTGAGGGATTCTCCAAAGTTGCACATGCCATCACTTCTTTGCAAAAGAAGGGGATGAAGTTTGAATGGACACCGAAGTGTGAAGAAAGCTTCCAACAGTTGAAGAATCTTCTCACTAGTGCACCAGTATTGAAAGTTGCAGATCCAGAGAAAGATTTTGTGGTGTGTACCGATGCATGCGGACAAGGGCTTGGAGGAGTCCTTATGCAAGACAACCATGTGATATGTTATGAGTCAAGAAAGCTGAAGGAGCATGAGAAGAACTATGCCACTCATGACCTAGAGTTTACAGCCATAATACATGCTCTCAAGATGTGGAGACATCACTTGATGGGTAGAAGATTTGAGCTCAGAACAGATCACTGTGGACTAAAGTATTTGTTTGATCAGCCTACTCTGAATGCTAGGCAAGCAAGATGGCTGGAGTTTTTATGTGAGTTTGATTTTGAAATCAAGCACATAAAAGGGAAGGAAAATAAGGTAGCTGATGCGCTCAGCAGGAAAATGCAAGAAATGCATGTGGCATCTCTCAATATTTGCCAGTCAGATTTGAGGCAGCAGATTGTTAATCATGTTGCCGGAGATGAATTGTATGAGCAAGTAAAAGGCAAATTGCAATAGAAAAGTCTTGAGAAAAGGTATGAGGGATATAAATTGGAAGGAGATGGGATTCTCACTTATAAAGATAGAATTTATGTCCCAGATGTAGCAGATTTGAGGAGAGTTGTCATGGATGAAATCCATCAAGCTCCGTATTCTGGTCACCCAAGATATCAAAAGACAATTGCTACAGCTAGAAAATAGTACTTTTGGCCAGGTATGAAAAAGGATATGGCTGAATACATTTCAAGGTGTATGAAATGTCAATAGGTAAAGGTCGAGCATCAACATCCAGCAGGTTTGTTGCAGCCTTTGCCAGTTCCGGAATGGAAATGGGAAGTTATTTCCATGGATTTTATTACAGGATTGCCAATGACTTGGAGACAACATGATTCTATTATGGTTGTGGTAGACAAGTTGACTAAGGCAGCACATTTTATACCAGTGAAGTCTACGTATGAGGATGGTGACATCGCAAAGATATTCATGAAGGAGATTTTTAAATTGCATGGATTACCGAAGGAAATAGTATCTGACAGAGATGTCAAGTTCACTTCCAAATTTTGGAAGGGGTTGTTTGCAGATTTGGGTACAAAGCTAAACTTTAGCACTGCATACCATCCTCAGACAGATGGGCAGATAGAGAGAATTAATCAGGTGCTTGAAGATATGCTTCGCATGTATGTGATGGACAAACCAACCAAGTGGGAAGATTACTTGCACTTGGTAGAGTTTGCTTATAACAATGGACATCAGGCATTCTTGGGGATGAGTCCGTATGAAGCTTTGTATGGAAGAAGGTGTAGGACACTAGCGACCTGGGATAATCCAGTGAACAGGATTGTGCTTGGGCCGGAATTGCTCAAGGAGATGGAGCAAGAGGTCATAAAGATCAGGCAGAAGCTGAAAGCAGCACAGGACAGACAGAAAATCTATGCAGATAAGCATAGGGTGAACAGGGAGTTTAGTGTTGGGGATCATGTTTACCTCAGAGTGAGGGCAAGGAAGAGTTCCTTGAAGCTTGGAAGTTGTGCCAAGTTGTCACCTAGATATTGTGGGCCATTTGAAGTGCTTGAAAGGATAGGGCCAGTTGCATATAGACTTCCATTGCCTGCTAGCACTAGAGCTCATAATTTTTTTCATGTTTATTTGCTTAAGAGATATGTACATGATCCTAACCATGTGATATATTGGGATGTGATTCAGGTGGAACCCGAGGGAGAGTTCCGAATCGAGCCAATGCGCATCCTCGACAGGAAGCTCATAATGCTCCGGAACCGAGCCATAGGGCAGGTAAAGGTGCAATGGGAGCACTTCGGACATGAAGAGGCTACATGGGAGCTGGAGGATGCCATGCGATTGGTACATCCATTTTTGTTCAATTCTGCGGAACACTGAGGCAATACCAGTGTAGCATTTTGTTCAAAGTTTCGTAAAGCACCGAGGACAGTTCTATTGAAGGGGGAGGGGAATGTAATGTCCCGGTTTTGACCCCGTTACATTAGATGTATATGATGTGTATATTGTAAATGATCATGGTGTGGAGCTAAAGGCCAAGGCCCCACCATTGATCGGCTATGCTATGTGTTGGATTTATATTTGTCACTGACGGTATGTCGGGGCATGCGGCATATATTATATTGGTCATCATGTAAATATGCATCATAATTAATTAAAATGAACACAACCAGCTATGGTTGTGGCAACTAAATCGAAAGGGGCATGATTTTCCCAAGGATGAGGATGTGGGGGGGATTTGTCAAACCTTGAGACAAAAGGGGGAAAAACCCATGTGTCATCTTCTTTTGTTTTATTCCAACTACCTCCATTTAATAATTTCTGCTGGCAGCTGGGAAAATTTATGGCAGTTAATTGTTTTGGGAGTGGGGTGGAAGGACTGTCAGTCCATGCCTCCACACACACTCCACCCAGCAGTTGACTTCGGAATGGCAAGGGGAAGCATTCACGCACTCTTCACCCACGTGGATTTTTCTTCCTCTCTCCATGAGTTGCTGAGCACACACGAACTGCAAATTCGCGTCCTTCCTGTTGTTGTGCATCCACGGGAAAAAACGGAGCTGTTTTTCCTCACGCAGGACCTCCATTGTCTGTTCCTTTCCTCACTGGGTCGGATTGCTTCCTCATGCACAGGAATTTTCCTGGTTTTCCAGCTGCTGCAACGAGCGAGAGCTGTGCGTTTTCACCCACGATTTTCCTGAAAAGAGCCATTCACGTCCTCAACTGTATGTTCTCCTTACAGATCGGTATGGTTGTGTAATTTCTGTCATTTTTATGCTGATATTGGAGCTGTTGTTCTTCCCCCACGTTTAATGTTTAGTTGGGACTGTGTAATTCGACTATTGGGAGTCATTTTGGCCACGAGAGGGCCAAGAACGACTCAGAAATAATTTTTCCCTGTTTAAGCTGTGACAGCTAAATGAGTTGCCTGAGTGCAAAGGTTGGTCTTTGGACTGTGAGAGGAGTAGGGATGTTGGCTTAGCTTTGCTTGATAAACCTGGTGGCTAGAACCACATAGACAGAGCTAGAGGGCTGTCCTTCTTCTCCATCACCCCTGAATAGCACTGGAAGGGAATGCAGGGCCTCAGGGACTGTGTAGAAGAGAAGGGACTGATTCCTTGTGTTGGGTGTGGATGGGTGTCTTAGAGTTCAGGCTAGTTCTGGTGTAGGTGTCCTTGGCTCTGTAATGAGCTCACCAGCTTAGGAATTTGACTTCTCCAGCTCCTTAGTGGCCTGATAAACCCAATTGTGTTGGCTTGGCTGTGTTTTGTATATCCCTGTCTATGTGTAAGCCTACTAGTTCCCTCAATCCTTGGAGAATCATGCCCAGCTCAGGGGTGGCAGCGCTACTGAGAGATTAAGGAGCACGCTGGCCTATGGTTGGGTGGAACGTTGAAGCGATGTAGCTGGTTGCGGAGCAAAGCTTTCATAAGATAAGTAATCTTGTGCATTTTACTTCTGCAATCTTAAATTCTGTTAATATGATGATTGATGTTGAATGAATGCTATAGAAATGTATGTTGTTCCGCTGAGCATGAAAAATGAATGCATCTGTGCACGTTAGATGTCCAATGTGCATGTTTCTCTGTATTGCATTTCCCTGCAGTGTTTTGTTTTAGCATTTCAGCATTTTAGCTATGCTTGTACATGTTCATGGGCGGTTAGCCCGGCTGGTTAAGTCCAGGGTCGCGTCCTCTCTTCTCGCTAGGAGGGATGGGGAAGTGAAAGCGACGACTTGCAGTAGGATATGCTTTCCAAGAAAATATTCCTTTTACAACAAATGCAATGGGGAAGGGAAGAACATCATCACTGTGGAAACCTTGTAAAGGATTCATGAGACCGCATGTATTCTACCTGGAACATGCTCTTTTAATGCTTGAAGAATATGAACATCATATCAAATTGGGTAATCAAGTTCTACAATCAGAAAAGGTTCCTCGACTGGATAGCAGACAACAAACTTTTGATGTTTTGCCTTTAGATGTTTCACAGAGCCCTCAAATGCAGACCAACTAAACTACATTTCATGAAGGAAACAGTGCAAATAATCTGTTGGTAAACACTTGTGGAGATATATAGCAGTAAATCAACATCCAGTTTACAGTGAAATGCACAGATTACTGAGAATTCTGCTTAGTTTTTCATGTTTTTGGTTATTGAAGTAAAATGCCTACCACGAGCTAACAGAGAGGAATTTTTGAAAAACAAAAGATTTTTTTGTTCATAGGATATCCATATACAAAAACCTCTCTCAATTTTGCAACATCTATCAAGGTTTGAAAGATTCAGTTTAATCTTTGCAGCCTATTTTTCAGGGATTTTAAATATTTAATATTTTCCTGTTTTATTGTTCATTTTGCGGGGAAGATTCTGATTGATTGGAGATGAATTTTTAAAAACCAAGAGAGGTTTTTGTCCACCACATACTTATTTAAAAAAAACTCTCTCTGAGTTTACACAGGTGTCACCAATTGAGAGATATGAAAGCTTCTTTGACACCTATTTTCCAGAAATTCGCCATATTTGCCAGGAATCCGATTTGCTATTTTTAGTCAATTAGTTGAGTTCGTTAGTTAATGTAACTGCTGGGTAGTTTCAATTTCGACCTAATGAAGGGGATATAGAACTAATTCTTTGTAATTATAAAAAAGGGACAAAGGGACAAAAGAGAGGTTCGATTTTTGGGATAGCTTCAGGAGGTATGCAGACTTGTTCATCAGTTCAAACTTGTTCATGAGTTAAGTATAAACCTCTTGTATGCATTTGATGATGAAATTATGAGATATATGACACTTTTCACCCTTCAGTTCTGTGTTGGCTTCATTGTTCAGCTTGTTTAGTTGCTTAATTGATATACTCATTACTGGTTTATGTTTATATGCTGGTGATGCTTGTCTTTTATGAATGAACTTCAATACTGTTTCTGTTGGATCTTGTTGAATGTATCATGCATCTTTGTCTTCTTTTGTTTATGATTTAGTTATTACTTTGCTCATGAGTGTATTCCCTGTCTTTCCCCAAAATTTTACAACCACTAAAACATTCCAGAAAACCTAAAACCTACTTTGTTTTATCAAGTTTTATTTGAGATTGTGTTGGCTTGTTTCTTTGGCCTTGGAAACAATTTCTGGCACAAACATCTTTGGCGCCGTTTCCGGGGACGAAGTTGAAGACATATCTTCCCTGGGATACTTATCAGTTTTACTGGTTTTAAGAGGTGAATTTAAACCAGCACATCTTTAAGGCTATTTTTCACCAAATTTGACATAGTGGCTACTAGAGGAGTTGGAAGCATTAGAAGGCTTCAGTCATCCCCAACTTTATGCAGCCCTAATTAATTTGAACTACTGTCACCCCTTTCTCTTTCTGAGGAGAATAAACTAAATCTGTCTTGACAAATTAATTGGAGACTCCACTATTTCAAGATGCATAGGCCAATGTCCATGGAAGCTATTGTGGCTCGAAGGTTTGCACCTTTCAATTTTTCTGATATCCCAGGTTTTGCAAATCCAGTACCTATTATGGATATTTGGGGAGATTGTCTTCCACGGTTTAGAGAAAGCAAAGAGGATAATCCATCAGATCACCTCATCAAACTTCATCAATGTATGGTCCAGTTAAATATCCAGCATGAAGATGTGCTCATGAAGATGTTCATGTATTCACTTGACCAAGATGCACGAGATTGGTATTTTTCTCATCCTGCTGCTAGCATTTCTTCATTGAAAAAATTCCACACATGCTTTCGGAAACGTTGTAAGTAGCTATACTCAGCTGAACTCTTTTTAAAATATTGTTGTGAGCAGGATGATGTTTATAACACAATTTCTGATTTAAAAAATCATGATGATGAGTGCAATCAAGGGTTCAAAACATGTCATGAAGAAGTTGAAGTTTCAGAATTTGTTGAAGATGAAAAGGTAACATTTTCAGATACTACAGTAAAGGAAGAATGCCATGATCATTATGATAATCAAGTTGTTGTTTTACGTCAGTTTGAGGATTATTTAGGTGATGAGATCAGTAGAGATAGTTTGGAACATTCTCATAATGATTTCAACAGCCTTAATAACCGGTTGAATGCTAATCCTTTTGAAGATCAATCTCTAGTTCAACAAACTGTTGAAAATCATTATTGTGTTAAAGATCAGCTTTGTATTGAAGGAAAAGATGAACCTTTAGCATCATCATTTGAAATTTCTCAGAATACTCCTTGTTATGATGAAGAGATTAGGGTTCCAAGACAAGAATTCTATGATGAATTAGATTCTATTCCTTTTGGTTTTGATACTACATTTGATGAAGGCCAAGCTGTTCAAAATTTTTCAGAAGTTGTTTATATTCATGGTTATGATAAATCTACTGTTCAAAATCATTATGAAGATGGTCTAATTTTTAATAGATATGATGATGAAATTGAAAAGAAAGACCCTGAAATATGTGAGGTGTGTGATAGGTCAAAATCTGATCAGCAGATTCAAGAATGCATTCAGTCTATTATTCTCGAACAGCAAAAGCCAATGCCTCATATTCATTTATTTGAAGACAGTGTGGAAATGGAGGTTCAAAGTGTTGACATTATTGGTGATACTATTCAAAAATATACAGAGCAAATTCAGGCTGATCCTGATGTCTTTTATCGCCAATGCCTGATTGATATTCATGGAACAAAATATTCTTATGGACAGCTTGTGTTTTTCATAGAGCAGGAGGAGGTAACTTATGGAAGTTTTTATGATCCAATAGCAGATTATTTAGAGTCAATACCAGGTTATAAATCTGTTATTTCAGAGACACCATTTGATGAAAGTGAGTATAAGTTGTTAGATCATTACTCTTCATGTTTTCCAATATTTCTGATAATATATATATTTGGAGTTGGAAACAAGTTTTGGTGGGTTGATGAAATTTTCTCCTGGTTACATTGGAAATGGGATTACAATTTGATTCAGTAAATGGAAGATTCCTCACGAAAGAGATTTGTTTTCATTGTATATATCGATGTGAGTGAAGTATAATAAAGACTCCATAGCCCAATGGAAGTTTTGCAAAGAGGTAGATAAGGTAGCAGACAGAAGGAACTGGTCTACAGGTTCTTGAAGCCTCGCAGGGAGGACTTCATCCCGCAGCTGGAGCTAGATGTTAAGTCAGTAATTTGTTTCTTCAAATTTTATGTTTGATTGTCATTTTTATTTTAGCTTGCATATTTGCTTGAGTTTACTCTTTTACTTACTGTGGAAATTTTTTGATTTTTAGCGAAATTTTCAATTTTTACCTTCAGATATTTATTTAGTTTTGTTCTTTTAAGCTTTTGAAGGGTTCTAAAGGTCAATATATTGAATAATGGATTCACAAATCATATCATGAGTATAGTTTGTCATTTGAACTGTATTCAAAATGGAAAAAATGACTAAATAAAGCCAAAATTGAGTTTAAATTATTCTTGTAGCGCAACTGCCAAAAATTAACACTGCGGCGCTACAGGAAAATCGTTTTTTGCCAGAATGGTCATTTTTCAGTGCGATTTTTTTGGGATTTCGCTCCTAAAGTGTTAAATAAATCATTGGTCATGTTTGATATGTGTTTTGCCAAGTTTTTTTCATGTAAACAGGCGTCAGTCTTATGTGAGGGAGATTCTGGCAACCGTTCTGGCAACTGAGTGCAAATTTCTGGCAAATGATGAGAGTGAGCGAAATAAGGCAAGACTTTCAGGGAAGATGTTCTAAATTAAATATTATAAAGCTAGAGGAGAATGAGGAAGTTGCAAGGAATCTCTTTCCTTCCGATTATAAATGAATTGATGAACATTATGGAGCATTTTTTGTAGGCCCTGCCAGAGAGGATGTCCCCTCTATTGGAGTTGTAACTACTGCTAACCAGAGCATAGGGCTAGAACTCTCTACCAAATATAGTAAAGGATATTTTTGCAAAAGAATAATTCAGCACAGTGAGTCTGAATTTGTTGCAGCTCGGTCAAAAGAAGTTACAGAAATGCATAATCTTTCAGGAATTAGAAGGTCTAAATTCAATTTCATGAATCTTTCAAGTCAGTTAAAGCTCAGGAATGCCTCAACGTTGAACCTCTATGGTGAAAAATCATTGGAGGAATACAAGGCAATATTGGAACCCATGGCTGAACATAATGGTGCAGTTGCTTGCTCTGAGAATGTGATTACTAACAAAGGAGAGTATGATTTTAAGAATCATTCAAGCTCCCTATTTTCTTCATTTGCTATTTTATCTGGTAGAAACACAATTTCCCATGCAGCTCAGAATAATAGATGGATTGTTAGGGATGTGGCGTTGAACAAAGATATACCCCACAAATACCCTAATGATTTATCCGAGGTTGACAATAAAATTGAGGCTTCTGCTAGTTCAACAAAATTCATAAACAGATCTATGTCAAATGCATTTTCAGGACCTATTTCTTCAGTAAAAATGCAATCCGCACTGAATCTTCTGGCGGCCACTTACAATGATGTATCAGATTCTGATGAACTGGGTGATATTGAAAAAAATGGTAAATGCCATCCTACTCATGAAGAGCAAGATGTTGAATTAGATAATGTTGACATTGCTCGGTTTGTACCTTTGGATGGTAACTATCATTTGAGTAGAATTCTAGAATAAATCACCTAGCTTTCTTCACCTGGATTAGCTAGTAAAATTTCTATGGAAGGGACTGACAAAGATATCACAAGGGTGCTTTTTTCTTCAGATAAGGTATCATCTCTACACACCAGGCAGAATGATTCTCTTTGTGACATCTTGAAGCAGAATACATGTTTAAATAAAGGGCCTCTGCTGGCTTTGAGCCATTCTCCAAAAAGGAGGACATTTGTTTCTGACTCTGTAACAGACAATCATGGGGATCTCCATGTCAATGGCCGGTAATTATTTTCACCAGAATCCAGTAACTTGCTAGATCAGTCAATTCTAACTTCCCCACTCTGTCAGGCTTCAGTCAAAGAGACTCCTGGGGGCAAAGCACTACCAAGTATTCAATTTAGTGATGAAAAAATTGAATTTGGAGAGACCTCTGAAAAGATTTCTAAAACCAATGAAGGCATTCCCAGCATAACATTTTCCTCTGTAAAAGAGACCAAGAACATGACAGTTCCCACACTAAACAGAAATGATTCTATATTAGATGCTGGTGCAGTGTCTAAATGTATTACTGAGTGTCTTGAGGTGTTCTCAGTTATTGATGAAAGCAGTGCAGATTTCTCTACAAGCTATTCCAAACAGCCATCTATTATTTGTGACCAACATGTAGCCAAGAAATTCCCTTTAGAAAATGATTTGAATGAGAAAAGTGGAGAAGATTTAGACATTGTGTCAATGCCTGTTGTGGCTAATGTTTCATGTAAATATTTTCATCATAATAGACATGCTACTAAAGCAGCAAAGGGCAATATGCGAGGACCTGCAGCAGGATATGCTTTCCAAGAAAATATTCCTTTTACAACAAATGCAATGGGGAAGGGAAGAACATCATCACTGTGGAAACCTTGTAAAGGATTCATGAGGCTGCATGTATTCTACCTGGAACATGCTCTTTTAATGCTTGAAGAATCTGAACATCATATCAAATTGGTTAATCAAGTTCTACAATCAGAAAAGGTTCCTCGATTGGATAGAAGACAACAAAAATTTGATGTTTTACCTTCAGATGTTTCATAGAGCCCTCAAATGCAGACCAACTGAACTACATTTCATGAAGGAAATAGTGCAAATAATATGTTAGTAAACACTTGTGTAGATATATAACAGTAAAGCATCATCCAATTTACAGTGAAATGCACAGATTACTGAGAATTCTGCTTAGTTTTTCATGTTTTTGGTTATTGAAGTAACATGCCTACCACGAGCTAACGGAGAGGAATTTTTGAAAAACAAAAGAGGTTTTTGTTCATAGGATATCCATATAAAAAAACCTCTCTTAGGTTTGCAACAGCTATCAAGGTTTGAAAGAGTCAGTTTAATCTTTGCAGCCTATTTTTCAGGGATTTTAAATATTTAATATTTTCCTGTTTTAGTGTTCATTTTGCGGGGCATATTCTGATTGATTGGAGATGAATTTTTAAAAACCAAGAGAGGTTTTTGTCCATCACGGACCTGTTTATAAAAAAAATATATCCATTTTTACACAGGTGTCACCAATTGAGTGATATGGAAGTTTCTTTGACACCTATTTTCCATAAATTCGCCATATTTGCCAGGAATCCGATTTGCTATTTTGAGTCAATTAGTTGAGTTAGTTAGTAAATGTAACTTTTGGGTAGTTTCAATTTCGACCTAATGAAGGGGAGATAGAACTAATTCTTTGTAATTATAAAAAAGGGACAAAGGGACAAAAGAGAGGTTCAATTTTTGGGATAGCTTCTGGAGGTTTGTAGACTTGTTCATGAGTTAAGTATAAAACTCTTGTATGCATTTGATGATGAAATTATGAGATATATGAAACTTTTTACCCTTCATTTCTGTGTTGGATTCATTGTTCAGCTTGTTTAGTTGCTTAATTGATATACTCATTACTGGTTGATGTTTATATGCTGGTGATGCTTGTCTTTTATGAATGAACTTCAATACTGTTTCTGTTGGATCTTGTTGAATGTATCATGCATCTTTGTCTTCTTTTGTTTATGATTTAGTTATTAATTTACTCATGAGTGTATTCCCTGTCTTTCCCCAAAATTTTACAACCACTAAAACATTCTAGAAAACCTAAAACCTACTTTGTTTTATCAAGTTTTTTTTGAGATTGTGTTGGCTTGTTTCTTTGGCCTTGGAAACAATTTCTGGCACAAACATCTTTGGCGCCATTGCTGGGGACGAAGTTGAAGCAAATATTCCCTAGGATACTTATCAGTTTTACTGGTTTTAAGAGGTGAACTTAAACTAGCACATCTTTAAGGATATTTTTAACCAAATTTGACACAGTGGCTACTAGAGGAGTTGGAAAAATTAGAAGGCTTCAGTCATCCCCAGCTTTATGTAGCCCTAATAAATTTGAACTACTGTCACCCCTTTCTCTTTCTGAGGAGAAGAAACTAAATTTGTCTTGACAAATTAATTGGCGACTCTACTATTTCAAGATGCATAGGTCAATGTCCATGGAAGCTATTGTGGTTCGAAGGTTTGCACCTTTCAATTTTTCTGATATTCCAGGTTTTCCAAATCCAGTACCTATTATGGATGTTTTGGGAGATTGTCTTCCACGGTTTAGAGAAAGCAAAGAGGATAATCCATCAGATCACCTCATCAAATTTCATCAATGTATGGTCTAGTTAAATATCCAGTATGAAGATGTGCTCATGAAGATGTTCATGCATTCACTTGACCAAGATGCACGAGATTGGCAGTTTTCTCTTCCCGCTGCTAGCATTTCTTCACTGAAAGAATTCCACACGTGCTTTCGGAAACGTTGTAAGTATCCGTACTCAGCTGAACTCTTTTTAAAAGATTGTTGTGAGCAGGCTGATGTTTATAACACAATTTCTGATTTAAAAAATCATGATGATGAGTGCAACCAAGGGTTCAAAACATGTCATGAAGAAGTTGAAGTTTCAGAATTTGTTGAAGATGAAAAGGTAACATTTTCAGATACTACAGTAAAGGAAGAATGCCATGATCATTATGATAATCAAGTTGTTGTTTTAGGTCAGTTTGAGGATTATTCAGGTGATGAGATCAGTAGAGATAGTTTGGAACATTCTCATAATGATTTCAACAGCCTTAATAACCAGTTGAATGCTAATCCTTTTGAAGATCAATCTCTAGTTCAACAAACTGTTGAAAATCATTATTGTGTTAAAGATAAGCTTTGTATTGAAGGAAAAGATGAACCTTTAGCATCATCATTTGAAATTTTTCAGAATACTCCTTGTTATGATGAAGAGATTAGGGTTCCAAGACAAGAATTCTGTGATGAATTAGATTCTATTCCTTTTGGTTTTGATACTAAATTTGATGAAGGCCAAGCTGTTTAAAATTTTTCAGAAGTTGTTTATATTCATGGTTATGATAAATCTGCTGTTCAAAATCATTATGAAGATGGTCTAATTTTTAATAGATATGATGATGAAATTGAAAAGAAAGACCCAGAAATCTGTGAGGTGTGTGATAGGTCAAAATCTAATCAGCAGATTCAAGAATGCATTCAGTCTATTATTCTCGAACAACAAAAGCCAATGCCTGATATTCATTTATTTGAAGACAGTGTGGAAAAGGAGGTTCAAAGTGTTGACATTATTGGTGATACTATTCAAAAATTTACAGAGCAAATTCAGGCTGATCCTGATGTCTTTTATCGCCAATGCCTGATTGATATTCATGGAACAAAATATTCTTATGGACAGCTTGTGTTTTTCATAGAGCAGGAGGAGGTAACTTATGGAAGTTTTTATGATCCAATAGCAGATTATTTAGAGCCAATACCAGGTTATAAATCTGTTATTTCAGAGACACCATTTGATGAAAGTGAGTATAAGTTGTTAGATCATTACTCTTCATGTCTTCCAATATTTCTGATTATATATATATTTGGAGTTGGAAACAAGTTTTGGTGGGTTGATGAAATTTTCTCCTAGTTACATTGGAAATGGGATTACAATTTGATTCAGTAAATGGAAGATTCCTCACGAAAGAGATTTGTTTTCATTGTGTATACCAGTGTGAGTGAAGTATCATAAAGATTCCATAGCCCAATGGAAGTTTTGCAAAGAGGTAGATAAGGTGGCAGACAGAAGGCACTGGTCTACAGGTTCTTGAAGCCTCTCAGGGAGGACTTCATCCCGCAGCTGGAGCCAGATGTTAAGTCAGTAATTTGTTTCTTCAAATTTTATGTTTGATTGTCATTTTTATTTTAGCTTGCATATTTTCTTGAGTTTACTCTTTTACTTACTGTGGAAATTTTTTGATTTCTAGCGAAGTTTTTAATTTTTACCTTCAGATATTTATTTAGTTTTGTTCTTTTAAGCTTTTGAAGGGTTCTAAAGGTCAATATATTGAATAATGGATTCACAAATCATATCATGAGTATAGTTTGTCATTTGAACTGTATTCAAAATGGAAAAAATGACTAAATAGAGCCAGAATTGAGTTTAAATTATTCTTGTAGCGCAACTGCCGAAAATTAACACTGCGGCGCTACAGGAAAATCGTTTTTTGCCAGAATGGTCATTTTTCAGTCCGATTTTTTTGGGATTTCACTCCTAAAGTGTTAAATAAATCATTGGTCACGTTTGATATGTGTTTTGCCAAGTTTTTTTCATGTAAACAGGCGTCAGTCTCATGTGAGGGAGATTCTGGCAACCGTTCTAGCAACTAGATGCAAATTTCTGGCAAATGATGAGAGTGAGCGAAATAAGGCAAGACTTTCAGGGAAGATGTTCTAAATTAAATATTATGAAGCTAGACGAGAATGAGGAAGTTGCAAGGAATCTCTTTCCTTCCGATTATAAATGTATTGATGAACATTATGCAGCATTTTTTGTAGGCCCTGCCAGAGAAGATGTCCCCTCTATTGGAGTTGCAACTACTGCTAACCATAGCATAGGTTTAGAACTCTCTACCAAAGATAGTAAAGGAGATTTTTGCAAAAGAAGAATTCAGCACAGTGAGTCTGAATTTGTTGCAGCTAGGTCAAAATAAGTTACCGAAATGCATAATCTTTCAGGAATTAGAAGGTCTAAATTCAATTTCATGAATCTTTCAATTCAGTTAAAGCTCAGGAATGCCTCAACGTTGAACCTCTGTGGTGAAAAATCACTGGAGGAATGCAAGGCAATATTGGAACCCATGGCTGAAGATAATGGTGCAGTTGTTTGCTCTGAGAATGTGATTACTAACAAAGGAGAGTATGATTTTAAGAATCATTCAAGCTCCCTATTTTCTTCATCTGCTATTTTATCTGGTAGAAACACAATTTCCCATGTAGCTCAGAATAACAGATGGATTGTTAGGGATGTGGCATTGAACAAAGATATACCCCACAAATACCCTAATGATTTCTCCGAAGTTGACAATAAAAATGAGGCTTCTGCTAGTTCAACAAAATTCATAAACAGATCTATGTCAAATGCATTTTCAGTCCCTATTTCTTCAGTAAAAATGCAATCCGCACTGAATCTTCTGGCGGCCACTTACAATGATGTATCAGATTCTCATGAACTAGGTGATATTGCCAAAAATGGTAAATGCCATCCTGCTCATGAAGAGTGAGATGTTGAATTAGATAATGTTGACATTGCTCGGTTTTCACCTTTGGCTGGTAACTATCATTTGAGTAGTATTCTAGAAGAAAGCACCCTGCTTTCTTCACCTGGATCAGCTAGTAAAATTTCTATGGAAGGGACTGACAAAGATATCACAAGTGTGCTTTTTTCTTCAGATAAGGTATCATCTCTACACACCAGGAAGAATGATTCTCTTTGTGACATCTTGAAGCAGAATACAGGTTTAAAGAAAGGGCCTCTGCTGGCTTTGAGCCATTCTCCAAAAAGGAGGACATTTGTTTTTGACTCTGTAACAGTCAATCATGGGGATCTCCATGTTAATGGATGGGAATTATTTTCACCAGAATCCAGTAACTTCCTAGAGCAGTCAATTCTAACTTCCCCACTCTGTCAGGATTCAGTCAAAGAGACTCTTGGGGGAAAAGCACTACCAAGTATTCAGTTTAGTGATGAAAAAATTGAATTTGGAGAGACCTTTGAAAATATTTCTAAAACCAATGAAGGCATTCCCAGCATAACATTTTCCTCTGTAAAAGAGACCAAGAACATGACAGTTCCCACACTAAACAGAATGATTCTATATTAGATGCTGGTGCAGTATCTAAATGTATTATGTAGTGTCCTGAGGTGTTCTCAGTTATTGATGAAAGCAGTGCAGATTTCTCTACAAGCTATTCCAAACAGCCATCTATTATTTGTGACCAACATGTAGCCAAGAAATTCCCTTTAGAAAATGATTTCAATGAGAACAGTAGAGAAGATTTAGACATTGTGTCAATGCATGTTGTGGCTAATGTTTCATGTAAATATGTTCGTCATAATAGACATGCTACTAAAGTAGCAAAGGGAAATATGTGAGGACCTGTAGCAGGATATGCTTTCCAAGAAAATATTCCTTTTACAGCAAATGCAATGGGGAAGGGAATAACATCATCAATGTGGAAACCTTGTAAAGGATTCATGAGACCGCATGTATTTTGCCTGGAACATGCTCTTTTAATGCTTGAAGAATCTGAACATCATATCAAATTGGGTAATCAAGTTCTACAATGAGAAAAGGTTCCTCGACTGGATAGCAGACAACAAAATTTTGATGTTTTGCCTTCAGATGTTTCATAGAGCTCTCAAATGCAGACCAACTGAAGTACATTTCATGAAGGAAACAGTGCAAATAATATGTTGGTAAACACTTGTGGAGATATATAACAGTAAAGCAGCATCCAGTTTACAGTGAAATGCACAGATTACTGAGAATTCTGCTCAGTTTTTCATGTCTTTGGTTATTGAAGTAAAATGCCTACCACGAGGCAACGGAGAGGAATTTCTTAAAACCAAAAGATGTTTTTGTTCATATGATATCCATATACAAAAACATCTCTCATTTTTGCAACAGCTATCAATTTTTGAAAGATTCAGTTTAATATTTGCAGCCTATTTTTCAGGAATTTTAAATATTTAATATTTTCCTGTTCTAGTGTTCATTTTACGGGGCATATTCTGATTGATTGGAGATGAATTTTTAAAAACCAAGAGATTTTTTTGTCCATCACGGACCCATTTACAAAAACCTCTCTCCGTTTTTACACAGGTGTCACCAATTGAGAGATATGGAAGGTTCTTTGACACCTATTTTCCAGAAATTCACCATATTTTCCAGGAATCCGATTTGCTATTTTTAGTCAATTATTTGAGTTAGTTAGTTAATGTAACTGCTGGGTAGTTTCAATTTTGACCTAATGAATGGGAGATAGAACTACTTCTTTGTAATTATAAAAAAGGGACAAAGGGACAAAAGAGAGGTTCGATTTTTGGGATAGCTTCAGGAGGTCTGCAGACTTGTTCATGAGTTTAGGCTTATTCATGAGTTAAGTATAAAGCTCTTGTATGCATTTGATGATGAAATTATGAGATATATGACATTTTTCACCCTTCAGTTCTGTGTTGGCTTCATTTTTTATCTTGTTTAGTTGCTTAATTGATATACTCATTACTGGTTGATGTTTATATGTTGGTGATGCTTGTCTTTTATGAATGAACTTCAATACTGTTTCTGTTGGATCTTGTTGAATGTATCATGCATCTTTGTCTTCTTTTGTTTATGATTTAGTTATTACTTTGCTCATGAGTGTATTCCCTGTCTTTTCCAAAAATTTTACAACCACTAAAACATTCCAGAAAACCTAAAACCTACTTTGTTTTATCAAGTTTTATTTGAGATTGTGTTGGCTTGTTTCTTTGGCCTTGGAAACAATTTCTGGCACAAACATCTTTAGCGCCGTTGTCGGGGACGAAGTTGAAGACATATCTTCCCTGGGATACTTATCATTTTTACTGGTTTTAAGAGGTGAACTTAAACCAGCACATCTTTAAGGCTATTTTTCACCAAATTTGACACAGTGGCTACTAGAGGAGTTGGAAGAATTAGAAGGATTCAGTCATCCCCAGCTTTATGCAGCCCTAATTAATTTGAACTACTGTCACCCATTTCTATTTTTGAGGAGAAGAAACTAAATCTGTCTTGACAAATTAATTGGCGACTCCACTATTTCAAGATGCATAGGCCAATGTCCATGGAAGCTATTGTGGCTCGAAGGTTTTCACCTTTCAATTTTCTCGATATTCCAGGTTTTCCAAATCCAGTACCTATTATGGATGTTTGGGGAGATTGTCTTCCACGGTTTAGAGAAAGCAAAGAGGATAATCCATCAGATCACCTCA
>LPNX010775877.1:0-64361 GCA_001517045.1 Pseudotsuga menziesii
AAGCCATCCTTCCTCCCAACGTCCTGCTCCCATCTTCCATACTAGCTCAAGAGTCTAGGGGGTCGGATGATGAAGTTCTCCAAGTAAGAATATACAATCTTTTGAAAGTAGAAGAGGCCAGATCCAAAGCTAGAGAACGTTTCCAACAGCAGCAGGAGGTAGTGAAGAGATGGTTTGATAAGCACAAAGCTGGGAAGAAGGACTTGGAAGTGGGAGACCTTGTCCTAAAGTGGGATCATCCCCATGATGAGAAAGGGAAGCACACTAAGTTCCAACAGTTATGGGTGGGTCCATTTCAAATCACCGCTAAACTTGGCCCTGCTACCTATATGTTACAGGATTTACAAGGATGGGAGGAGAACCTGCCAGTTAATGGTCTGGTTCTCAAACCTTATTTTTCTTAAGTAGTTTTTGAGCTTTCTGACTTGTACAGAAATAAACTGTGTTGAGTTATTCTTTCATTTGTTTTAAGTGAGTTTTTTGTTTTCAATAAAGGTGGTTAACTCGTGGTTATGTGGGGAACTTCACATTTCTGGAAATGGCAAACATTTGTTGAATAGTAGACTGTGATTTTCCATGTGAATTTCTTCTACCAAATAGTTTCTCGAAATCTTTGTGTGCATTGAGGTCCTGCTAAATCTCCTGCAAGGTCAATCAGGTTCGAAAGTCTAGAATACTATGCTGAGGCTCCGCGCACTTTACACTTGTAATCTAAGGGGGCAATGATAGGGGACCCATGGAGAAGAGAAAGATGAATAGGGTGTTAAATCTAAATGATCCCATGCCGGGAAATAAATGCCAAAAGGTAGATAAGAGTCAGAATTCCTTTAAAAGCATCATGCTCCAAAGCTAAATCCAGATCATAAACTACTAATTTTCCAATGATCCTCTCCGTCCGTGAGCTGAAACCTTAAGCACATCACTCACACAAAAGGGCACTATGGGATAGAGGATCCTGAATGAAAATTCAGTAAGAAAAGTATATATGAAGACTCTCATTAAAAGAGGATAAAATACGAAAAGCACAAAAGTTGCTAAGGCGGCATGGGAATGAGGAACAAATGAACGTTTCTGTTCATCACTTGCTACAATCTTGTGGTGTCCAATGTTACCAGCCACCTGAAGAAAAATTAATAATGAACTCATATTTTGGCCTCAGCAGAGTTATCCTGACTCTATAATCTTGACTTTCATCGCCCAAATTGGACTGATGTCAATGATCAAGGTACACACTTCTGTTTTTGAGAAATCTGTCTAGCTGGAAGAGTTCAAGGGATACATTTGTTGTAGGACAGTCTGCTTTTCAAGGAAGAAACTACCCAGAGATCTAGGTTCACCAGGAAATTGCCAGTTGTTGCTGCCGTAACCTGTTTCCCCGATTTTAGTTTTTTACTTAAACTCTGGGACCCCTCCTTATCATAATTTGCTTGAATCGACTGTTGAAAGCTTGGCGTCTTGGAGCTTATCTTTGCGTTTGAAGTTGATTGCTTGCCTTTTGATTGCTTCGTCCAACATAGCTTGAGTCGTGTGGTTTTTTCTGGTACCCTTCGAGTATGAAAATTTTGCATGAACAAGAAAAAGACAGTTTTTGGGCTGCAAGTTAATCCTAGCTCTATTGTTTTTCTCTTTGGATCGGGCCTCTTTCAGAAGTTTGTTAGTCCTAACTTACCCGACGTTGCGGCTCCCGGAGAAAACTGCCCCCTGTTTGAAGTGTCATCCGACGCCCGATTCGACGGCCCAAATCGCTTGGTCCTGAGTTCCTACCTATCCGCCATTGCGGCCGGGAGGATGAAGTCAGTGGCCGACGGAAGTTTCATCCGACGCCCAAACTTTTCCTTGTTTAGCCTCCGTCGCATGTTTGTGGCAAGTTTCCCGTCCGTCGTTGCGGGTGGCAGAGTTTTCTGTCTTCCGACCCACTTCTCTCCGCCGCTCGATTGCCTATGACGCCCGTGTTTCCATTCACCCTCTTCTTGCGCTCCTCCGCCATTGCGCCCCCCCCCAAAACCTTACCCATCCGATGCCGGATTCTCAGCCTTCCCGACTTAAGTCTCGCCCAACCGCCGATTCTTTTCGTGAGTTTTCACCCGGAGAGCCAGGCCAGTTTCTTTGTGGATCTTTCATCATAGTTACAAGGTTTTTGATGCCCAATGTCTCATATGAGTGGATAATGCACTAAAACTGTATGCAGGGAGAATTTCGTAGATCGCTAGAGTGGCCCACAGCGAGGAAAAGGACAATCCAAGCGGATGACAGAGGCTCCAAGGAGGAATTTTCAACAGTTACTGTCAGAAGGAAAAAACGCCTATGGAAATGATTGAGGAAAACGCAACGTCGAGAGGGGAAGCTGAATGGTCAAGGGCACTGAAAGGTCACACGCTGAGGGGAACCGAAGGGACAGCAGTGGTAGTTTAAATAACGGGAATCCTGATGAGAAGAGGGATTTTTCCCTTAGGAAATTTTATAATGGTTGGCTTGTAAGAGGAACTACTTCGTTTTGCAAAGTGAACTGCAATTTTGCCTGCTGGAAAGAGTAAAGAAGTGGAATGTACCAATGAAATTCGATGAATAATGTTGAAGATGAACTATTTTGTTTTCAGCTGTATTTCATTTGCTGTAAGAATATTTGATGTTTTGAACCTACGTTCTGGTTAATTATTCTTCAGTAGTTTTCTGGGATGCATTTTCACTAAGAGCAATAAATGTTGTTATAGAATGATCGGCTATCTAGTTATTTGAATATTTGTAAGTTTTCATGTGCTGTGAGAGAAGTAGTCAGCTATCTGTGGTTTTTCTTACCGTATGTGATTTTTTGTATTGCTCAGTCAAGATGATAACCTCGCTCCCTAGGGATAGTTTAGGTAGTTAGTTTATTTCTGTTCGTATCTGGTTTGGTTGCTTGTGAGCACAAGACGAGAGGTAAGAACCTGCGCATCACTTTGTGACCGCTCTCTGCATCTGGATCACCCTGCATTTAGTTAGGCACGTGCATATCATTCATTTAAGTCAAAACACAAAACTCGGTGGGCCGGGCCGCAACCGGTACAACCTTTGTTTGTTACTTGACCTATGGTAGCCGGACCGTAAACCGGACGGATTCCCTATACCAAACAGTCAGCGGGCTAGTTGGGAACACTGATTGGGGAGAATCCCTTACTGTTTTCCGCCTGCGAATTTCGAGGCCTCAACACCTTCCTTTCGGAATTATGGGATTTAGGTCTTTACGGAGTTACTAACGATCCTTCCTTTTGGAATTATGGGATTTAGGTCTTTACAGAGTTACTAACGATCCTTCCTTTCAGAATTACGGGATCAACACATTTGTGGAACTTAGACAATCCTTCCTATTGGAATTACGGGATCAACACATCTATGGAACTCAGACAATCCTTCCTATTGGAATTACGGGACCAATTCAATGATCCTTCCTTTAATAATTATGGGATTTAGGTCTTTACGAAGTTACTAACGATCCTTCCTTTCGGAATTATGGGATCAATACAGATGTGGAACTTAGACAATCCTTCCTATTGGAATTACGGGATCATTTCAATGATCCTTCCTTTCAGAATTACAGGATTTAGGTCTTTACGAAGTTACTAAGGATCCTTCCTTTCGAAATTACAGGATCAACATAGATGTGAAACTCAAACAATCCTTCCTCTAGGAATTACGGGATCAACACACATTCTCGAGTATCGAAGTCACCAGATCCGTTTTGAACCGAAGTTCAAGGATGATACAATCCTACCACATTCACGGGTACCGAGATCTTCAGATACATTTTGAACCAGGGTTCAGGGATGATGCAATCCACCGCTTTCACGGGGGCCAAGACCTCCTGATACATTTTGAATCAAGGTTCAGGGATGATCCAATCCACCACTTTCATGGGGGCCGAGACCTCCATATACATTTTGAACCGAAGTTCATGGATGATGCAATCCTACGACTTTCACGGGGGCCGAGACCTCCAGATACATTTTGAACCAGGGTTCAGGGATGATGTAATCCACCACTTTCACGGGGGCCGAGACCTTTAGATACATTTTGAACCGAAGTTCAGGGATGATGCAATCCTACCACATTCACGGGGGCCGAGACCTCCAGATACATTTTGAACTGAAGTTCAAGGATGATGCAATCCCACCACATTCTCGGGGACTGAGGTCACCGGATCATTTTTGGACAGATGTCCTGGGATGATACAATCCCTCTTCATTCTCTAAGACCGAGGTCTCTGGGTCACTTTTGGGCAAGTTCCCAGGGATGATACAATTCCACCACATTCTCGATGACCGAAGTCACCGGATCACTTCTGGACATATGTCACGGGATGATACAATCCCTCTTCATTCTTGAAGACCGAGGTCTCTGTGTCACTTTAGGGAAAGTGTCCAGGGATGATACAATCCCACTGCAACATCACTACTCCCCCTTTCGAGGAAGGTCTTTCTGAACCACACCAAGCTTTGTCAGCGCATCATCATATAAACCAACTTCATCTACATCTTTATTATGTGAATACTGAAATCATCATCATCTCTATATTCAGTATAGAAATACTGAATCACCATCATCTTTATCTACAGTATCTAAATACTGAAACATCATCATCTGCATCTTTATCTTGAATGTAGAAATACCGAATTTCTATGTGTTATGATGAAACACATGGTTCTCTGTTATCACAACTCTCGTTATCACATAGAATCAATGTAGTATCCATCTTCAGTTCAAAGAGACCTAATATCAGCTTCCGAAGCCATATGGATTCACAACTTAGAAGAGAAATCTACTATGTATTATGCTTCATCCATGCTATGAGAAACACTGGATTGTTTCCTACTAAACCATGAACTCGTAGCAGACCCCAAACAAAAGCATCTACCTAATGTTCTTTTCCTGTCTGAGATACTTCTAGCCCAATCTGCATCTGTGTAGCCATACAATCTATACTCATGGCTACCATCATAATATAAACCAAAGTCTATAGTCCCTTTCAGATATCTCATCACATGTTTTGCAGTTACTAGGTGAACCCGTCTTGGTTGAACAAGATATTGACTTAAGGTGTTCACAGCAAAACAAATGTATGGTTTAGTATTTGTTAAGTATATCAATGACCCAATGATCTGTCTGTAATGATTCATATCCACTAACTATGATGAGTCATCAGCTAACAGCTTCAGGTTGGAGTCCATGGGTGTGGCCATGACTTTGCATTCCAACATATTGAATCTCTTCAATATCTCTACCGCATACTTTCCTTGGTTAAGAAATATTTCTTCTGAACTTTGCCATACTTCCAGACCTAGGAAATAATTCATTAACCCAAGGTCTTTCATCTCAAATTCTTCTGCTAGTTTCTTCTTTCTTTCCATGACCTATTTCTCATTTCCTGTCAAGGATAAGTCATCCACATATAATAACAGGATGACAATTTCATCTTCTACAACCTTGAGATAAAGGTTAGGATCAGCTTTACCCTTGGAAAATCCCATGCTCAACAAGAAACTATCCATTCTTCCATACCAAGCTTTGGGAGCTTGCTTCAGGCCATATAGGGCCTTCTTCAACTTGCATACGTGATTCCATCTGGCTTCAACTTCAAATCCTCATGACTATTCAATGTAAAACTCTTTATCAATCATACCATTAAGGAAGGCTTGTCTTTACTTCACCTTGGAAGAAACTACCATGATAGGTTTGAAGGAAGTGTACCTTTCTTCCTGGAGTAAGTGTCTCTTCAAAATTAATTCCCTCTTTCTGAAAGAAACTTCTGGCCACAAATCTTGCTTTATACTTCTCGATACTTCCGTTAGCTGTATATCCATTTGGAGGATACAATGCTCTTTCCTTCTGGTTTGGGAACTATATCCATACATCATTCTAGCATTCTTTCATCATAACATCTTTCATGAGTTCGTCTTGTCAGATCATCAACATATCCTAGTCTTCTACATTCAACTTTGAAGGCTGGAACCCACTTTACTCTTGGTAAAGTCTCGATCCATCAAGAAGTTGTCCATCATGTCGTACCGTGTCGAACTCAGATATCTTTTGTAGTCACTCCCCCTGAAGTGGAGTATTATCTTCCTTCTTCATTCTGTATAGGTGGATATATACTGGTCAATAGAGTATGTCATGTCATAGTCTATACTTTCTGAGGAAGATCACGAACCTTTCTTTGTACACTTGTTCTTGTAGATCCATATGGAGGATACTATGTACTTCCCTTTATGTCTCGAAATCATATCGTATACATCATTCCCCATGATCAACTATTATTCTTTGATCATAGTTTCTTTCATAGCATTCTTTTATTCATCTTGAGTTATCTCTCATACCCATGGTGGTCTTCATCCTTTGAGGTGGATCTACCGCTCTCTGAAGCTCTTTCTTCTGTCATGGTGTCTCTGACCCTGGGAGCTTTAGATTCATGTTTATTGAATTGTCATTACTTGTTCTTCAGAACAAGTCTCGTCCTTCTTTTCTTGTAGGAGGTTGTATAGGACCTTTCCTACAATTCAAATGCACCAGTTGCATGGTTAGAACTATTTCATAAAACATATGCATAATGACCAATTCTTATGCATCATGCAACTATTTAGCCAATACAACATTCATCCATATCTCACAGAAACTTTCTAGATGCCTTCCATCTCTACCATGACATCATTGAGATTGTGCACTAATCCAATATGTCAGCAAAGAGGTTTGATAAGTAGCACTGGAAATTTGTATAGTGCCATGAGCTACTTACCCATCACATGCATATTAGCAGTTTTAATGTAAACAATCTATCATGCATAACACATCAACTGAATACAATCAAATGTATAACAGAACAATATCATGAAATGGCAATTGAATACTTATCTTTTATTTGTTTTGTGGGCAGACTCCATCTTGATCATTCTGCTTTATCATATTCTTCATTCATGAAATCATCATTTATTATCCAAGTGATAAGATGAATAAGAGGTTCTTCAAGAATTGATTTTTTCCATATTCCTCATCGCTTGAGGGATCTTCTTTGGATGGTGAGATCTTGGTATTCAATTGCTCCCATCTTCTTCTTCTCTTCTTATTAGTCAAGATGAAAGTAATCACTTACTTCTGGTATACATTCTTCACATGAATGAATCCCATGATCATGGGAGGCCATTCAAGGTGGCTATCACCACTTCTGCATTCTCTGCTTCTTCTTCTACTGCTTCAAGATGTTATGCATTCTGGATCTTCACATTCTTCAACTGTTTTCTCAAATCCATCTTCTGAATTATGTTCTTATCTTCAAATAGCTCGAACAAGGAATCAAACATCTTTAGTTTCTTTACGGAAGACACTTGTGGTACAAGTTGATCCGTTATTGAATCAACAATGATCTTCTTGTCCTTGATCAAGTTCTTCTTGTGTAAGGCTTTGGGGCTCATCTCCCTCTAGAACTGGAACCTCTCTACTCATGTAGGTGTCCAATTCATTTTCTTCAAAGAGATCAAATACTTCCATGCTTGGAAGTTTCTTCAAGCTTATCATCAAGCTGATGTGATAGATCACTTTGAAATGATAACCTCAAATGCAAATAGCAAAATATTAGATCTTACCGATTTGAGGTGTCCGTCCCGCTTCCAGAGCTGGCTAATCTAGGGTTTGTTAGAGAAACCCTAATTTTCAAAACTTGGAATATTTTAGATATGATTGGATAGAAATATATATCTCTTCAAATAGATCTGTCCAATGTACTCCTTTTCTGAAAACAGTGGAGGGAAGCTCCCGGAATAGGAAGCCCTAGTTTTCCAATTTCTTCTGCTGAAATGCCTATTACTGTTTCTGTGATATCTATGAAATTAATGCTCCTCTGTGTCTACAATTTCTCACTGAGGTAACCATGCATGTTCCTGATCCAGCAAAATATGTTTCATCATAATTGGTTTCACCAATTGGGATTTATGATCATTTTCCCAAGGTGACCTGTTACAGGACTGTTCAGAACAGTGAAGTTGTATGGAATGCCACGTGTGACTGGTTCATTTTCAGGTTCTGAAATTCGGACCATAGAAATTAAATTCTATGGTATTTCTAGAACATCTTTAGGAGTTTAATTTGGACCTCTGTAGCCCACTCTACATCATTTCTCCCTAGGTGTCTTGTTTAGGGATGAATTCTAGAAGAGGCTAGAACCCTAACTGGGAGGGGTCATATCTCCCAGAATATAGAGAATGAGGATGAATTTTGGAAATGGTGTAAATAAGGATTTTATCGTCTGCATATTCAATTTTTAACTCCTGATCCTTTTCCAATCTCACGATATAGCGAATGTACCAAAACTTAGCAGTTTTACTATTTAGGGTTTTTCTAGATCGGGGTCAAACTAGGGTTTGACTTTCCCAGAGTTTCACCCAACCAAATTTCTTGATCCAAGTCTCTAAACTTCTATTTTGATGAGGAGAATAATCCTATGTTGGGATCACTCAAGAATTCTTCTTCTGTTGAAATCCCTAATTTTCCGCACCAAAACTAAAAATGCTCAGAATTGAATTCCGCTTCGACAGAAAGATGTGCTCTTCAATGGAGAGTCAATATAGCCTTGTTTTACTGATCGATCATGGATAGAGACCCTAAAATAAGAATCCCTATATTCTTTAGCTGCACAATGTCTTCTTTCAGGGTGGCTCTGATACCATGTTAAATTTTCATATGCTAAGCTAGATCATAAGTATTTCATTTTGATTTCATAACAAAAGCATATAAACAGGATCACTGAAAGATAGAAAAGCACAACCATACAAAAGGAACACAAATATTTATCTTGGAAAAACCCTAAAGGGAAAAACCTAGCAAAAGATTCCTCAATATAGATGCCCCAAAAAGGTAAAAAGGTAAAACCAACAAGGAGATCAAAAACCTGATCCCCCTCCTTCTCCAGCTACTTCTCTCCTCCACAAGTGCGCTACACAAGTGAGTGAGTGTGTTCCAAATGAGGAGCACTACACCTCTATTTTATTCATCTGTTCACTTAAGTTAACTCATCTGTCATGTAGGCTCGAGTTAATCATGTAGGCTCAAGTTACACATGTAGGCTTGAGTAACCACACTGGGGTGCTAATGACCCACCTTTACAATTCGAGCGGACTGCCTCATGAATCTTATTATTTCTTTCGATTATGAGCATCGGGGTACAACTTAATACAAGGGGTTATCTCGGTAGGACCATTGGGGACCACAAATAAATACATATAGAATATTCTTCGAAGTTACAATATTTCAACACTAGAGTCCCACTGTTCCCGAGTTTTCATGCTAGGGAAATCTAGCCATCATGGGAAGGACGTTCATTATAGTAGAAGATCCTTTCAGCACTAGAAAGGTCAAGGAAAGGGTGTTTATCATAGTAGATGGACCTCTTGAGGCTGGTGAGAGCATAGCTATCTTAACAGATTTCAACACCTCCACGAGCACTCTTCCTGGAATTTCCTATCCAATGAGCATCCCTCCAAAGCCTCTGGATAGAGTCGTGATCTCCATAATCCTAGCACAAGGTGACCATTTCTAGTGGCATCCCATTTGAGTGAATTCTCATACTAGAGGAGAAGGGGTCCAAATTGTTCATTAGCGCCTTTGTGAATTCCACATTCCAACTTTATCTAGGGTGGTGATGAAGGTGGGATTGTGCTACACCATGATACCTATAGAAATATCCTCCTCCTAGGAGGAGAGAAGCACAAGAATGGAAATCCTCCTCAAGGAATTATCACTGTCAGAAGCAGTGCAACCCTTCTTCAAGTCCCATTGAATAACAATGTTACTAGGAGAGAGGGGGCGAGGAGGAAGCTGAACACAAAAGGAACACAAACCTTCTTTCCAGCTATAAACCCATGCAAAAAGGTTCCTTTGAGCACAAAATGAACAAAAATAGCCTAGAAAGAATAGGCCATGTTGTATACCCAACAGGAAGATAAATGGTTCGAGTTAATTCATTGAAGAGCCACCAAGGAATGTCTCGAGCCGTCATTTTCAAGACAAGCGAGCTCGAGGCCAGAGATGTTGTGCTACCATTAATACTAGCATGTTATTTTTCTCCATAATGTTTTGTTTTATATATGTAAAATGTGGAATATATGCCACGTTCTAGTTTGTTAAAGTTTTGATCGTGATTGTAACTGACTTCTGTCCCTATTTTGAGGTTAGTATTGGGGGCCTGAAGCACTATAAATATACTCCCCACTGCGGGAGAAGGTTGTTGGTTTTGGTCAGAAACTGAGAGATTTTTGTTTCTTATGTAATTTGATCCATCTTTAATACAAGAAACAGAGTTGAATACCAGCCTTTGGATGTAAGAATTCCCGTGTATTTCTTAGTTGTAGTCTGTACTTTCCTTTTCTTGCGTGCATGTACTTCCTGTTATTTCTTTGAATTACATTTTCTTCATGTTTTTGACTTAGTGTATAATGGTTCAAAATTCATATTCCTATGCTCTGGCCGTTTTTTTAGATATCCACCAAATATTTCTTCCAAATTTGGTGGAGAATTCATCCTTGTGGTGCTCTATATTGATGGACCATCATTATTCTTCATTTTTCACCAGACCCGAACATATCGACCATGACCAAACTACTATATTTCTCTTGTAGACATTCTCTATGCAAACTGCTCTTTGTTTCTTGGTATTTGTGACTCCATCACCCAATACATCAAACCTTGTTTCCACTACGAACCTCCAAAAATCATTCTGTGAAAAATATAATGTGGCCTTGTTATGTATTTGTGAAAGATCCCTTTTTGGAAACAAGGAAGCCAAATACCTTTCCTAAAATGGTTATGTTGATACCTAGGGGTCCACCTTTCCACAACCTTTGGGTGCGACTCTGAGTGCTAACATGACCTAATTTAGAAAGAATGGAAAGGATTAATTGATCATATTTATTCTCAATGCCACAATGCTTAAGCATTAGAATAAGTGACTTGAATTTGGTGAAGAATCCCTCAATAAAATAAAAAATTCTTGGATTCATTGAGAATAGCTCAATCTCCAACTGATGCATTCTTAACTCATCTTTAACTCCAATGAGAGAATCAAGTTTGGTCCATACTTGGTTAGGAGTTGTCAAACTGTTAGTTTTTCTTAATATTTGGTTATATTATCTAGGATATTTATTTGAAAGAATAACAAGTACAACAAGATGCATACTATATAAAATATGCACGAGACCCAAATATTTTCATCGTGGAAACCATAAAGGAGAAAACCCCGCAAACTTCCTCAGAATCATAAAATGATCAAAAGCAGTAACAAGAAGTATTTAGCATCTATCTATATCTCCTCCTCTGCATCTCTCTCTCTCTCATGTGAACTTGAGAGTGTGAGGTGTGTATAAATGAGGGAAAACAACTCCCTATTTATACCTTTTCAAGTCACAAAGAAAACATAAGATTGGGGCCCACATGTCTTCCCTAACAAGGCCAAATTATCCCAGATAAACTCCAAATACACATTACATGATGTTATACTGGGGGTTATTTCCCTGACTTACAACAGAGGTTGTACCTCAAGGTATAGACACAATTTAGACATCCCACAAGCGGGTAACACACATCGCTAATTAGGGTACAACAACATAAATTGATAATATACATTAGAATATCTTCTGAAGTTACAAATACATTAACAATCCTTCTTAACTATGAAGGTATTCTCTCTTTTCACAGTCATTATATCTTCTTCCACCATCTTCTTATAATTGATCATCGGTCGATACTATCTATCCTCGAAATTTTCTACACATCCATCCCTCTCTCGGTTGGGTGTAGGATTAGTCCTCATCCACGTATTCATCATATCTCAAGAAATCCTTCTCGTATAAGCTATCCAGGACCTTCTTTTCATTTCCATTGAAATAACCTATGTCTCCTACCTTGATCTGAGCATATCCAAATCATCTCTTTTTCCCTGCACACGTGAAGACAAAGAACAAAGCTTTAGATGCATACAACATGTGTTCTTTCACCATAGTAGTAATCCAGGATAATTTTCACGTCATTAAGACAACCTAATCTTATACTATGCGAGAATCACATAGGAAAACAACCCAGTGCATTACGTCTCTACACGATCAACCTGCATTCTATCAGTAGAACCGCCTAGGTGCACCTCTCGTGTTTCATGAACTAATCATATAAACATGGGAACACACACACACACACACACACATGTAAGGACATATTACAACCAAAAAACTTTCTAGATCAGTATCTTTTACGTTATATGGTCAACCTCAAGGAATTATTACATTTGAACAACTTGCATCCAAGATATTTTACATTCAAAAAAACCTCAAGGAATATTAAATCTGAGTAACCAACTTACCACAACAGGTCTCATTTTTACACTTGGACAACTCATAGGGTGTATTACATTGGAGTAACATATGTACCATGCTAGGTCTCATTTTTACACTCAAATAACCTATGAGAGGACGGACTAAGTCCAAGGATAACCTATGAGCCTCTGCAGCACTGATTACATCCAAGGAAAACCTACAGGACTTATTACATGCGAATATCCTTCTTCCCCTGGATTTTTCTCGCTCGGACAACCTGTCACATTTCCCATGTGATATATCATGCATCAACTATTTCTAGTATACATCAGGACTTACTACATCCAAGGACAACCTATGAACTTCACTAGGACTTATCTAAGGATAGCCTACATGACTGATTACATATGAGAAACCTACGAGCCTCACCAATATGCTCAGACAACCTATCTCTCTAGATATTCTATAACACATCACTCCCTCTTTCAAGGGATATTGATATAGACCACACCAAGTATTTCTCTGAAGTACTCAAACTTCACTCTCGTAAGAGGATTGGTCAACACATTGGATATTTACTCCTATGTTGCCATGTACTGGATATGCACTGCTCCTCTCTGCACCATATCCCCGATATACTGGAAATTGATCTTGATGTGCTTCGAGTTGTCATGGAACACTAGGTTTTTCAATAGATTTACATAACTATGATTGTCACAAAAGATACAAGTAACATCCAACTAGAGATCAAAAAAGTCAGATAGTATATTTCGAAGCCACATTGCCTCGCAACTAACTGAGAAACATGAAACATAATCTACCTCTACTATGCTCAACACCACACATGATTGCTTCTTGCTGAACCAGGATAACATGAAAGATCCCAAACTGAAGCAACAACCTGAGCTTCTCCTCTTGTTAATGGCGCTACTTGCCCATTCTGAATCAACATAACCGTGTAGGTTAATATTCTGATTCACATCATATTTGAGCCCATGATCATCTAGACCTTTTAAGTACCTCAGAACATGCTTTAACACTATCAAGTGAACATGTATCATATCTTTTAGGAAGTGGCTCAGGGTGTTCACCACAAAGGCATAGGTATGGTCTTATATATGTCAGATACATCAATGAGCCAATTATCTAACTATACATAATGGAATAGACCTTCTTAGATGAAGCATCACTCAAAAGATTCAAGTTAGATTCCATAGGTGTGGCCATATCCTTGTAGTCCATCATTTTGAATATATCGAGAATATCCACTAGATGCTTCACTTACCTAAGGAATATTCCATCTACACTTTGCCACACCTCCATGCCGAAGAATTAGTGCATCATACCTAGTTATTTCATCTCAAACTCTATAGCAAGTATCCTCCTTGCATCTATAATGAGTTCCTCTTCACCTGTTAGAAACAATTCATTGACATATAGCAAGAGTATCATAGGTCTTCTATCTTCCACCTTGAAGTAGAGGTTGGAATCTACTTTACTCTTGGTTTACCAAGATCATCAGGAAGATGTCCATCCTAGCATACCATGTCCTTGGTTTCTCGTTTCAATCCATACAAGGCCTTCATTAATTTGCACACATGGGTCTTCCTTTCATTTATATCGAATCCATGTGGTTATTCCATGTACACTTCCTCCTCAACTACACCATTCAAGAAGGTTGTCTTTACATCCGTTAGTGTATTTTCCATTTCATAATTGCTACTAAACAAACTATGGTCCTGTTGATGCCTTAAAAAATCCCAAGTATCGACATTATGGATTCTCCCTGGTAAACAAACCCAATTAGATAGTCCACCGTTTGGTGTGGGGAATCTATTCAGTTAATGATCCGACTACGGGAGATTAAGTTGTTTAAAATTTAGAGTAATATACTGAAAATGTTCATATAAGTCGAACAGATAGTTGTTCAAACACAATATTCACATTTACATTAGAAGGAATACCAAAGATAGCTCTGATATGATAAAGAAATCTATTACTAATTTTATACAGACATTTATATGGAAATAAAAATCATTCATCACCAAATAAGTAATTCAGAATAGCTAGAACAATCTCACAGTATGTGATATGAATGCAAGAGGAAGTAGTTCCACATTAAAAATCCCACACACTCCAAGAAAAATCTCTTTTGTAGGCCTTTCCTAGCAAGCAAGTCCTCCTTTATTAGCAAAAAAATAGTTCTCAAAAAAATAAGTCCATCCCTTCTTTTTGCTAGAGAAAACTCCTCTAAAATGTGCTCTCCACCCTATTTATTACAATTTGAGTTTGTCACTTTGTAACCTTTGATCTACCCTAACCCTAGAAATTCCCACAAATTGACCTTCATGCTTTACATGGGAAAATAAAAATGGTTTCATAATAAACGAAATCTATGTGAGCCTTTCCCTGCTAGAAATACATGTGACCCATGCAGTAGCTTCTCTAACAATCAACTTAAGTACCGATAAGGTTACTAAGTCTCCACATGTGCCACTTCTTAGTCATGAATCTCTTACCCCTACGTTAGCTTCACACTTTCCTTAATGAGCCAATCTAACTTGGTGAACTATAATACCTATTATACATGAAGGAAAACATAATGAGAAATAAATTTGAAAAGGAAATAACATTTAAACCAGATTCTATAAAAATTATCCTTTATATTAAAAGAACAATAATTTTCCAATAATACGACAACTAATCACCTTATCATCTGTTTTATTATGCATTTTCAATTGCAGTTTTATTAATATATGTCGATTCTTAAGTAGATTAATGATGTTGAAAAGTACCCTATTAGGAAAAACAATTACAATTAATTTAAGCTTGAGAATAAGTTCTCTTAGTTCCTTATTGGTCGACGGTTAAGTTTAGCAGAGATTGGATGGCTCAGAACATCTCAAGAAGATGGATCGATGATAGGGAAATATTCACGAAGTGAACATGAATGAGAGATAATAAATCTGCAAGGTTAAGTGAAGATCCACTGGATTAAAGCCACAAAAGATTCGACATTCCAGAAACAATCTCAGCAGTGAAAGGTACAAGGAAGATAACATATCCCAATGATAAGATGATATTTGGATATGAACTTAGATCAATGGTTAAGAATAAATCTGCAAGAAATCGACGACTTTAAAGAGTTGCGGAAAATGAAATGAAAAGGGAAATTGTGAAAGCTCAATTTCGAGAAAAGTTGGTTCCGCAATATGCAATCTACAATCCACAAAAATCAACAATCAAAAAAAGTTGCAGAACATGAAATGCAGAAGGGAAAATGTGCAAGTCAAAATAAAAAAAATGGGCTTTCCGCAATCCGCCATTTGCAATTTCGGAAACAGATTTGTGACCAAAAAATTGTGAAACAAGAAATGTGGAATGGTAAATTGTGGAAGAAAAAAATTAAACATGAATATTTCAGCAATCCACAATATGTAATTGTGGAAACAAATTTGTGGCGCAAAATTGCGGAACCAGAAATGTGACACTGTAAATTGTGGAAGCCAAAAAAGAGACATTAAGATTCCCGCTATCCACAATTGCGAAAATAGAGTTGAGAAAACTCTACTGCAGAATAGGGCTTGCAGGAATATCAAGGTTGTGGAAATACTTAGTTTGTGGAAAGAATTAGGTTCAATCCTTTGATAAAACTAAGTGTGAAGGGAAGGATTACATGGGTTGGAAAAACAGTGTAAGTACGCTTTCAAAAATAAAATAAAAATAGAAGGAGGGGCCTTTTAATTTTTTATTTTTTTTGGGGGGGGCCGGGAGGGGGGAAGGAGTTGCAACATCAATAATAGGTGACTGGCTAGTGAAAACATATCTCTGAAAAATCCCTCTTTGAAAAATAATATTGCCACTTTATACTATACTCTAAATGTACAACAATTTCTTCAATATATTTCATGAGACTTTTTTAAACCAGATTTATTTAGGGATGTAACTTTCATGCACCACATTTGATACCATTCCGTGGGAGTAGGGTAACCAGGAAATCAGAGTCCTGATAAATCTCTTGGGGAAAGAGTATGAAGTTAATTTTACTTCATGTCTTTACGTTTCCACTAGATAAGACTCCACATGATCGTAACAAAGTAATACATATGTATTTGTTTGTTCCTCACTCCCATGCTATAGGCAATCTTTTGATGATTGAAAATGTCTTGTGAGTCTTCCTTGATTGCTTCTTTTAATTTTAGAATTTTGTGTGGGTTCTTTCATCCATAATTTCCTTTTGTGCATGTGATAAATTTTTCTATTTATTATGCTCACCAACAAAGAAGAACCTTGCTGATATTTGTTGTTTTGAGAGACCTTTCGATCTGATGATTTATGTATTTACCATCACTTCTTTAATTGAAGACTAAATATTTTGAAATTTTGACTTTTAAATATGAGAATTTTGGCCTCTTTTATTTGTAGCATGGGATTATTTTTAATTCCATACACTCATCGGACTTGCTTCCTGTCCGTGGCTACATCATGGTATGCTTCCTGAGACAGGTATTAATGTGAGAATGGATGAAACCCCAAGATAGTACTGTAGATGTCATGAGTCTTAGTTATTTAAAAAGGGTTATGATGATTCAAATGTGGGCTTGAAGCCTAGATCTCATTTCTATCATCTATCAACAGTTAAAGAATCTCATGTTGATCAAACTTTACCACTTTCTCTTTCCCATAAACAGTTCTTGTCTTTCAAATATCTTTGAGTTTAATCAAATTCCTATACTCCTAAGAGCTAAAATATAAAGATGGATTATTCAAATAAAAAAACAAGGATTACTAATAAAAGAAAATCAGAAAAGAACAACATAATAGAAAGGACTTAAGAAAAGAAAGTTTTAATTATGTACAAAGGGTTCCTACAACTTAAGTGAAGTAATGTTTGAGATAGAGCTTGTTTACAGGAAGAATTTCTTCTTGTCCTTGTAAATTTTGCAATTTGTAAGTTGAAGGGCCAAGCTTCTCAGCATTTCGAAAGGGGAAAATCCATAAATGTTGGAACTTTGTGTGTTTTCCTTTTTCCTCATGCAGATTATCCCATTTTAGAACTAGGTCTCCTACATCAAATTTTCTCGTTCCAGACTTTCTTTTGTTGAACCATCCTTTGATGATAACTTGATGTTGATTGAATTTATATTTAACATTTCTCCATGATTCTTCAAGCTTTAATAGAGTATTAATTCAAGCTTGTAAAACTTTACTACCGTATCCTCTTGAGGCTCGAGCTAACTATGAATATGGGAGCAGAATGTTGGGGAAATAATGGATTCTTTTCCATAGAAAAGAGTATAGGGAGAGACTCCTAAATAATTATTAGGGGTAACCCTATATTCCCATAATGAATTAGGAATAGATGTGTGCAAATTTATTTGGATTTCAATGAAAGTTTTCTTTAAGATTCGAATGATATTTTTATTCATTGATTCCACTAAACCATTTCCGTGTTGATAGTAGTTTGCTAAATAATGCAATTTTATTCCCTTTTCACAAGAAAATTCAGTTATTTTGATAGATGAAAAATAAGATGAACTATCAAAAACAAGGGAAATTGGAACCCCATACATGGTTATGATGTTCTCTTGCTAGAACTTGATGAGTTCATCCTCATTTACTTTGCACAAGGGAACCACCTCCACCCATCATCTAAAATAATCTATAGAGGTGAGGATATACTGATGTTGTAATGAATAATTTGGGTTTATTTCTTTGATAATATCTATGTGCCATTGTTCGAATGGTTCTTAGATAATAATGGGTTGTAATGGTCCTACTGATTTTGACAGTCTCGCACCACTTTTTTGACATACCTCCCACTTCCTTGTGTAAGCATGGGCATATTTAAACAAAGTTGGCTATTAATATCCAGCTCTAAGTATATTATGAGTATCCACAGAATAATGTCCTCCTGTATGTCTTTCATGTAATTCTTTGACAATTTTAGAGGCATCCTCTCTTTCCAGACATCTGAGAAAAACTCCATCATAGTTTCTTATGAAAAGTACTCCATTAATTATTTCATAGGAGTTTGACTTCAAATAAGTGCCCTTCTCTACTTGGAGTTCCAATGCTCTGGTAGATCTCTGTACCAAGATTCAGGAGCAGTAAATATAGGACATACATCAATCAAGTTCAACTCAACTTCATTCTCCCAATCAAGATCTTTATCAGCGTGATTTTCTGCTAACAACATGCAAAACCATTGCCATTTGATAATGGTGGATAGTTTGAATTCCAAGTCTTATTCTTGTAGGGAAGTCACCCAATTTCCTCTTCACTCACCCAATTCTTTCTGCCCAAAAAGAGACCTAACAGTCGGATGAGGGGCTATAACTTTTATTTTATTTTTTAAAATATAAGGTTTGAATTGTTTTACTTCCTTGAATACTACATAAGCTTGTTTTTTCATGGCTGGGTAATTAAATTCAGCCCCTTGTAATCTAGTACTCATGAATGATATTGGGTATTTGTCTACTAAATATCCTTTCTATGTAAGCACTACTACGAGAGAGTTTTATAAAGAAAAGGTATATACAATAAAGTCCTTTCCAAAATATGGACTCATCAAGGAAGATGCATGCGCTATAATTTATTTCTTGATATACCTAAAGGAAACTTTCTCGATGTGAGTAAAATTGAACTATACGCTTTTCTTCACTATTTGTTGCAAAGGTTTCACAATTTGAACGAAACTAGGGACAAACCTTCGAACAAATATTTTTTGTGCCCATAAACGATTGCATAGATTTCTTATTATGGGGCATGAGAATCTGAGTTTTAGTCTAAACTCTCTCTAGATATGTTGAGATTTCCCTCTTTGAGATGATGTGAGCCAACAAGTTTCCTTCAAGTACTATGAAGATATTGTTCTTTGGGTTCAGATATATACCATATTTTCTACAGCAGTCAAAATTCTATTTCAAATGAAAAAAATGTTCTTCTATTCTCTTGGAGAAAATGGTTACATCATCTAGGTATACTACTATAAAGTCACCAATTAAACCTATGAATGCAATATCCATGGACCTCTAAAATGTGGCTCCAGCATTCATGAGGCCAAAAGGCATTCTTCTATAAGAGAATTTTCACCACTTTGTACAAAATGTTGTCTTTAATCGGTCATGTTCAGCCACTAGTGATTGATTATAACCTAAAAATCCATCTAATAGGGAGAACAATTATGATACTGAAAGCATTTGTAAGATCTGTTCCATTGGTGGAAGTTAATAGTTATCTTTATCTAATGCTCTATTTATATTCCTAAAGTCAACACACAACCTTATCTCTCCTGACTTCTTTCTCACTGGAACTAAATTTTCCACCTGCTCGTAGTGTTGAACCATGACTATGATATTTGTGTCAAGTAACTTCTTTATTTCATTTTGGATCAGAGGTTTGAACTTCAAGTGCATCTTTTCGAGTTGTTGTTGAAACGGTTTTACGCCTGTTTTGATGGGAATCACATGCTAGATAGTGAAAGTATCATAAGTCTTCAGATCTTGATACGTCCAGGCAAAGACATATTTATATTGTTGAAACAACTTTATGAACTTACATCTTTCCCCAGGAGAGAAACATTTTCCCAAGTTAACATATTTGGGTTTAGATTCTATTCCCATATTTACCAGCTCATATTGAGTTGACGAACAATTTGTTTTCACATTGGATGGTTTCTGGAATTTATTTTGCAAATCAAACATCCCTTCGAGGGTTCTTACCCCTTTAGGAATGAAATTTCCTTTAAGTGCATCTTCTTTTTGTGAACCTAACAAATGTTCTTCTTCATCAATTATTGATTCTTTAAAATATTATTCATTGGTAAAAAATTGATAATCTGCTCATCGTCATCGAACACCCTCATATTTGTGACATTGTCTAGTACTGATGGCCTGAAAATCAATTCAATAGAACACTTGTTATTGGCTGGTACTAATCTAGATGCAGAAGTAGCTAATAAATCGGTTACAACATTTTGTAATCGAGGTACTACATTTATTTTGAAAGCATTGAAGTGCATAATCAAATCGCATACCTCATACTATCACCCTTTAAGATATGGCGATAAACAATGAATGGTGTTTCTTAGTTTATTAACAACTATCTCACAATCACAAAAAAAATTCAAATTTTTTACTTTTAACTCAATGGTTTTCTTTAGACCTTAAACTAGAGGTTCATATTCAACAATATTATTTGTACATTCAAACTCTAGTGTACAAGAGAGGAATTTTTGTTTCTTTCAAGATCAATCTAGACAAAACTCGCCCCCGATCCCTCTTGTGTTTTAGAACCGTCAAAATAAAAAATCCAAAATCTATCATCTAAATTTATCTGGTTACTATCATTTCCTACATTAGTGACTAAATCTATAATGTTACAATCAATGTCGTCAGTCTGTGAAAACCGAAGGATATCAGAATGATGATTTGATTCACAACTGATTTCCTCAGCTTGGTAATTCTTTAGTTCAATCTCTAAAAGGTAGTTTCCCAAATCTAAAGTTGAGAAATTTATTGGTTCGTTCTTTTCATCCATCTGGGTTACATTCAGTTTCATATGTGGTTCTCTTAGTATCTTAATATGATTTTTACTATTTTGCTACATAAATCACATGTGAGACCAATTGGTTGCAAAGTAACCACTAAGTTTTGTTAACCAGTCCCTACTCACTATTAATCCATAAGCCTCAAGTATATCTACCACCATAATATCTATAAATTGACACACTCTAGGATCTGCAAACAATCGAATTAGCACATCTTTCATCTCCCGTATAACTTTAACAATAGACCTATCCAGTTGAATGATTCGAGAGGGGGATGGTGTCGGTTGGCCATTAATATTTTTACAAATAGAAAGTCTCATAACATTGGATGAGGCTCCAAAATATACCAAAACATTATGTACATTTCGATTAAAATTTTCAAATGATAACAGAAAAGGAAAAGTATGAGATTTACATTTTCCACCAATACTTGCTTCGTTAATCTTAGTATCTAATTCAATGGCTTCTAAAGTACTACTGGGTTGTGGATCAAAAGATTCCAATAATTTCTTTCTTTGCTGAGGAATATTGCATAATTCAAAAAAAGAAATATTCACTTTTTTTTCATAATGTCTTCCACAATATCATACACCATGTCATATTCTACAAAACCTTTCTTAGTCATTTTTGTTTTGTTTGCCAAGGTTTTCATAGTTTTATTAACTAAGGTATTTGTGTCCTTTATATTTTATGGATTAAACTTAGGTTTCTTTTTATTAGTGCTGATAATTTTCTTCATGGTTTCTTTTATCTTCTTTGTTTTAGGTAGCACTAAAATTTGATCCATTACCAGTCCTTTACTCCTTGTCGTAACATTTATTGATGATACTTGCATTTCTTCAGTCTTCTCTTCCTTGCTTGACCCTAATGTGGGTTCCCAATCCCATAATACCATTGTGGTTTATTCATTTGTGTCTTCCGGATCATTTGTTTGGTATTTTTCTACCTCAGGCTCTGTCAATTTGGCATCAAATAGTTGATTCATAACCAAAGTCATTGAATTTATACACCATGGGAAACGTTTTTCAGAGTGATGTTCCTGATGAAAAGTACATAAATGGTCCATGTGTACTTCATTAAAATTTAAAACAACATAGTTAATTAGAGGCGTTTTGGGTTGTTCACTTTCTTCCATTTTATTGTAATAAGGGTTGAATGGATTTCTAGATGAACTAGATCCTTTCTCCTTTTCTAAGTCACTATCTTGTTTGATAAATTTTGTACCATTTTGACCACATTATCTAACTCAATCAAGTGTTCGTATTTGGGCCTAGTTAACAACAAAGGTTTTTTACTGGTTGTTGTTTTCACTTTTGGTTCTGAAGTATGCTTCAATATACTATCAAGATCAGCTTCCACCCTTTTGGCTTCTTCATAGTTTTCTATCAGTGTGGGATTAGCTGCCCTTTTCACAAACAATGCTATAGTTGGGTATAGTGTTGTACTATAATACTCTACAAAATATTCCTCGTCTGGTTTAGTTGCAGCACTAAAACTATTTAAATGAGTAGTAAAACTTTGATTTAAATCTTGGACCTTTTATTTGTTTTCTATATTCATTGGAAATAACTCTTTCATGGGGTGGCTAAGGTTTTCTAATTTCCAAATTTACTTCTAAACATTATTTCAAAAGTATCCCAATTTTCTATCGAGTTAGCCTATAGGATGAAATACCACACAGACACTCTAGGCTTGAAAGTAAATGGGAACAGTCCGCAGACAACGTCTTCATTATCAACGCTGAGAAAAATTAGTTCAAGGTAAAAATTTTTTAGATGATATTCAATGAAGATACCCCTTCCAAGATCAAACTTTGGTAGCACTCGTTTTGGATACTTGGTTAGATCATGTAAAGGTGCAACAAAGTTAAGTGGTGCCTTGGCTCTTCTTGCGGGTTGTTTTACAATGGCCATAACTTGAGGTGGAGATTGCAGCTGAGTATGTGGGAAAACTTGAGTTGTAGGAGACTCTAGTCCCAACTGATCAAGAGGTTGAGTTTTTTATTGGATAGATAGATCCACCAATTCTTCTAAATTTTCTACAAGGATCTAATCCCAAGTATAAGAGATTGCTTTCCTGGGATCCTTCCTTCTTGGTATCATAGGGATTACTTTCAATCCTCCAAGTTTCTTAACATAATATCTTTTATTCCTTCGAAAGTGATCAACTTATTTGAATGTGACAACGCATAAAGGTTCTAAATTCTCTTCTTCAAAACTTACCCTTTCTTGTTCTTCATATTAAAGAATGAAATTTTCAAGAAAAGTAGTTTCAGATGTATTTCCAGTGGAATAATTTCTTACAAACAGATTTCCTCTACCAGCCATGCACTGGAGGCCCTGCCTCTAGCACCAAATATGTCAATGCCTGAAAAAATCCCAGGTACCAATAGTAGGGATTCCTATGGGTAAATGATCCCAATTAGACCATCCATCGTTTGGTGTTGGAAATCCATCCGGTTAATGGTCTAGCTACCGTATATTAAGTTGTTTAAAAATTTACTGGTTAGGGCCCGGTCTACCATTTATGTAATTTTATTTTTAAAGATGAGATGGACGTGGCTGATGCATATAATTGATGAGAAGAAATATCACAAGTGATGCACATGTTCTTACCTCTCATCTTACCAGTCTTGCTTTCTCAATTATTCTTCTAAATCTAAGACTAAGCTAATCTATCCTATCCCCACATGGAGCAAATTTAGAATTTAGAGTAATATACTGAAAATGTTCATATAAGTCTAATAGATAGATGTTACAACACAATATTCACATTTACAGCAGAAAGAATACCAAATATAGCTCTGATATGATAAAGCAATCTATTACTCATTTTACACGGACATTTATATGGAAAGAAAAATCATTCATCACCAAAGAAGTAATTTAGAATAGCTAGAACAATCTCACAATATGTGATACAAATGCAATAGGAATTAGTTCCACATTAAAAATCCCACACACTCTAGGAAAAACCTCTTTACAAGCATTTCCCAGCAAGCAGGTCCTCCATTATTAACATAAAAATAGTTCTCAAACAAATAAGTCCAGCCCGTCTTTGTGATAATGAAAAATCCTCTGAAATGAGCTCTTCACCCCTATTTATTACAATATGAGTTTGTCACTTTGTGACCTTTGAGCTACCCTAACCCTAGAAATTCCCACAAATTGTCCTTCGTTCTTTACATGGAAAAATACAAACGGTTTCATAATAAATGAAATCTACATGAGCCTTGCCCTTCTGGAAATACATGTGGCCCATGCGTTAGCTTCTCAAATGATCATGTTAAGTATCTCTAAGATTGTTGCATCTCCACGTGTGCCACTTATTAGTCATGAATCCCTTGCCCCCGTGTCAGCTGCACGCTCTCCTTAATGAGCTGATCTAACTTGCTAAAAAATAATACCTATGATACATGAATGGAAACATAATGAGAATCGAATATGAACTAGAAATTATATTTAAACAAGTTCTATAAAACTTCTCCTTCATATTAAAACAACAATAATTTGCCAATAATACGACAACTAATCACCTTATAATTTATTTCGTTATGCATTTTAAATTGAAGGTTTATTGATATATGTTGATTCTTAAGTAGATTAATGATGCTGAAAAGTACCCTATTAAGGAAAAAAAGTTACAATTAATTTAAGCTTGAGAATAAGTTCTCTCAGTTCCCTATTGGTCCACGGTTAAGTTTAGTAGAGATTGGACGGCTCAGAACATCTCAAGAAGATGGATCGATGGCAGGGAATATATTCGAGAAGTGAACATGAATGAGAGATAAGAAATCTACAAGGTTAAGTGAAGCTTCATTGGAGATAGAAAATCAATGGACAAGATCAAAATCGCAAAAGATACGACGTTCTAGAAAAAATCTCACAAGTGAAAGGTGCAATGAAGATAATGGATCTGCAATGATAAGATGAGATCTGCATCAGACCTTAGATCAATAGTTAAGAATAAATATGAAAGAAATTGATGGCTCTAAAGAGTTCTGGAAAAGGAAATGTGGAAGGTAAATTGTAGAAGCTCAATTTTGGGAATAGTTGGTTCGACAACCCGCAAAAATCAATAGTCGAAAAAAGTTGCAGAATAGGAAATGCAGAAGTCAAAATTAAAAAATGGGATTTCTGCAATTCCCCATCTGCAATTGCAAAAACAGAGTTGCGGCCACAAAATTGTGGAACAGGGAATGTGGAACGGAAAATTTCAGAATTCAAAAATGAAATATGAATATTTCTGCAATCTGCAATCCGCCATTGTAGAAACAGAGTTGTGGCCACAAAATTACAGAATAGGAAATGCAGAAGAGTAAATTGTGGAAGCAAGAAATGAAAAATAAACATTTCCACAATCCGCTATCCACAATTGTGGAAATAGTTGCAGAAACTTTGTTGCAGAACAATTCTTGCGGGAAGACAAAGGTTGTGGAATGACTTAGGTTGTAGAAAGAGTTAGGTTCAATATTTTTTAAAAACTAAGTGTGCAGGGAAGGATTACATGGTTTGGGAAGCTGATGTAAGTATGCTTTCAAAAATAAAAAATAAAATAGAAGGAGGGGCCCTAAAAGAAATCATTTTTTTTTTTTTGGTGGGGGGGTGGGGAGAAGTTGTAGTAACAATAGGTCCTAATGAAAGTGTACCTCACCATGGGTGCAATTGTCTCTTCGTAGTCTATGCCTTCTTTCTGTGAGAAGCTTCATGCTATGAACATTGCCTTGTATTTATCGATGCTTCCATATGTAGAACTCTTGATATTTTAGGTCCACTTTGAATTCACAACAAACTTCTTCTCCAGTCTTAGAAGGATCTCCCATACATCATTCTTCATGATCGACTAATATTCCTCGGTCATCACATCCTTCCATTCTTTCTTTTCTGCTTCCTATTCATAAGTGGAAGGTTCTTTATCAATGATGTCACACAACATAGCCACATAGCTATTGTATGGATTTTCCCTCTTTCTCTCTCTTTGAATTCCCTCTGGAGCACCTTACCTTTTAGCTTCTTGTATGAGCTCCCATGCCCATGTTGGTTCCCTCTTGTTGGATTCTTTCTCAAGGAACGTCTCTATTTACTCTTGTGGTTCTGTCATGTCGTTATCTTCATGGTCATCTAGAATTTCTTCTCTAATTTCCATGCCTTGAACTCTCATCTCTTCAAGTTCCTCCACTTCCTAGATAGGAGTCCTCCCGAATCTAAAGTATGTTGAGTGTTCATCAAAGGTTACATCTCTGCTTATGTCGATATTCTTAAATCATGGTTTTATAAATATATCTTGTTCCTATTTTATATATTATTCTTTTCCTAATTTTCAACCGTTGCTTTAAAATGATTTTACATTTTATGTTGATTTTCAGAACTTTTGACAATCAGTAATTTTTGTTGGATTTAATGCTTTTAATGTTTGAATTATTTAATTAATTTAGTTTTAAGGTTTGTATTTTGGGATTATTGGTTAATATTTATATCTTTAAGCTTTCAAAAACTTATAATAAAAGTTTATTCCAAGTTTTGTTTTATAATCTAACCCTCATTTTTTGAGTCCTTTGTCAAATATTTTGATGAAGAGATTCCTGTAGCAGCTCTATTTTTAGAACGTGGAGTGTTCAAAAATGTCTTACATGTGCTCTATTTAGCAACAAATTTGTTTTCTGTATATTATATGACACACATTATCACTAAATGAGTTGTATGTGAACTTGACTCAATGGAGATATCATATATCTCTACTTGTAAGATGATAGTGAAAGTTGTTGAAAACCATGCCTACAAGGTATATGAGTTCTAACATTTTTTTTCATACTAAAATTGAGTGCAATATTTGCAGCCATTTAAAAGGGAAGGTAAATTCATTCTACCTAAACCCTTTAAATATGATGATATGTCTATTGATTTTTCATATTCAAAATTCAAAAAAGATAACCAAGTTCAAAATCCAATTCTCCCAAAGAGGATCTATAAACTCCCAAAGAGATGCTACATGATGGCAAGGTCTGATAAAAAATTATATAAAGTGGTTTTCCATGATTCAACAAGACAAACAACCATGGATAAGGAATATGATTCATGAAAGAACAACAAGGCATTGGATCATGTCCCTCTTCCCCCAGAAAGAATAGACAAAAGTACATTTTTACATGATAAATTGGAAGAAGAAATTTACCTAGAAAAACCTAAGGTATACAATGATGAATATCTCTTGGAATGTAATTTGAGGAATACGTTGTATGGGATCAAACAACCACCCATGTCATCCATGCCATGTTGGACTCTCCCATACTATCATATAGGTTCGAAAGATGCAAGTCTGGATGCAAAAGAAACAACATTTCTTCTCCTATATTACATCATATTGGAATAATATGGAGAGGTCCACATGCATTGTACCAGGGAACTAGTGCACACAAGTGCCATCACATTGCATTACTGATCTACAAAGGTGCATACAACATAATATTTTCACAAATTGCTTTACTCAGGATTTCCTTGGATTATTGAGAAATTACCTCTTTGCATTAGATTTAATGGGTGCCATTTGGTCTTACTTACTAGGGCTCAGGTTGTCCAATTTTGGATTAAGGCGAGGTGTTACGATTATTTGTAATAATCCATTAACCACCATATTATAAATGTCAGTTTTTTGTCTTAGGAGTATGTTTCCACTTCATTAGTTCCACGGGGAAGCTATCTAGGGACCACCTACCACTTTATGTGCCAGTATGCATGGGTTTGGGAGCTCCAGAGGCCAATATCTATATTTTAGGAACCCACACTAAGTCAAGGGAGTCCCACCATCAATTCACCCTAGTCTGTGTTCAATTATGCTATAATGGGGACCAGTTAGTTCAATTTAAGTTAGCCTGGTGCCAACTATGCATATTTTAAGGAGATTGGGTGCCTTTGTTCCCCTAGCTTGCTTAGTTAACTGATTTTGAATTGTTTCAGTTGTCTGAAGTTACACTAGTGAGCCTCCAATCATGATTTTTCCACTAGTAGTGATATTTGGAGTCAGTCCAAGTGATGGGATTCAAATCACTTCTAAAGGACTTGAATTTCCTTTATTTTATCATGGATGTATTGCATACAAGTTAATGATTACGATATTAATTTTATGCTTTCATTTTTTTTCCTCTTGCACGATTAATTTCTCCATGTTTTTTTTTATTGTAACACTGAATTTTTTCTTCCTCCAATATTTTTTCATAGTGAGTTTCAATCTAGCGTGACAATCCTGAATCCTTGATAATTTTACAACTCTAGCACACGTTGGTGAAAACACCTATAGTTTAAGTCTTCCTCATCAAATAGGAATTCACAAGGTGATCAATGTCAATAATCTCAATATGTTTAAGTTGTCATTTTTAGATGAATGCATTTCCATTCAACATCTAGTTCATAATATTCTAGACTTTAAGTTTCCTTTATTCTAGGACACCATTCTTGAGCCCAAAATCTGCATGAATAATCAAATGGAATATGTTTCCTATCTTATTGGATGGAAAATACCATACTCCAGCATAATAAAAATGGATGTCTACAAAGGTAATAAAATGTCTATTCCCTCAATTGATCATGGAAACAGGGATACTTATAGAACTAAACAGGGAGGAATTGGGCGATAAGGAAGATAGTATTCCTCCTTATCCCACTCTATATATTAAAATAAATATGTCAAAAAAATAATCTAGTTATACTATATTTGTATATAAATAATAAAATAAGTCATGTCATTATTCAATCAACAGACATGTGGAAATTGAACCAGGTGATAGATTAATTTTACTCACAACAATTAACAATTGATCATGCAAAATCACTCACAAAGAGACTGAAAATTGGAGCTGAACACTAAACTATATTAAATCAGTGTACAATAGCCAACCCTGTAATAACATAGGTTTCTGAATAAATAACATACATCAGGGATTCGAATGCATGAGGAGAAATTCGAATCTAGCATAAAGCAGGCTTACTAAAAATAAGCAAATCCCCCATAGGTGTAAAAAGTTCATCCCAAATCTGTCATGGAGCTCACGAATTAGCAAAATGGATTAGGAAAGCTAAAGAGTGGTGGAATGGAAGCTCATACATCCTTTTTCATGGAGAAAAGAGTGGAGGATGAAGAGGACAAAAAACTAGTTCACCTCACCTAGTCTAGCTTTTCTATTTGCCTTAAAACACTGAAAAAGCAAGGAATAAAGTAGAAAAAGTAGAAGGGCACCTAGGAGGCCAAGAATAAAGCAAATTTGATTCCTTGGACTTTCCCATGCACTACATGAGTCAAATGAGGCAATTTTGACCACTATGGATAGGTAAAAGACAACTTGCACAAGGTGGGACACATGAACTAGGCTAATAAGACAGAAATAATTAAATTAATATCTAAATGGGTAAACTATGGGTTGATTATTCAACACCCCCCCTTAAGCCTGACTTATGAGTAATATATCAGAAAATTATAGGGCCTATCAACAAGGCTTAGTCACCCTTTACATACTGCATGTCCGTTTAAACAAGGAAAGAGGCAAAACCAACTTGGGAAAATCCTCCCTTAAACATGGACTGTAAAACAAAATTGTAGAATCTTGTCTTCACTAATGCTTTTATAGCATGATCAGCAATCCCCAGTAGTGATTTTAGATTGCTTAAGGTCTTCTCACAAAATTCTTTGGTGAAGATATCAGCTACTTGTTCTGAAGATGAACAGAAGAGTAGGTGAATGGTGCCATCATGCACAAGTTCTCTGATGTAGTGCATATGGATCTCAATGTGTCTGGTTCTCTGGTTCTGAATTGGATCTTTATATATTTGAATGGTACTATGGTTATCAAATTAGGTGGTAGTTGAGTACTCTAGTTAGAAGCCATACTCTCCAAGTAAACCCTGCAACCATAAACATTGAGTTGTTGCATTAACAACTCCTCTGTACTCTGCTTCTGTAGATGAGAGTGCAATGGCACTCTATTTCTTTCCTAGCCAGTTGATTGGCCCTTCTACAAGCATGAACACATATTCTGATGTGGTCTTTCTATCTGTGCTATCACCTGCCCAATCACTGTTAGTAAATCCAATCAAATCAAGATCAAATTTTGCTTTATAGAAGATCCCATGTGTCCTTGTTCCCTGAACAAAGTTAAGGATCATTTTCGCTGCTTTCCAATGGATCTCTTGAGGCTGATCCATGAATATAGAATCCACACTTACTGCATAACAAATATCAGGTCTAGTATGTGTCAAATACAACAAACATCCAATCAATTTCCTATACAGTGTATTGTTTACCATAGGTGAATAATCAACTTCTTCTAGCTTCACTCCTGAAAGGAAAGGAGTTTTGCTTGCTTTGCAATCCTTCATTTTGAATTGGTTCAGCAAGTCAAAGGCATATTTGGACTGGTGCACCTTGATTCTAGCTTTGGTTTGAGCAATCTCAAGCCCCAAAAATTGACTTAAGAGCCCCAAATCTGTCATGGAGAAGGCTTGGTTCATAGCTCCTTTTAAGGAAGCAATCTCATCCTGTGAGCTTCCTGTAATGAGGAGGTCATCAACATATAACACAATGATCATCAATGAACAATTAACTAACTTCAAATAGACATTTGGATCTTATTTGCACCGAACAAAATTCAGTGATAGCAAGAAGCTATCAATCTTGGCATGCCAAGCCCTGGGGGCTTGCTTTAGCCCATACAATGACTTTCTCAACCTGCACACAAGAGAAGGGTTAGTAGCAAAACCTTGAGGCTTCTGCATATATATATCCTCAGTGAGATCTCCATTTAGGAAGGCACATTTTACATCCATGTGATGTACCTCCCATTGCCTTGAGGCTGTAATGGCTAAGGCTAGCCTGATGGAATCCATTTTTGCCACTGGGGCAAAAGTCTCATTGTAATATATGCCATGAACCTGTGAGTATCCCTTGGCTACCAATCTGGCCTTGTACTTCAGTGGTGAACCATCAGCAGCAAATTTGTTCTTATAGACCCACTTACACTGTACTAGTTTTCTCCCTGGGGGAAGATCCACTAGCTCCCATGTGTTGCTCTTCTGGAGTGATATGAACTCCTCCTTCATGGATTTTTTCCATATTGGATCTCCTACTGCTTATTTATATGTTTTAGGATCAGACTCCACCATCAAATATCATTTTTCAGCAAACATAGGATCCTTCATGCACAGACCACTCTCAAATTGAGATCTAGTCCTCCTTAGGACATTGGCATCCCCAGCTAGCTCTCCTGCTGCATGTAGTGTCTTGGCTGCCCATTTTGGACTTGTAGGGCTGTTAGGGTATACAATAAAATCATCTCCATCAGACAATTCAGAATCAGCATGTTCAACAAACTCTTTACTTACTTCTTGAGGTTCAGGTGGTGAAGAGGCTTCACCAACTTCCACTACTGCAACGGGTTCTTCTTCAATCTGAGCACACCTTTCGATGAAGGATTTATTTGTGCTCAAATTTATCAACTTGTACCCTTTTGAATCTTCAGAGTATCCAACAAAAATACACTCTTGGCTTTGGGGCTGCAAAGCCTTCCTCTTCTCTGTTGGAATTCTAGCGCAAGCCTTTGAGCCAAAAATCCTGAAATGGGTCACATCTGGCTTGTGCCCACTCCATGCTTCGAAGGGAGTCATGCCATAAAGATGTATATGAGGCACCCTATTCTGAATATAGGCTGCACAGTTGATAGCTTCGGCCCAGTACTTTGGTGGCAAAGTTTTGGCCTCCATCATGCATGTTGCCATCTCCTTCAGTGATTTGTTCTTCCTCTCAGCAACACCATTTTGCTGTGGTGTGTAAGGGATAGAATGCTGCATTTGAATACCTAGATATGCACAATAATTAATAAAATCAGACTTGACATACTCACCACCATTTTCAGATCTGAGGGCCTTGAGTTTCCTTCCAGACTGGTTTTCAACCAAAGCCTTAAAGACTTTGAATAGGCCAAAAACTTCAGACTTGTGTTTCAGGAAGTGAACCCAGCAATACCTGGAAAAGTCATCAATGAAATTCAATGCATATTTGGCCTGAATCATGGAAATATGAGGGAATGGGCCAGCAAAATCACTGTGGATCAGCTCGATGGGTGCAGAGGTTCTCTCATAACTAGCTCTCTCAAATTTGTGCTCTAGGTGTTTTCCTAGGATACAACCTTGGCAGACTCCTTTGGAAAATTTTACCTTGCGAAACCCTATGACAATCTCTTTTTCACTAAGATCAGAAAGATATTTGTAGTTTAGGTGGCCAAATATTTCATGCCAAAGCTTGCTTGCTTCATTAGCATGAATCAGAAGAGCAGAGGGGTTTGAGTAAGGTAGGAAGTGTGAGAACATGTATACCTTTTGAGCATAATTCACAACTGCTTTTGCAATGACTCTACGAGTTCAAATCTCTGTGATCTCAACTTCATCAGGGGAGAATATGACCTTCTTAGGAGACCCAGTGTGGGTCATCTGGTACACTGATTGGAGGTTGGAGGCAAGACTAGGCACATATAGCACATTGCTGAACTGACCATGATCAAGATCTATCCTTCCTTTGCCTAAACTTTCAGTGAGAGAGTCATCTCCTAGTACTATAGATGGTCCTTTCGACTTGTCCAGTGAGGAGAAGGCCTCCTTAGTTGAAACCATGTGTCTTGAAGCTCCAGAATCAATGACAAAACTGGGTGATCTTGATGTGCTAGCAACTAGAGCATGAACTCTCTTTCTGTCATCTGAGCTTGATCCTCCTTCTCTCTTCTTTGAGCTTTCTGGAAGGGAGATACCATTCTTCTCCAGGAGCTGGGTCAGCATGTCTATCTACTTTTTCATACAAGAGCTTTCAGAGTGATTTCCCTTATTGCAGTATGCGCACTTGTTCATTTCACCTTTGCTTTTCTTCTTTTGGTAGTTCTTCTTGGGACCTTCTTGATCCTCCAGAGGCTGTTTCTTGTCTCTCTTTTTCTTAGGTGGCTTTTTAGCTTTCTTTTTGCCTTTTGAATCCACCTTCGAATCTCCAGCAATCAAAGCTTGATATTTGGATGGTTTGATGGTACCCATCATCACCAGCTTGTCCTATTCTTGTGTGAGAGATTCCATGAAATCTGCAAGGCTAGGCATCTTCCAGGTTCAAGCTGTCAGTTTTGTGGCATAGAAGGTCGAAATAAACACTGAATAATTAGGGCCCAGCTTCGAGAGGATGGCCAGTACAAGATGATCATCTTTATTTTCGATACCACACTGTTTCAACTACAAAAATAGTGCTTTGAACTTGGAGAAATATAGCTGCAGGGATTCAAAGATCGTTGGACTCAGAGAAATAATCTCATTTTCGATTTGATGTCCCCTCATCTCATCTATCTTTCCAAAAATATCAGCAAGCTTCTCCCATACTTCATTCGGTGATGTCAATCCATCGAGATGGAAAAGGAGGTCTCTGGAAATACTCAGACACAGGAGGCCATAAGCCTCATCCCTCCTATTGTGCCATTTTATCTTCTCTGCAGCTGCATTGGGCTCTGCTTCTATTGCCATAGTCATCCTATAGAGGCCTTTCGCTCTCAACATTATCGCCATCTCTGCTTTCCATTCAAATAAATTGAAGGGAGTCAAGATAGTTTTCTGCGATTGATCCATAGCTTAGAAAATCTGTCCCGACTGTCAGTAGAAGGCTCCCAGTCACTGATATCGAACCTGCAAAATTTTTTTGAAGGAGAGATAACAATCTACAATGGCTCTGATACCATGTGGAAATTGAACCAGGTGATAGATTAATTTTACTCACAACAATTAACAAATAATCATGCAAAATCACTCACAAAGAGACTGAAAATTGGAGCTGAACACTAAACTATATTAAATTAGTGTACAATAGCCAACCCTATAATAACATAGGTTTCTTAATAAATAACATACATCAGGGATTTGAATTCATGAGGATCAATTCGAATCTAGCATAAAGCAGGCTTACTAAAAATAAGCAAATCCCCCATAGGTGTAAAAAGGTGATCCCAAATCTGTCATGGAGCTCACAAATTAGAAAAATGCATTAGGAAAGCTAAAGAGTGATGGAATGGCAGCTCATACATGCTTTTACATGGAGAAAAGAGTGGAGGATGAAGAGGACAAAAAACTAGTTCACCTCACCTAGTCTAGCTTTTCTATTTTCCTTTAAACACTGAAAAAGCAGGGAATAAAGCATAAAAAGTAGAAGGGCACCTAGGAGGCCAAGAATAAAGCATATTTGATTCCTTGGACTTTCCCATGCGCTACATGAGTCAAATGAGGCAAGTTTGACCACTATGGATAGGTAAAAGACAACTTGCACAAGGTGGGACACATGAACTAGGCTAATAAGACAGAAATAATTAAATTAATGTCTAAATGGGTAAAGTATGGGTTGATTATTCTAACATGACAAGAATAAGATTGTTTGTAATCAAGGAATAAGAAAAAGGAATGTGAACGTTTTCTTGGATTATAAAAAGGTCAACATATTCCATAATAAATTTGTGGGATTACTTATATTTTGTCTAAGTCATTCTTTTTCACCACATAATTTGTTTCACTATTAATTTTCTATGCTCCACATTCCAAATTTTTTATGTTTTGGGTGGTTTTTCCTTCAAAAATTTATTGGAACTACACCTAAATTTACTTGACTTGTAGAATTCAATATCCATTGAATCTTCTCAACTCTTTTGAAAATATTCCATTTGCATTTTGGTATTGTACACCTAGCTAGGAAGGAAAAAGGGAAGCCCAAAAATTAAAATGTCTAGGGTTTTGGTATAGTGCTCACATAGGAAATAAACAGTCAGCCAAAGCTAAAATGCATATGCTTAAGAAATACACCTATATCCTTCTCCTTCTCTATGTGTTACCCCTATTCCTACCAATGTGTCCTCCATTGTTAGTTGGAAAGGTGCAGACCAACGTCCTTATAAACAATAATTTCACTCAACAAACTCTTATATGCACATTCTACTAGTTCATTTAGATTTTGTATAAATGAGAGACACATCAATATATTGGGGAATGTTTATGGTCCTTGTTTAGAATTAGAAACATGTTTTTCTATATAATTAATGACCATTTGCGTCAAAATAACAAGTTTTCAATCTATATTATCCCTTCATGTCATCAATGTTTAACGATTGTGCCTATTTAATCTATCATCATTTCTTTTGGCTTAATACTTATTTTCTCTATTCTCGTCTACATAAAGTTTTGAGTATGCAAATAAATCCCTTGGAACATTATATTGACATGCCAATTTTTCTTTATCGTTCCAGAGACATAGTTTCTCATTACATGTAATATGACACTTGACAAAGTTTATATATTCTTCATAATCAATTTTGAAATATTTATTGTGTGTTATTTCAGCAAGGATTATCATTTCCATTGAGTCTAAATTAAATATTTCTATAATGTTGATCATGTGGATTCATTACATGTACACATATATCAAATTATTCCTTTGCAAATATAACTGGTGCAGGATCATCCTAGTTCAACCTCTCCATGCCGAGAGAACTCTTTAAGAACATAAATCCATGAACACGTGGAGATCCATGATATTTCCATTCATAGAAACACCTATGGTATTTAGCTTAATGAAAAACAATTAAGATTTCATATGGAAACATTGTTTTTCTTAAGTACATATAATGTGATACAATATGAGGATTACCAATCACATTTATATGTCTCCATTTCCTTGCCTCAGTTGGATCTAGAGGTATGGTACTGAGAATTAATTTATTCCAAACTCGCCATTGCATATCTGTTGCACTTAGTTTGAATAATATTGTGGGACACCCAATTTATTGAATCAATTAAGATAACTCTACATGACACTTTGTAATACACCAAGATTTAATAAATTATTATTCAATTCTTTTAGGATATTTGATTTTATTATTTTAATAGTTTTGAAAAAATGTAAAAGATAAAACAAATGTAATGGATAATTCTTTTATTATTAAAAATATACTAAAGGGGACATAAATGAAATAGTTGTTAAAGAGTGTTTTTTGACCCACAAGAGGAAAATACAAGTGGTTGTTGCTGCTGAGTGAGAACTCAAGGTGCAAAAGGAATCTTCCACAAAATTAGGTTAGAACTCTTCATTGAGTGCTAAAGTGGAGGAGGCTTATAAATGACCAATTCCTAGGAAATATACTATATAATAGGATGCCCATTAGCAAGAAGGAGGATAGAATTGGACAAGGATTGAATCTGAAAATAAAAGAGATGGTGCATTAAGTGGATTTTTCTCTTGTGATTCAGTGAACAGGCTCAGGGGTTCTAGACCAAGTGAATTGGATGCTCTAGGAGTTGGTTGGGAGGAACGACTATTCCATTTCTATTTTCCCAGCAGTGGTTCCAGATTCTTATCCTATTTCTTATTGTTATAAATAGATACAGTAGGATTTCCATTCTTCACCTATACTTGCAACTAATTCTTTTAGCATAAATTATTATTCCTTTGAATTAAATATTGATCCATTATGTATCTGATTTAAGTATTGAACTAGTATGCATATAAATAGAATATATATTTGTTACGCATATGCTCAGTAACCATTCCTATTATGTTATATTTTGTTATTCCTATTATGTTAGTTCAGTAACTAGATCTTATTTGTTGTTATTTTATTCATGCTTGTAAAACACTATATTTAGGCATTAATGTATCTCTAATCAGGAATCCATAAACGAAACAACGATTCCTTGTAATGTGTATTATTTTAACAATTATTAATTTGAACGCTAGTATAATTCTAGATAAATACCCTACACCAAATTAGTTTATATTAGAACTCTATATAAAGATGAAACTAACCTATTTTAATGATTCGAAGAACTTTAGAAGATTTGTTTTATTCAGGTACTTTCAAATTCAAACCAAGAGCCGAATGACTGGTTAAAATCTTGGTTTAAACATATTACAGAGAAAAATTCTAGGAGTATGAATAACCAAAGATACCTATCTTCAAAATTGATAATCGAATGATTTTATAGACAAGAGTTATACAGTATAAACTAATAATCAATTATATTAGAAATATGTTTAAGAGAAAAAAAGGACTACATATAATTATTAAAAGGCATCTCAATTCCAAACCCTGTTAAAAATCAAAGTTTACAAATCGAGAATGGTTGATCAAGATCCATTGTAATCTTAGAAATCATTGTAAATACCCTTTAGTCATTTATGAATATATATCTTATGCAATCATGTATGCAATATATAAATCCATATCAAATAACCAAATTATTAAATTATCCAGTTATAATTTAACTGACAGTCCCTGTGTGGGTCAAGGAAATTAAATTTACAAAATACCAATCAAAGAATTAACCAAAAGTATTATGTGGCAATTAGACTATCATATATGGAAGCCTCGAAAAAATAAAATCTACAAGTTACAATTACTTTTAACAACTACAGTCTAATTTATTATTAGCCATCACTAAATATTCTATATCTATTCACAAGACCGTATTTACCAGTCTAAACATACATGTATTTAACTCGAGGAGAACATTATAATTAATGCTACATATTTAAAATTAAAATGCCTAGATTTTTCTCTTAAGCAACAAATATTTCCAAACAAATGCATGGTAGTAATACCATCGAAGGATGACAACCATTTCTAAAAACAAAGAAACATACAAGTATAACCACACCATATTCCATGACAGGTGATTCAAGAAATTTCACCGAAATTGAAAAGGGATTAGGGGTCACATAATTTTTTATAAATATTAAATAATATCAAACGTTAAATAAATGAATTCTGTAATTGCAATGTGTGCCTGTAAGAAAATAAATGAGTAAGATAAGTGGTGGTAATTCCATTGACGATGGCAGCCATAGTACTATCCTAAGTTTTAAAACAAGCAATCAATCAAAAAACATGTTTTGAACAAGTGTAGGAGCAAAGAAGGATCGCGTAGTCCTCTACCCTTATTTTTTAAACCTTAAGAGTTAAATATAAAAATGAAAACCCTATACTTATATTGTAAGAATTCAAAAGCTTGATATTTGTTTATGACTCCTAAACTTGGACAAGAGGCACCTGCAAACAAACGAACTGAGGTTAGTCAGTTTCTAGGTACAAATAAAAAAACTGGAATTGAAATAGAGTAAGAGTTTTTATATTTCTTACCTTGGTGTTCTAAGACATAGTCCTAGAAGGAGGTAACCCTATCACCATCCTCACCAGCACTCACAATCATTGCAACCAACCAGCTGACAATCAAAATCTTAACAACATAAATATTTGAAAAAAAAGGATAATGTAAAAACTTTTGCAATCATGCTTACTTGGTGAAGTTCCAAAGAGGGCCAAGGGTGGGCTCCTTCAGGATGCTCTTGTTCCTCGTATTCCTATAAAAATATTATAACATCAGTCTTTCTATCCAAGAAATCTTATTACACTTAAAAAAACATCAATGCATAGTTAAGAAATTATCTCTTAATTGATAAAGGGAAATTTCGAAGATAATGACGGTGGCTCAGTTCAGTGGAAGCGAAGCAACAAGCTACGATGGCCAATAGATCCAAGAAGACCACTTTTATACCTTGGAAATAAACTAGAAAAAATTCCATTAAACACATGGATATATTTACACCAAAAACCCCATAATTTCTCCATTGATAGAGAGGGCCTTGACTCTCATAACTTACAAACGAAAATTTTGAAATAATGAAGGGTTCAGACAAACAATGATATAATAAACCCTGTCAAAACCTTGCAAGCATGTTGTACATGTGGAAGAACAATATGTACTATTGGGACAATAGTAAAATATTGGCTGTACTATGAACTTGTAGCCACGACAACACACTAAACCTATAGGTCAACCAATGTACCAATTATTTATCACCATCATAACTCACAGCGGATAGCAATCATGGTATACAATCATTTTATTTTGGGCCAAGGTTCAACCTATGGTAAATACCCCATATTTCTTAATATATAAACATATAAAAACATTTGTACCATAGCCTACAAATAATTACTTTATGCCAAGACCCAACCATAGTGCAATTGTAACCATATTGTTATATATTATAAACTTGAAATTCAAAAGTCACTAATCAAGGTAGTATTAAGATATTTCCATGAGGAGCAAGAATGGACCTTGGATCCCTCTTTATGTTTAAACATTTCACTTAGGAATAAGTTTATAACTTGGGTCTCTTAATCTTATTATATTTAGAAATATGGGGTCAAGACTATACACATAGTCTCCCCTATATTGTCACATGAACATAGGTTATCTTTGCAATAAAGACCTGGACTTAGAATTATGGATGAGAAAGAATTTAATAGTGAGAACAAGATAAATAGAACACAAACATCACCTATAGGTATGACGACAAATTGACGATATTTTTCAGTAAAAAGCCACGTTTGTACAACCTTTCATACAGCAATAAAAGATTGTGTAAGCAACTTTACAAAACTATAAAAAATGTATTTATACCTTAGCAAATAAATAAATGTAGGAACATTAATGATGTATCTATAGATATATGTTATATAAACAAAAACAATTATTTATGGATTTTTGAGGCACGTGACATAATGGTATCAGGGCATGGTTACAACACTAGGCCTAAATCGACCGAACACTAAAGCTATTAAACCAAGAAAACTGATTTCTTTTATCTTTATTCTCTTACGAAACAAGAAGAGAAGGATAATTTATTTTTGGCAATAAAAATATGGTAGATGCAGGAATGTCCACAGAAGAAGAATCCAAACCAAGAAACCGTGTGGATAATGAAGAGGGTAATTTAAGGGAGGGTGAAATCTGGGTAAACCTTAATGAGAGCCAAAATAATAACCCATCTGAATTGCAAAGAACTTTTAATGAACTAAGATCAGAGTTAAAAACAGTTAGGGAGGATAATGAATGAATTTTGAAAGCTTAAGAAGAAATAAATAATATTTTGCTCGCTAAAATACATAATGATGAAAAAGAGAAACACAAAGAACCTGAGCATAATATGCCAAAAACTACACCTTACAAATGTAAGGGAAGAAAATTGGAATTTAGCTGTAATGGGGCTTAAACTTCCAGTAAGAAATTATTCAAACATTACAGAGAAAAACAACAAGATTCCATTGAAAGTAGTGATTATAATAAAAATAAAAATAAAGTACAAACCCTATGAAGATATTTATGGGCAACTAAAAAAAATTAAACCACCTATGCTTAACAATGAGATTGAGAAAGGAGGGGAGGCAAAATCCTGGTTGTTGGGAATGAAGAAATAATTTCAAATCTATACTTACTCCAATGAATTGAAGGTGAAAATGGCCATTTATAATTTACGTTGGAAATCATATATATGGTGGCAATATATAAAAAGGTAAAAGGAATAAAAGAATGATACATAACTTGGAAAACCTTTAAAAATAATTTTAAATGAAAGTAACTTTCACAACAGTAATATGAAGAAAAAGATAAAGAATTCTACGAGTTAAGTCTAGGAGATATGACTATGAAAGAACTATGTAGTAAATTATTAAGTCTCCTTCATTATGTAGCATATATAATAGATATAAACAAAAAATACAGCTCTTTCTCAGCATTTTTCCTATCATCATTTAAAGAGCGGATTGAGTATGACAAGAAATACAACTATTTTTCTATTTTGAATGAAGAAATGATAAAAGAGAATTTCTATTATCATCAAAATATAAACAAAAGAGAAAATGTACCAAATTGGAAAAATAAAAGACAAGACAACTTTGATCCAAGAAAGAGGAATAGTAAATTTTATAAAAATATTGTGAATAACTATAAAGTGTATCAAGTGAGTAATTACAAAGGTTTTAAACCATAAAACCATGTAGCAAAAGAAAAAGAACCTGTTAGTATTTTTGATAAAAAAAATCTACACAGAGAGAACCCTTAAAATGTTGGGAATGTGGTGGGCCACATTATTTCAAAGACTATTCTGTAAGGAAGAAAATATTTAATGTTGAATTGATTAAGGAAGTTGTTATAGTTGGAGACATGGTGAGGAGAATGCCCAGAATTAGTATTGCGTTGGAGAATTTTTAAGTAGGCCATCAAAATTCAAAGGTTGAGATTGAAGGTATGATAAAAATTTAAGCCATTTATATACTAATTGATCCAGTTGCAAGTTTGAGTTATGTATCACCTAGGATTGTTGAATTATGTAAGTTAGTATTAGAATATTTTGAAAAATCATGGATGGTACAATTAGCCACAAGTACTAAATGTAAGGTCACTAGTTATATAAAAGACTGTGAAATATTGATGAATGAATTTAATATGCATGGTGATATGAATATACCATTAGGATCCTATGATATGTTGATAGGAATCGATTGGTTGGAAAAATATATAGTAATGTTGAATTGTTATGAAAAAACCTTTGCATGCATAGATAATACTGGAAACACAATTAAAGTAAAAGGAATTCCCATAAATGTTAAAATCAGAGAGATCTATGCCTTACAAATGAATATATATGTACGAAAGGATTTAAAATATTTTTTTTCAATGCAATGGATGATAAATATAAAGATAAAAAAATTAGAATAAAAGATATACCTATCTTAAAGGATTTGAACGACATATTTCCAGAAGAAGTCTTTGGACTACCTTCAAAAGGAGACATAGACTTTACAATTGATTTGATACTAGGAGTGGTACCAACATTGAAATAACCTTATCGAATGAATATAATAGAGCTTACATAACTCAAATAAAAATTACAAGATTTAATTGATAAGAATTATATTCGACCTAGTGTCTCCCCTTGGGGAGAACCAGTCTGATTCCTAAAGAAGAAACACATAAATTTAAGATTATGGATACATTATCGACAACTAAATAAAATGAATATTAAAAATTGATATCCTTTACCCCAGATAAAAGATCTAATTTATCAATTCAACGGTGAAAAAATATTCTCTAAAATAGATCTAAGGTCCAGATACCATGAGGTACAGATCAAGGATGAAGACATATTTAAAACTGCATTTAGAACCCATTATGGTCATTATGAATTGGTCATAATTCCTTTTGGGATAAGAAATGCACCTGCAACCTTTATTACCTTAATGAATAGTATTGTCGGTAACTATCTGGATAAATTTGTGGCTGTCTTCATTGATGACATACTGATTTAATCGAAGAATTAACAAAATCATGACGAACATCTAAGAATAATTTTACAAGTATTAAGAGGACAACAACTATTTTATAAGTTTAGAAAATTCAATTTCTTTAAAGACAAAATTCAATATCTAAGATGCACCATGTCAAAGGATGGAATATTTGTCAACCCAACAAGATTAAGGCTATCACCGAATGGCTAGTCGCTAAAAATGTAACATAAATAATATCGTTGATGGGGATTACATGTTATTATTGAAAGATCATAGATGTATTTTAAAAGATAGCCTACCCCAAAACTTCATTATAGAAGAAAGGAAAAAGTTTTGATTGGAATGAAAAATGTATGGAAAGTTATAATAAATTAAAACATCTCTTAACTACTACCCCTACCCTCAAAATTTGTTGATCATTTTAAGGATTTCGTCGTATGCACCAATGCTTGTAAAGAAGGATTAGGCAGGGTGTTATTTAAAAATAATTACATTGTGGCCTATGAATCTATAAAACTAAAAGAACATGAAAATAATTACGCTACGCATGACCTAGAACATGCCGCAATGATACACACATCAAACATGTGGTGACACTACCTCATCAGAAGAAAATTTCTTCTAATGTCAGATAACATAATTTTAAATTACTTATTTGACCAACAAAATCTAAATGCTAGACAATATATATAGCTTCCTTTATTAAGTGAATATGACTTCGAAATAAAACACATAAAGGGAAAAGAAAACAAAGTTGTAGACACTTTGAGTCATCACACAAATTTACTATTTGCAAGCAGTAGTTATGAATCAGATCTTAAATGCAAAAAATTCTGATAAATAATACCAAAATTTAAAATAAAATACCGTTGAAAATGAAAAGAACCAAACAAAATTATATTTTAGTGTGAATATAAGAGGATTACTGCTACATAAAAATAGGTTGTACATACCAAATACAATAGAAATCAAATTCACTATTATGAAGGAATTACAAAAAGGACTCTATTCAGGACATTTTGGATACTAGAAGATGATCACCATGATAAGAAAGGACTTCTTTTGGACTAACATGAAGAAAGAGGTAGTCGATTGCTTATCTCGTTGCATCAAAATCAAACAAGTAAAGGGAGAACACAAACATTCTACTAGGTTGTTAAAACAACTACCCATTCCATAATGGAAGTGGGACATAATTAGCATGGATTTTATAATAGGTTTACCTAAAAATTTCAGACAATACGACTCAATTATGGTCATTGTTAATAAGTTAAGAAAAAAAACTCATTTTATTCCAATAAAATCTATTTATAAGGATGATAACATCGCATATATCTTTATGAAAGATATTTTCAGGTTACATGGTGTACCAAAGGTAATAATATCAGATAGAGATGTAAAATTTACAAGAAATGTTTGGAAAGCATTTTTTTAATATATTAGTCACACAATTCAATTTCAGTAGAATGTACCATCCACAAATGGATGGACGGACTTAAAGGGTAAATCAAGTCCTAGAAGACATTCTTAGAATGTATGTAATGGACAAATCGGGTAATTGAGAAGATTACTTACAATTAGTGGAATTTTCTTACAATAATAATTTTCAAGTATGAGTAGGTATGAGTGCTTTTGAAATTATGTATGGACGTAAATGTAATAATCCAATTTTTTTGAGCGGTCCAGTTGATAGTTTGATGTTAGGATATGAATTGTTAAAGGATATGGAAATAACCGTTAAACATGTACAAAAAAAATTGAAACATGTCCAAGATAGGAATAAAAGTTATGATGAATTAAAAATAACTCCTAGAGACTTCCACGTAGGTGATCATGTGTATATAAAGGTACATCCCATGAAAAGTTTGCTAAGATTGCGAAAGTATTCAAAATTGGTGTTCGAGTCATTATCCAACCAACACACCTATTTGGTCAATTTTGGCCTAATTAACCACTATCCTAAGTTTATTGACTCAAATTGGCATCAACATCAGCAAACCATGACATTAGGATTAGCACACCCATGCCCTCCTTCAATCAGAGAGGCCAACTAAGCCTCCTTGTTCAATTAGGGAGGCTAATTAGGCTTTCTCCTTCAATTAGGGAGCAATTCTGGGGTGATTTGAGTGTCATAAGTGCACCAATTATTTAACCGAATGTTGTTTCACCTAAAAATCAGTTAAGATAAGTTGTAAAGGTGCCTCCCTCATGTCATTATCTATTTTGGGTTTATTTGGGTGAACTAGAGTGAGTTAATGCACCTCCAAGCAATTTTGATGACCAATATCAGTTCAGTTCACTTCATCAGAGTTGACTGGAGTTAGTGATGCACTCCGACCTACTGATTGACATGAAGTGACATGTAGTTGAGTTAAATTTGGTTAAAATCAGTCATTTATTACACTTCGATTCAGTTAGGACTCAGTTAGAGTCAATCATGGCTATATTAGTTGTTAACTGGTGTGTTCAATGTGGCTAACGGACAGTTAAACTACCCATGCAATTCAAATGACCTCTAGTGAATTCAAATTGTGTTGCATTCATGCAAGTTTGCATGACATTGTATCATTGATTTTATTCCATTACTGATAATATACAACTGCAACCTCATATTCCAGTACTGTTATGTAATTTCATGCCTAGATTGTCTTGAATCACTTGTAAGTTTGTGCTTAGTCTCAATATTGTTGTGACTGAATTTAATAATTGGCATCCAGGTATTGTAGGACATTTGAAATTTTGGCTAAAGTAGGGTCAGTTGCATACCAATTAGCTATACCACCTACTATTAAAGTAAACAATGTTTTTCACATTTCCATTTTGAAGAAACATGTTCATGATGCTACTCATGTGATCGATTGGAATGTTATATAGATGGAACCCAAAGGAGAGTTCCAAGTGGGACTGAAGCATATTCTCAATAGGGGAGAAATTTTACTCTAAAACCATACCATAATATAAGTGAAGGTGGAATGGAAGCACCTTATTCTAGAAGAATTCACTTGAGAATTGGAAAGTGATATGTGGGAGGCATATCCAATCCTATTCCAAGATGAAGAAATGGAATAATAATACAAAATTTTTATAACATTGAGGATGATGTTATCCTCTAAGGGGAGGTGTATATAATACACCAATATTTTAATAAATTATCATGAAATTCTTTTATGATATTTTATATTATTATTTTAATATTTTTGCAAGAAGTAAAAAATAAAAAAATGTAATGGGTTATTATTTTATTATTAAAAAGTTACTAAAGGGGACCAAAATGAAATAGATGTTGAAGAGTGTTTACTGACCCACAATATTAAAATACAAGTGGTTGTAGATTCTTAGTAATAACTCAAGGTGCAGGAGGCATCTTCCCCAAAACTAGGTCACAACACTGTGTTGAGTGTTGAAGAGAAAGAGGCTCATAAATGACGAAGTCCTAGGAAAATTACTATATAATATTATTCCCATTACCAAGAAGGAGGGTAGCATTGGACATGGATTAAATCAGATAATGCAAGAGATGTCACATTAAGTGGATTTTTCTCTGGCGTTTCAGTGAACATGCTCAGGGGTTCTGGAGAAAGTCAATTGGATGCTCTAGGAGTTGGTTGGGAGGAACGACTATTCCATTTATGTTTTCCCAATAGTGGTTTCAGGATCTTATCCTATTGATTATTATTATAACTAGATACAATAGGAATTCCATTCTTAACGTGGAATCACAACTAATTATTTTAACAGAAATTATTATGCATCCAAATTAAATAGTAATCCATTATGTATCTGATTTAAGTATTGATATACTTTGGATCTAAAGAGAATGTAGATTTGTTACGCATCTACTCAATAACCATTACTATTATGTTATCTTCTGTTATTCCTATTAGGTTAGTTCTGTAACTAGATCTTCTTTATTGTTATTTTATTCATGCCTGTAAAAAATGAGATTTAGTCATTAATGTATCTCCGATCGGGCATCCATATTGGAATCGAAGATTCCTAGTAATGTGTATTATTTTAACAATTAGTAATTTTAAGGCTACTTTAATTCTAGATAAATACCCTAGACCAAATTAGTTTATATTAGAACTTTAGTTAAAGACAACCTAATTTATAATTCAAATAACCTTAGCAAGTTTTTTTTATACAGAGGCTTTCAAATTCAAACTGAGAGCTGAATGATTAGATAAAATCTTAGTTTAAATATACTAGAGAGAAATATTCTAGGAATACAAATAACCAAATATACTTATCTTCAAAAGTGATAATAGACCGATTTATAGACAAGAGTTCTATGGTATAAACTAATAATCGATTATATTATAAATTTGTTTAAGAGCCAAAAATGACTAAATTGATTTTTTTAAAGGAATGTCAATTTGAAACCCTGTTAAAAATCAAAGTTTATAGATCAAGAATGATAGATCAACATCCATAATAATATTAAGAAATCGTTGTAAATACCATGTACTCATATATGAATATATATCTTATGCAATATACAAAACAATACCAAGTAACCAAATTATAAAGTTATCTAGTTATAATTTAACTAACAATCCCCGACTGGGTTGAGGAATTTAAATATACAACATACCAATCAAAGAATTAGCCAAATTTATTATGTGGAAATAACACCATCAAAGATGGCAGTCTTGAGAAAATCAAATCTAGAAGATACAATTAATATTAACAACTACAATCCAATTTACAATTATCCATCACTAAATCTTCTATATCTGTTCCCAAGATCATATTGGACAGTCTAAACATACTTGTATTTAACTAGAGGAAAACATTATAATTAATGCTATATACTTCAAATTAAAACACCCATAATTTTCTCTTAAGCAACTAATCTTTCCAAACCAACACATGGAAGTAATACCATCGAAGGATTGTAACCATTTCTTAAAATAAGAAACATACAAGTATAACCATGACATGATTTATGATAGGTGATTCTAGAAATTTCACCGAAATTAAAAAGACTCTAGGGGTTGCATCAAGTTTTATAAACATTAAATAATATCAAATTTTAAACAAACGAATTTCGCAATTACAATGTGTGGTTTTAATACCATCAACGATGACATCCACCATCATTTGAACCACCCTAACAATTTGAAATTACAGAGTAAGTGAAGTGGTGGTAAGTCCATCCCTGATGGCACTCACAATATTATCGTTAGTCTTAAAATAAGCAATCGAGCACAAAACAAGTTTTAAACAAATGTAGGAGCAGAGGAGGACTGCGTAGTCCTTGGCCCTTAGTTTTTAAACCCTCACGGTTACATATAAAATTGAAAAACATGTACTTGTCTTGTAAGAAGGAGGAATCTTGATATTCCTTTATGGATCCAAAACATGGCCAGGAGGCACCTACAAACAAAAGAACCTAGGTTAGTCAGTGTCTTGGTACAAATGGTAAAAATGGAATTGAAATATAGTGATTTGTTTTATATTTCTTAACTTGGATTTCTAAGACATGGTCTTAGGAGGAGGTGACCCTGTTGCCATGTTCATCAATGCTCACAATCATTACAACCAACCAGCCGATAGTTAAAACCTTAACAACATAAAGAATTAAAAAAAAAGACAATGTAAAAACTTTTGCAATGATGCTTACCTGGTGGAGTTGCAGACAAGGGAAGGAGTTATCTCCTCTACGACGCCCTTATTCCTCATCTTCCTGTAAAAAAAATTATAACATCAGTATTTATAACCAGAAATATTATTACACTTAAAAAAAATCAATGCAGAGTTAAGAAATTGTCTCTTAGCTGCTAAAGGCTAGTTTCAAAGATAACGATGGCCGTTGGGTTTGGTGGAAGCGATGTAGAAATCTATGAAGATGAATAGAGGCAATAATACTACCTGTATACCTTGGAAAGAAACCAGGTAAAATTCCATTAAACTTGTCCATATATTTACACCAGAAACCCCATAATTTCACCATTGATAGAGGAGGGCCTTGAATCTCATAACTTACAGACCAAACAACCAAAATAATGAAGGTTTCAAATAAACAATGATACAATAAACCCTATCAAAACCTTGCAATCATGTTGTATATGCGGATGACCAAGATGAACTCTTGAGCCAGTAGTAAAATTCTTGTTGTGTTATCAACTCACAACAAGGGAAGCACATTAAACCCACAGGTCAACCAAAGTACCAATTGTTTATCACCATATTAACTTAATACCGATAGAAATCATGGGATACAATCATTATATTCACTAGGTACAAGGATCAATATATGGTAAATACCCCATAGTTCTTAACATATAAACATATAAAAACATTTCTACCATAACCTATGAATCATTACTTTATGCCAAGACCCAACCGTAGTGCAACAGTAACCATATTGTTATATATTATAAACTTGCAATTCAAAAGTCACTAATCTAGGTAGTATTAACATATGCGCATGAGGACAAAGGCTAGACCTTGGACCCTTATTTATGTTTAAACATTTCTCTTAGGACAAAGGTTATACCTTGGGTCCCTTAACATTATTATATTTAGAAATATGGGTTCAATACTATACACATGGTGACCCTATATTGTCACATGCACATAGGGTATCACTGCATTGAAGACTTGGAGTCGGATGAGAAATAATTTAATAGAGAGAATAAGATAAATAGAACAAAAAAATCACATGTAGTTATGATGAGAACCTGGCGATATTTTTGAGTAAAAATTCATGCTTCTAAAACCTATCATATAGTAGTAAAATATTGTCTAAAGCAACTTTACAAAACTATAACAGATGTATTTATACCTTAGCAACTAATACATGTAGGAACATTGATGATGTGTCTATAGATATATGTTATATCAATTTTTATTTTTTAATGGATTTTTGAGGGACATGCCAACCTTTCTCCAAGATGCACATGTACCTCTTAGTACAATTCCAAATCTTAGTAATATTGCTAGTCGAGAATCTAGAACATTTTGTAAATGTTCTTGTAACTATTCCATTTTTGTAGGTAACTCTTCAATAATTTTTTTTACACACACTATAGAGGAAGCTTGATAAAAATGTCTGATGACAATGTTAAGTAAAATGTATGTGAAGCGAGGGGTCCTTCCAAGCCTATTGTTATGATGTCTAAGTAGTTGTTTCTCATATTCATGAAGATTAAAAGTTTGTATTCATGGTTGAACCTAATTAGCTTCACCTCTAGGAAACAATGTTGGAATTCCATATCAAGCTATCCCTTGACGTTATACTCATTGATGAGAGAATAATAAACTCCATCCCAATCAAGTACATCTGTATATCCACCATTTGTGCTATTTTATTTAGGATTTGGGTTATTTTCCCAGGATTAGATAAGCTCAATCTCTCAAGGTGCATTGGAAGCCTAGTTGAAAACACATTGAAAATGATGATGTTTTCAATCCATATAACATATCATCAATTCCTAGTAATCCTTACAACTTTGGAAATTTGGTGTCATCATCTCTATGGTATGAGGTAACACAATAGAAAATATTTAACCTATTGTAGAAAAATAATGGTATATCATTTATATTTTTATTTCCCACCTACTGAATGCATCACCTACAAAATTGGACTTGAACATGCTATTGATATCTCTTCAATTTGGGTGATCACTGCAAGGAATTGTGGCTATGATCTTAGATCCATATGGTTATCCATTGAAAATATGTGATGAAATCCCTCTATTTTAAATATCATACAAATTGGATTGGTATTTGTATTCAATATTTGAATTCCAACATAGGACTCTTGACATACATGACACATTTGAATTGAATCCAACCGAACAATATTAGCACATAATTTTTTGAAGTGCAATATTCATATATATAATTGTTCTTGGTATACCATATGCAATTTGAATTTCTTCAGCTAGGACTATCACAATATTTATTGCATCATTATGTTCAATTATGGTTACAGATTCAACTTGGACATTGATATCATCTAATCTTCTTCTCTTTCTAGGATTATCATTTTTTTGAAGTTAGGAATATGGTACTATCGTTGTTTTGGTGAAATAATGTATTATCTGTCGACATACTCTATGTTGTTTTAAATTTTGTATTATTTGTTCTTCCTATGGTTTAGTGACCATTTGTTGTGACTGTATTTGTTGATATAGTGTTTTTATTTCAGCATTTTATTGTGTTTTTTTCCGTTATTCTTACAATTCAATGGTAATTTGTTCTGACCTTATTTGTCAATAAGATATTTGTATTTCTGCATTCTATATTCTCTGTTAATTTATTATTTCAATCGTCATTTGCTCTTACCTTCTTTGTCAATAATCTATTTGTCATTCAACAATTTATCTCTTCTTCTTTTTTTGTTGTTAATTGTCATTTGCTATAACCTTCTTTGTTTATATTCTCTTTGTCTTTTAGAAGGTTATGTTTTTTGAACCTTTGTGTTGTCATTGATTTCAAAGGATAAACCAATTAGGTTTGATGGTAAAGGATGAACCAACAAGGTTTGTGTCAAAGGATGAACTAACAAACTTGATAAAGATTTCAAAGAATGAACCAACAAGCTTAAGAAAAATGTCAAAAGGAGAACCAAAAAGTTTTGATGTCAAAAGATAAAGAAGTAAAAGGAAGAACAAACAATATTGATGTAGGTTTTATCTCAAAAGATAAAAAACCAAGTTACTAAAGAAAGAACATGAGTTTGATATCAAACATATGAGATGAAGTTAGAAGAATACAAGTTTATAAATTCATCAGGAAACATTTCTCTTTGTACAGAGCTAGTTTGAAGAAATACATAGAGAACAAACATGGAAGGTCAAGAAGTGCACAAATCCCACCAAGGCATGGGACCTATGTTCCCAGAAACTAGCAATTGGATGGGAATTAGTGCAAAAAACTCCCATGAGGTTTAACTAGAAAATGATGCACACCAATGTAGTATATAAAACACAATGGTTAACTTGGCCAAGAAGTAAGCAAGTTGGGGTGTCACAGGGTAAAATAAGTCCCAACTTGTGGGAACATATATTGAACTAGAAATAACATAAATAAGTAGTTTATGGAAGCATTATTGTAAGATTTTAGGAAGCATGAATAAGATGATCTGATTTGTTTGGGAAAGATTCTAATTCTTGGGGTATCAATGGATGATTGATCGAAAAATAAGTTTATACAATAGAGCCATATTACATGAACATGAAGAAGATGAACAATAAGAAGTGCACAAATTAGAAGGATTCCAATAATTAGAATGTGTAAAGGTTTACTCGATATATGAAAGAAATTGTAGAATCATAGAATTGACAAAGTGCTGTAAAATAACATATATTTGAAGATTGCATGTTGTAGAATATTTTACTGTCACCAATCATAGAATGTTATGATGCAAATAACATAAGTTTGAGACACATATAAGAGAATATGTAATAATAAAAAATCATAAAGTTTCACATCGTAGATAAGGTGATTGTTTGTTTCAATTTGGATACACAACACAAACTTATGAGGGAGGTAGGAAGGGGAAAGGAAATGGAGTTGTATATTCCGTCCAATTGGTGCTGGTAAAACTCATTAGGGAGGTAAGAAGGGGAAAGGAAATAGAGCCACATATTCCTTCGAGTTGGTGTTGGTAAAACAATGAGGGAGTTGTAGCTTCCTTCAAGTTTGTGCTGGTAAAAAAATCACGGATTTGTAAATTCCTTCCAGTTGGTGCTGGTAAAACAATTGGTATCAGAGAAGGTGTCTTCAGTATTAGTTTGACCATTGGAAGGTTGATCCTTCTATAAATATGGAAAATAAGGAATTTCTGTCCACCAACATAAAACCACGATTCGATGGATCGAATTACACCTTCTATAGAATTAGGATGGATGTATATTTACAATCACTTGGGGTAGATATCTGGCATTCAGTAGTCAATGGCTATAAAAATTCTAAAACAACTCTAGTTGAACCTACAGATACAAGACTATAGGAGTACAATAGAAAAGCCAAAAATTAAATAATTTATGTGATGGAAGATGTTGAATTTACTAAGGCAGTGCAATGCACTTCATTCAAGGATATTTTGAATAAGCTGAAGAGTATCTATGAGGGAGATGAAAAAGTTAAAAAGGATAAGTTGTATACCTTCTTAGTGTAGTTTGAAACAATGCAAATGAAACAAGAGGAAGTTATTACAACCCACTTTCTCCAATTTGATGAGATTGTGAATTCCATTAAAGGATTGAGAGAAACCATCAAATAAATGTCAATTTTGTAGGAAATAATGAAACCTTTCTACCCCATTTCAACTCAAAAGTATCAGTTGTAGAGGAAAAATCCAATCCAGACGATTTGATAATGAAAAAATACATGGAATTCTCATGGAATACGAGATGAGGATGAAAAAGGAAAATGGCACTAAACAAGAAGTTGCTTTTAAGGCCATAAGAAAAAAAAAATGTACCAAGAAATAAAAAAAGTGATACATCAGACATATTAGATGGAGTTGTATATTCCTTCCAATTGGTGCTGGTAAAACTCATTAGGGAGGTAAGAAGGGGAAAGGAAATAGAGCCACATATTCCTTCGAGTTGGTGTTGGTAAAACAATGAGGGAGTTGTAGCTTCCTTCAAGTTTGTGCTGGTAAAAAAATCACGAATTTGTAAATTCATTCCATTTGGTGCTGGTAAAACAATTGGTATCAGAGAGGGTTTCTTCAGTATTAGTTTGACCACTAGAAGGTTGATCCTTCTATAAATATGGAAAATAAGGAAGCTTTGTCCACCAACATAACATCATGATTCGATGGATCGAATTACACATTCTATAGAATTAGGATGGATGTATATTTAAAATCACTTGGGGTAGATATGTGGCATTCAGTAGTCAATGGATATAAAAATTCTAAAACAACTCTAGTTGAACCTATAGATACAAGACTATAGGAGTACAATAGAAAAGCCAAAAATTCAATACTTTATGTGATCGAAGATGTTGAATTTACTAAGGCCGTGCAATGCACTTCATTCAAGGATATTTTGAATAAGCTGAAGAGTAACTATGAGGGAGATGAAAAAGTTAAAAAGGATAAGTTGTATACCTTCTTAGTGTAGTTTGAAACAATGCAAATGAAACAGGAGGGAGTTATTACAACCCACTTTCTCCAATTTGATGAGATTGTGAATTCCATTAAAGGACTGAGAGAAACCATCAAATAAATGTCAATTTTGTAGGAAATAATGAAACCTTTCTACCCCATTTCAACTCAAAAGTATCAGTTGTAGAGGAAAAATCCAATCCAGACGATTTGACAATGAAAAAATTACATGGAATTCTCATGGAATACAAGATGAGGATGAAAAAGGAAAATGACACTAAATAAGAAGTTGCTTTAAGGCCATAAGAAAAAAAAAGGTACCAAGAAATAAAAAAATGATACATCAGACATATTAGATGAAGTAGAAGCTATTTTTTTTATGAAGCTGAAAAGGGGGCATGTCAAGTATAAAGGTAAGTTTCCCTTGAAATGTTTCAAGTGTGATATAATAGGTCATCTATCCTCCATGTGTACTTTTAAGGAAAGCAAAGACAATGACAGTGATGAAGAATTAGATTATCAAGAACAACAAGATAAGCATAGTTAAGTAAGGAGCAAGAATAAATTTGTTAACAAAAATAAGGTTCTATATTCAAAAGAAGACAATTGCTCATTGTTTGGGAAAATATTGAACAACTTATAACAGATATCCAATGATTTAATTGTCAACTCAGAGAGAGCGTAAACTTGTGAGGTACAGACAAAATATATGCAGGGTCAAATTATTGCTAACTTAATCTAGGTTACTGAAATTGAATCTAATGAATGGAAGTAAATCTAATTGCATAAAAGATGAAATCGCATAAATTAACTTGATAAAGAAAGACTAAAATTGCATGAAATAAACTAACATAAAGTAATTAACATTAACTTGTGAGCTCACATGAATTCAATACAACTAATTCATAACCAAGACATCAAAATATAAAGATATCAAACTATCTATTATAAAATATAAAATCTATTACAACATGATCAAATCCATGACTATCTAAAAAGATGAACCCGTTATCTACTACCAAACCACTAAAGAGACCTCTAACCAAAATGAGGAGAGAGCCCTCCCATTTATACATGAATTCAAGATAACTGATCATAATTATAGATCCACTATTCTCTCAACTTATCCCTCAAAATCCTCAACAAAATCTACAACTCATCCCTTCAAATCCTCAACAAATATTGGATGAGATATTCTCTCCACATTTCCATGATCTTCTCCTTGAAGTTAGCCCACATCTTGAGGATGAAATTCGAATTTGAGGCTAAGTGGTCACTTTTGAGCTTGTTAGAGTCTTCAAATACACCTATAAGCATCACCAAACTCACCCAACTTTAAAGTATAATGAAAATATGTTATTTTTCTCAATACTTAACCACAAATTCACTCAAAATACTCAAACATAAATGATTTGGAAAATGGTAATACAAACCCATATTTATTATGAAAGTGGTGAATATTAATGGTTTTATGGAAGGATAAGATAGGGATAAGGTGACAAATTGTATAGGAAAGATGAATAAAATGTGGTCTTTTAGCGGCTCAACATTCCCCGCAACTTGACTGGTTGCATGTCCTGATGCGACTATGCATTCATTCTCTTTAAAACTTTTGGCTTTGTAGTTGGACTTCACATAATGATGATATGTAACAGTAAATCATTCCATTATTGGAAATGCATGAGTGGCAGCAATTTTTCATGGTTGGTTCTTGTGTGACAACCATAAGCATAATAAATGTTGGTTCTTGTGTTAACAACATTTGCTCATTTTACTTTTCTTTTTTTTGCTGCAATACATAAGTTTTATGCATTAGAAATGATGAACCATCAATGTATATTAGAAATCCCTTTTCTTCATATTATAAATCTTGCCAATATATATAGCATAGTTTGGGACAGACAAGTTGATCAAGGGTAAATGAGATGATGAATATGTAAGATGATAATGAATAGCCACCCTCCCCACCTCCCCCCCCCAACTTAAGATGTATTAGGTTTATGAAAAGGAGAAAGGGAATGTAGTGAGGGAATTTTCCAAATTAATTCATTTTCTAGAATTTAAGGAATTACATGTTTAAAGATTAGAAAACAACATACCTCCACTTACCTAAAAATTTGATGAAGTTATGCAATAGGAATGTGGTTTCTCTTGCTGAATCATAGAATGTGAAGTGAAGGATCTAAACTACTGCTTGGTTGGATAAAGTAAAAGATGAGAGATGAAATTAGAAATGTGGTACTCTGGTATGGATGAAGTATGCTACTGTAAAACTGTTGATGAAGTCATGCAAAGTATATAGTCTTCACCTACTATAAAACCCGATGGTACAATTCTTACCATGTGAATAAATATGTCGATGTCGAACATGGAAAGAATTCATTGGATTACCGACCATTAATGAATGTTGTTAATCAATGTGATGCAATATCACCATTGATGTCAATGAGTGCCAAGGTACCTAAGTACATTGTGAAAAGTGCGAATAAACGAGCTGATGTCGAGCCACTTGCAAGATCTAACGATTAAGGGACATTAATGTATTCCCATCATTGTCAGCGAGAGAACTTGCCATTAAGGAATGCAATCCTCAAGGCACTAAAATGAACTCTACTCTCTATACCAGATAAGTTGTTGAGGTTGATGGGGCAAGACTTGTTGAAAGGTGGGCCTTAAGGAATCCCACATCAGTCAACACGAGTTGTACATAATGAATGGTAGGACTATAGATGAAATATATGAAGGTCAAACAGTTTTTATGGCAGGGATAAAAAAGCAAAGTAGTCACGGAAAGGAAGCTGAATGGTTTTACTCATAAGGGAAAAAGATAAACTGAAAATGAGGAAAAATGTGTGCGACTCAGAAAGGTAGACATGCGGCAAGTCATGATGTATAAGGCAGTGAAAAAGTAGACTCTAACATGCATGATGGATAATCTTGGAAGGAAAAATGGTAAGTAGTTATGACATGGCGTAATTGGTTTCTGAAAGGCTTCTTTGTGGTAGCAAAATGTCATGACACACATAGCGAAAACTCAACTTCTTCAAGCTTTAACTGGAACAATTTGTTGAAAAGTTTCTGCTGTTCTAGAAATCACTTATGCACACCATACATTCGTCTTTAAATCTGCAAAAGGTTAGCATTTTCCTGCAACAAAATTTTCAGAGCATTGAAAATACATGAAATTATGTACTTAATCAAAAGTTAAAATAATTAAAATGATCTTATACCTGAAAGTAGCAACCCTTCTTATCGAAACCTGTTTCTGAGAGACTTGCAAAAAAAAGGTTAGGGAAACAAACATAAAATGTGATCAAGTTCATTTATAGTTTTTAATTTTATTATTTGTTACCTAAAGCTTTTTATTTATTTATATGTTTAGTTTTTAATTTTAATTTTACTATTACTTTTAAAGCCTTTTTGTATATATATATTTTGTTTAAATTTGATTTATTTAAAAATAAAATTTTATGTGTTTTTTTAATGTATATATATTAATGTAAGTTTTTACTTCCTGATGCATCTTTATGTAATGATTGCACAATAGGGAGAGAGAGGGTCGACCCATTCAGTGGTCGACCCCTCTAAAAACAGGCTATCTTGATGATTTGAAAAGAGAGGAGTGTGCAAACAAGTGATTTTAGTTTATGGAAAGTTTAACAGCATGAAATAACCACCTAACTCCCCCAAAATAGAAGATGTGTCAGGTCCCACTGTGCAAATAAAAATTAAGAAGAAGGCTTAGCTGCGACACCAACTGCCTTCTATTTCAAAGATGAAAATTATATCATTATTTTATGTGTGACCTAAAATTTTATATTTTATTATTTTTGTGTATTTTAATTATTGTTATATATATACATTTTAATTATCTAAAAATTTAAAATAAATTATGTGAATCTATAAATATTAAAAATAAAAACAAATTATACTAATCGCATACAAAAAGTGGGATAGGGAAGTATTAAAATTTATTGATTTATTTATACTTTTAATAAGTATATATATATATATATATATATATATAATGGAGTATGGGATAATGAGACTGTAATTTAAATATTGCGATATGGATGGACACATGGATGAGAAGTGTTGAAAACTTCATCTAGAGCTACATCAAAGGTAGCATAAGTCTAGGTAGGGAGAAGATGCAGTTAACAAGGAAAAATAAATTGTATTCCAAAGCATCTATGAATGGGGATGAAGCCATGACCTGCACTACATGCAATAAATAAGGGAAAATGGAGATAGAAATGGATCATTCCAAATCAAAATTCAAGTGAAAGGTTGAGAGGTAAATACTTTGTTTGACAATGAATTTATGTAATATGATTTATAAATCTTTAGTAAATAAGCTTGGTGTACAAATTCATGATCTATTATAATCATGTTCATTAGATTGGATCTAAGAGAAATATATTATGATAACTACTAAGAAATGGAAGATAAATTTTTCCCTTGATATTAAATATAAAGATATTAAAGTTTTATCTTGTGAAATGATGTTTAGAAACCCTTTATTTAAAATTTGTGTATTAGCATAATGCCGCCATACTCTATACAAAATGCACGGTAGTACCTACAACACTCCTTCAATTATCTCAAATCAAAACAAATCAAGTTACTCAAAATGAAGTGTTTTATAAGCTATCACTTTGGGATACCCCTAAGTCATTAGTGTTGGTTACCTAAAACTATCTCTGTATGGGATCTTAAATATAAGTCATGTTATTTTATTTAATGGTTCATGGATTTCATGAATTTAAATACAAAAACATAATACTTGCATCGTGTACAAAATGTTGGTGATATATCAATCACAACTCAAACTAATCATTTGCTATAATGTTTTATTCTATTTAAAAACAATATGATGTTTGAAAATTGAAATGTTTACATCATGAAGTTACTATCATATTTTGGAAACCATATAGTCACTATTCATCATGTATAATTCTGGTCTAATCATTTAAAATAATGTTTCAGTTTGTTTGGGGGCAAGCGACCATACCCAAAGATCATTGAATGATTTTCACCTCTATTATTGAGAATAGCTTGAAATATAAGCAGCCTAACTGAAATGGAAGATCTTGGTGTGTAATGAATAGAGAAAGAATATAGTTGGTGGAATGAGAAAGTATGCCAATTAGGGTTTCTACTTTTAGGAGAAATTAGTTACAGATTGCGACAATCTAACTGCCACCTTCCCTTTCCTTAAAGTAATACAGGGGTAGATCAAATTTTGAAAAGAAAACAATGTGACATGAATAGGATTTAGCACGTAAATTGCAGTGAAAATCTGAGAAAAAGAAATTGTTCGGAAGTCAAGGTGCCAAAGATCAAATTGGGAAATCAATTTGCTTTTGTATTCTACAATTATGTTGTACATTCTTGGTTAATACATTCAAATATGTTAAAGAAAAATCTTGCAATAATATTTTAGAAGACTCCTTCAAGTTGTCAACAGTTAGGCCACCAATAGCTAATTTTCTTTGACTCTGCAAATACAATGGACTACAGTAAGGGAAAGCATGCATTCATTCACCTTCTTCATTGAGAGTCCTTGATTTGTGGGGAATGTAGTCTCTTCCAAGGGAGTTATGGAATATCTTCAAGAGCTAGTATTTCTTTTGAAATATAATAGATATAAGGCCACTATAGCATTCATCTTGATAGCATGCAAGCCACCATTATTGGAGCAAAGCATGAATATGTTTTCTTTGAAGTGATTTGCAGTTTTCTCACTGATAGAAATTAACTCCAAGTTTGTAGTGGTGTTATTGCAGATAGCCATACATGTGGCAAGACTCGGAATCCCACCCTATTTCTTGTTATCAGAATGTAAGGAGCCAATAGTTATAGTTCTTGCTGCTGAGCTATAGGTCGATCGAAAAGTGCCTTCAGTAATCATGAAAAGTGGTTCATTAAATAATATGTTGTTTTTTGGCATGGTGTGGGAAAAATTACAGTTTTATAACTTAAAAAATACATTTTCAAGGAATAGTTGCACCTCGATGGGGATTGGGTTTACCTAGTCCAAGTAAATGGACCAAGCCAGAGGTTACTTCTAAAAATAATCAATTGGAATCACTCTAAGTAGACCAACAACCCAAATCAAAACAACATTCAATCTATAAATATTCCATTCCTTTTTGGGATCTCGCTTGAACAACCACAATTCCTTCATTCATGCGTTTGCGGTCGTGCATTTTGTGTTTCGATGCAACCCACATGGAGTTCATATTCAACCACATTAGAGGAAATTTCAACTCAAAATGGGCCTTTTAAATTTAACTCGAATTCCATGTCATCATGTGTTAGCCAATGAAATTGCTTTAAATTTGAAATACCGTATATGTCTTAAACACTTTTTTAATATAAATTTGGGGATAGGTATCATAAAAAAAACTACTTTTTTTGTTTGTATTTTGGACATATCTCCCTTTGTTTTTACTCAAATTTTGATCGGGAGAGCTCATTGGACGCGGAATTAAATTCCACATCCAACGAGTATCCACTCGAAATACTTTTGATGAACCCTACTACCCCAAAAACAAGAAATACCTAAAAAAACATGATGATGATGTCGTCATCACATTTTGTTTCAAGTATTTCTTGTTTTTGGGGTAGCGGGGTCTGTCAAAAGTATTTTGAGTGGGTACTCGTTGGATGCAAAATTTAATTTTGCATCCAATGAGCTCTCCCAATCGAAATTTGAGTAAAAACATGGGGAGATATGTCGAAAATACAAACAAAAAAGTAGTCTTTTTCTTTTCTTCCTCCAAAATTAATAAATATTATTTTATTATTTTAACTATTAATTTATTAATTTTTTTTAGGAGGCCCATTTTGAATTGAAATTTCCTCTAATGAGAAATTCAGCAGCATCAATCAATGTATGCTTGCTTGTTTCTCAAAGTAGGCTTGTGTTTTGTGCTTGCAGTGGTAGGTATGCTTATTCGAGTAAGTCGGCCAACGAGTATTAGGTTAATCGAGTCAGCCGGGTGAGTTTGTTGGTTTAGAAGAAAGTTAGGTATATAGTTTGTATGCAGCAGCAAGTGCTAGATTTAGTCTAAGCTTATCTAGTTTGAGCAGGTTGATCGAGAGGGAACCTCGTTATACCTTTATTCCAAGTAAAATGAGAGTGAGAGAATAACATCGATACAAGAATTGTATTCATGAGATTTTCACTATCTTCATCATTCTAAAGTGCACACCAAATTCTCTCTTTTCACGCAATCTATGATTATCTTCATGAAATCATCTACAAACCTTTGGATACACTTCTATGAAGATGCATGGGAAGGTGGAACAAGAATCCTTAAAGGGAAGAGATATCTAACAGATTAATCGGACCGTTAACATGCTCGATAAGGTTTGTTGCTGCCCTAGAGGCCTCATAAGCACCTTCCTACAATAATCAGTGACGAATGATAGGATATTAATACTAATTGTGTAACCACCGCTCTCAAAGAGATATGTTTTCCCTAAAAGACTGCACAAAATCCATGCTAAGAATATGCTGAAGATTTTTAGATCGACACTAAGATTTGCTACCATTAAGAACTTAATATGTTAGTTTCTACTTCTGCTACAATAAGAGAGTAGATATCCTCTACCCCCTTCGTGCATTAGATCCATTTCTCACTTCTGGCAATGATATCGCTAGATACCAACTTACATACAAAAAGTGTGTTTGGAAGCAGTGGTGATCATCTTTTCTACCGAGGAACCTCAACAAGTTCGACAAATAAGAACAATTTGGTTTATGATCTTTGGTTTATGATCTTTTGAGTGATTTTATTCTTTGCGCTTACTTTTCGTATGTTTTATTGTAGGTTTAGGTTGAAAGATACATGCACACGCAAGGTTTGGAAAGTATTATATATTTTCTTATGTGTTTTATTTTATTTTATTCTTAATTTATTCATTTTTTTTTCTGAATTTTTGTAGGTTTCAGTCTATATGGATCGAAAGATGGGCTGAAGGAATAGGCTAAAGGACAAATCAAAAATGGGTTGAAGGAATAGACTGAAAATGGCTCGTTTGATCTGCTATTTCAAAAAATTTATTATATATATATATATATATATATATATATATATATATATATATTAATGGTTTTAAAATGTTTAATAATTGTTTTTTAATGTTTTAATTTTAAAATGTTTACTGTTTTATAAGCCTAACTAATTTTTTACCATTTATTTCCAAAAATCCTTTTTTTTTTAAACTAAAACTAACATGATATATATATATTTCCTAGAACTATGCAAACTCGATTTAGTAAGTCTTTTATTTTATTTAGATTTTTTTTTTTAAACTAAAATAAACAAAGGAACATATTAAAACTTAAAACAAAAATTATATAAATTTTTATTATTATTTATTTGTTTATTAATTAATTTATTTTATTTTCTAATTGTTTATTTAAAAGAGACTAACTTAATTTATTTTTTATTCCTAGCATAAAAATTAAAAGAAATGAAAATTCAAAAAGAACAAATTTCAGTTGTTTTTTCTATAAATATTTTTAGATTTAAAATTAATTTTTAATTCCTAATAAAATTAGAAACATAATAGTAATTAAGACAAAAATGAAAATTTTAACGAATAAAAAAACTAAAGCAAATTATAGCATGCTAATTTTTAAATTGAAAATAAAACTATAACCCACCTACATTACTTTAATTAGAAATTAAAGAGCATTTACATAAAATGAAATTTCCAATGTAACCATCTATCTAAAAGAAGTAAAACAAAATTATCTTTTAATTTTGAAAAACTAAACCTAGAATATACAATAATATAAAAAATTAAATATTGAAAACATGAATTAATAAAATAAAAGCGAAAATAAAATTGATCTAACCTAGTACTTACTTGGATCCATTGTTCGATGCAGCTTTCGATTGCATGATGATCACCTGAGACCCTTCTTCATCCTCTGCAATCTCCATTACGAACAGATGTCCTTCATCTCATATGCATGATTCTTGAGATGTCTATTCTTCCTTGTTTGCTTCAGGAGGAGTAATTACATCTTTGGCTGCTATCAAGATCTCCTCTTTGTGAGAAGAGGAGATCCTGACTTTTGATAGGATCTGGGTGAGATGCTCTAGGATTATGCTCATCATAAAATCATTTTACTAGAATCAAATAAAGTACTAATAAAAAAACGAGTACATTACAGACACAAAAAGTAGCACAAAATGAGTGCAAAAACATAAATAAAAAGGTGCACAAAAATATGTACAAAACAAAGAATGAGCAGATACAAAGTTAGAAGCAAGTTAGTATGAACTAAAGGCTCCCAAAAATGAAAGTAATCTAAAATTTTACACTACAAAACTGTAAAAGAAAACTTGCATTTGCAAAAAATAAAAGAATACTTTGTTGAAAAATAAACACACTTGCTAAAACAACAAGGCTTTGGGATGACCGACTAAACTGAATGCGTTTGGCTGTTACACCACATAAATTCTGTAGTGAAGTTGTCCTTGTGTCTTAAAGTTTCCCCTACCCCTTGCTATATAATAAAAATGTACTATCTACATACCTAAACTCTGATCCTTTTTAGCACCTCTCTGGTAATGGCACCAAAATGTTGGGGAAAATATTAAACAATTTATAACAGATATCCAACGATTTAATTGTCAACCCAGAGAGAGTGTAAACTTGTGAGGTACAGACAAAATATATGTAGGGGCAGAGTATTGCTAACTTAATCTAGGTGACTGAAATTGAATCTAATGTATGAAAGTAAATCTAATTGCAGAAAACATGAAATCACATAAATTAACTTGATAAAGAAAGACTGAAATTGCATGAAATAAACTGACATAAAGAAATTAACATTAACTTGTGAGCTCACATGAAATCAATACAACTAATTCATAACCAAGACATCAAAATATGAAGAGATAAAACTATCTATTCTAACATATAAAATATATTACAACAAGATCAAATCCATGGCTATCTAAAAAGATGAACCAATTCTCTACTACCAGACCACTAGAGAGGCCTCTAACATAAATGAGGAGAGAGCCCTCCTATTTATACATGAATTCAAGATAACTGATCATAATTACAGATCCACTATTCTCTCAACTTATCCCTCAAAATCCTCAACAAAATCTACAACTCATCCCTTCAAATCCTCAACAAATATTGGATGAGATATTCTCTCCACATTTCCATGGTCTTCTCCTTGAAGTTAGTCCACATCTTGAGGATGAAATTCGAATTTGAGGCTAAGTGGTCACTTTTGAGCTTGTTAGAGTCTTCAAATACACCTGTAAGCATCACCAAACTCACCCAACTTTAAATTATAATGAAAATATGTTATTTTTCTCAATAATTAACCACAAATTCACTCAAAATACTCAAAAATAAATGATTTTGAAAATGGTAATATAAACCGATATTTATTATGGAAGTGGTGAATATTAATGGTTTTATGGAAGGATAAGATAGGGATAAGGTGACAAATGGTATAGGAAAGATGAATAAAATGTGGTCTTTTTGTGGCTCAACACTCATCAAATGAAGAGGACCTCCATGATAATTCAAAGGAAGTGTTGTCTATGGCATTGATTTAGGATGGAAACTCAAAATATGGAAATAAGTATGCAACAGTCAAATGGAGAGACAAAAACACATCAAAACCATTAAAGAAATGGTCTTACAATGGAAGTTATATGTCACCTCCAAAGTTTGGAGTAAAATAGAAATCAAGCAGTGCAGAAGGAACTTCCAAATCCAAGACAAGAGTAGAAAATAATCATCCCTTTAAATCATTGTGTATGTCCTCAACAAAATATGAAGAAAAAGAAAGAACAAGTAGCACAAAAGAAATTTGCAATATACAGATGAAGGGAATGTAGATATTGATTGGGAAGGAGAGCTGATCAATGCATTAGAAATTGACTTGTTGCATTAGAAAGAAGATGGAACAGGTTATCTATGGTAGGTTTTTTATCTAAAGAAACAAAATAAACCACTTATACTATGAAACGAGAACTCGACACAGTTCTCGTTTTTCTCTCTCCTAATTTTAGTAGCTATTTTTACCCCCGTTTCAAAAAATGGTTGATGCCAGTATCACACATTTTCATTTTCAGACATTTTTTGGGGACTTTGAATTATCTTTGTTGTAAAATATTTTTAATTTCTATTTTCAAGTGTGTTTTTTGAAATTTAACAAAATAACATACATTTTTAAGCAATTTATAATGA
>LPNX010775882.1:6035-75747 GCA_001517045.1 Pseudotsuga menziesii
TGGGGGGGATAATTCAATTTTGTGTTTTTTTCTTGACTCACATATTTTTTTTACGGATAATTAAATTTTTACTCTTTTATTGTTTTGTTAGGTAGGAAGAATCTTACAACATCTCCCCCATATTAGATTGTTTTTGTGGCGGACATTTATTTTGGCCTATTAGAAAATTTATTTTTTTATTAATAAAAATAATTTTACGAATGTGATATTTTTTTTATTTCGTGTTACAAAATCTCTCCCATAATATTCACTTTCACTATTATTTTTTGCCGACATGTTAGTAACGTTACATCACGTGACAAGATCATGGTTTTATTGTACATGGTTTTGGAGGGCCTTGCAAATGGTTTTAATACCATGTGCAAGGCCTCCTAAATAACCCACGATTGTAGGAGGGCCTTGCAAATGGTTTTAATACCATGTGCAAGGCCTCCTAAATAACCCACGATTGTAGGAGGGCCTTGCAAATGGTTTTTAAACCATGTGCAAGGCCTCTTAAACAACTCATGGTTTTATTGTACATGGTTTTGGAGGGCCTTGCAAATGGTTTTTAAACCATGTGCAAGGCCTCCTAAACAACTCATGGTTTTATTGTACATGGTTTTGGAGGGCCTTGCAAATGGTTTTAATACCATGTGCAAGGCCTCCTAAATAAACCACGATTGTAGGAGGGCCTTGCATATGGTTTTAAAACCATGTGTGGGGAAATTATGCAATGTTTGTTCATAAAAAAATAAAAAATAATAAAAAATAGTATATGTCAGCCATAAATAATATTAAGTATTAATAATAAAAATATTATTTGTGGACCTTAAATAATAAAAAAATGTGTCTTTTTGTTTGAATCAAATCAATGGATACCTAAAAAGAGGTTTGCACCTGGAGATATTTGATCCATCTCGGCGCTTGATAGAGCCTAGGATTTGGATCTACGCTGGTCTAGCCCCAATGTCTTCTCCTTCCTCAACTATGCGCTACACTTGAGTGTGTGAGTGATGTGCTCTAAATAGAGAGTCCAACTCTCTATTTATACTAATCTCGACATGACTAAAACCCTACTAGGGCCGACCTCTACTTGGAGAGTCTAATAACCCTAGTGCCCCAGAACTGCGGGGACTTTAACCCTTAGATAATCAGAGGGTTATCCACTATGACTTGACATGACTTGTTTAGATTATTAATTCTCCCGATCGAAACATAGGGGTGTTACATAACATGATAACATCCCGAAATAAACATTGGGTTACAATAGATAAGAAATACAAGTGAATACATTCTGAATTACAATTACATTAGTCACATTTGTCAGCATCAACAACATATTCAGCCATGTCCATGTTATCGTTGTTTTTTCCACTAATGCCAACATCAATGCAATAATTATTATTAGTGGCTCATTATAAATGTATAATTCTCACTATTCTTACCAACATGTATCTTATGCATGCTAGGCATATCCTCATACATTTCATGTATAAAACTTGTAATCATAATTAGCAAGACAGGCTTTAAGGAAATTTCCCTTTTCAAGTCCCTCAACCTTGCATGGAACTCCTTTTACACACAACAACTGGTTTGACTTCATGGTCTTGCCACCTCTAGGCATGCAATTCCTGGATTTGTCCATATTAACAGTAGCACATTTCTCTTTCAAGCAATCATTAGTACTTTGCTGCTCCACACTCAAATTCTGGTGACTCTCCCTTGTTCCCTGCTGGATAAGCTTTCCAACGCCTATCCACATGCTTGATTCTGACCTCGAGTGTGAAAACCACACCACTTCAAAAATGATGCTTTTTACCGAATGTATTTTGGTCTGAAATGTCAACTTCAACCACCTGGAATTTTCTTCTTTTTCAGCCATGTAATACATTGACAGTCTGCTGAAAATCCACTGAAAAATCCCACTTGAAAACCCCAAAAATTCATTTTCCTCAATCGGATCTCTTCCCCACTAACTTTCCGGCGTTTCGGAGAGCAAATCATCTAAACTTCTGATCTGCATCGGCGATGCCAAGGACTGTTCATCAGATCCTTTTCTCACTAACCTTCTGGCGTTTCGGCGGCTAGAACATTTAATTTTCTTCGCTGTATCGGCGGATTTTTTGTCTATTTCCTTCCGTTGTATCGGGCCTGTAGTGGTCTACTATTTCGAACTTCATTGTTGAGAAAATTGACTAACTGCTGCATCGACGGTTGGATGCTATGTGCATCGGCTGGCTAGTCGCCAAGGCTTCCTAAATGGCGGCCAACAAACCTTCTAGGGTTTCTGCGGATCACAACTTTGTCGATGGTCAGAGCGACTAGTCTTTGCGGCATCGGCACTCGGATGCACTTCTCGTCGGGTGAATATTTAACTAGGCAGCCGTAACTACGGGTGGTACTCCCACTATGGTCCCCGCAGACCTTATACCCCATCAGCTGTCGAAAGGACTAACCCCTACACATCAATGATCCAAGTTACTACGTTCCCCGTCGTTGCGGCGACCAGACGGCAATACATCTTTGATACGTCGAAGATCGGATCCTTTATTTCATCGGATGGGTAGTCCCTTAGGCAACCGCAATGGCGGTTCATCCATGTTGAACCTTTTCCGATCTGCGATCCGATCCACTAATAACTTTCGATCGGCGATCTGAAGCGCAACTTAATCAACGTCAGCAGTCGGAACCTTTACCCGTCGGAAGATTAGTGCTCTAGACTTCCGCAACGGCAGCGCACGAACCATTAACTCCTTCCGAAGTTCATTGACAACCAGTACAACTAACATTTTTTTATGGTCGATGGACACTTAGAAAAAAATTTGAATTTTCCTCTTGCGTCGGCTCTTCCTTCAACTATTCATCGATGATCCCAACCAATATTCATCGGCAATCCTAACAACTATTCTTTTCCAATCGTCGATGATTTCGTGCCTTAGAAAATTTTCAAAAGAGTTTCTCCTTGTCTCCTGTCGCATCGGCCTTTGGAACAACTATCCTCTGTGGCATCGACGGTCGGAGACTCTATCCGTCAGAAGGATAGTCCTCTAGCCATCCGCAACGGCGGATGCCCAATCAGTTAATCTCTTCTGATGTAGTCGCCAAAATTTTTGTCGCGTCGGCGACTTGATCATCTAGGTATCGGCGATGCAATCAACTAATCATCACCGATCGCCGATGATTCCATTACTTCGTCAAATTTTCGAAATTTCTCTCCGCTGCGGGTGAGCTTCAAGCTAACACTTTCGCGGTGTTGGAGGACCTTTGCACTTAGTCCTCCGATGGACCGACGGGTGACGAACGCAATTCCTTCTGCAATCTTCTTCCGATTGCCGTACGTCGAGTGACGTTCAAACTATCTTTTCCGCCGCATCGAAAGAACTTCGCACTAAGTTTTTCGATGAGCCGACAATTCTGATACTTAGAAATTTTTTGTGAATTTTCCTGTCCTTCACCCATTTTCTCCTAGTTTCTTCTGGGTAGTAGGAAACCTGCCTCTGTTAACTAATCTTTCATGTCCCTCTGAGGCCCAAATGCTACAACATAAACTTTGTCACTACACCTTCACGGCCCATTCAGGCCCATGCTGCAACCAGAGCTCTGATACCATACTGTAACATCCCCGACCCTCCGACTCGCGAAGAGGACGCTACCAAACCATCAAACATCCGGGCAACTAGCCCCATGAACATGAACATACATAAAATGTTGAAATAAAATTCTTAAAACATAAAACATGCTAATATGCATAGTCATTCACATACACAGCGGAAGCAAACATACATTCAGGCATTCAACATGTTCATCATAGTTCATTAGCCATCACATATAATTGCAGAGATGAAATAGACAAGGATACTTACCTCATGAAGAACTTGCCTCACAACCAGCTACGTCGCTGCAACGTTCCACCCAAACATAGGCCAGCTTGCTCATCAATCTCTCAGCAACACTGCCACCCCCGAGCTGGGCATGATTCCCCAAGGAATAAGGGACTCAGCAGGCTTACACATAGCCAAGGTACACAAATCAGCCAAGCCCACATAGTAGGGCTTATTAGGCTATCAAGGAGCTGGGAGAAGCTAAATGCTAAGCTGGTGAGCTCATGGAAGAGCTAAGGACGCATACACCAGAGCTAGCCTGACCTCTAAGACACCCACACACACCCAACACCAGGAAATCAGTCCCTTCTCTGCTACATAGTCCCTCAGGCCCTGACCCCCCCCTTTTCAGTGCTCTTCAGGGGTTATGGAGAAGAAAGCCAGCCATCTAACTCTGTTTGTGTGGCTCCCCAACACCCCCAGGTTTATCAAGCAAGCCAAGCCTTCATCCCACTCCAGTACAGTCCGAAGACCAACCACTACATGCATGTAGCAAAATCAACACTTCACAGCTTGGATAGGGGAAGACAATCCCTAAGTTCTTGGCCCTATTGTGGCCAAAACGACTCCATAACAGCTTCCAACAGCCCAAAACAAAAAGGAAGACACATCCAACAAAATGTGAATGAGACCACAGGCAACACAACATAGGTACTCACAGCAACCCCCGATCAAGGGAAGAACAACAGCCTCGGTTCCCGATGAAGTAACAGGACATTACACAATCCAGACACAGCTAGCAATGTTGGAAAACAATGGTCCTTCCTCAACAATGAAGCCACGACACATTTTCATAGTCGGCAATAGTGGAGTAACACAGACTCTCTACGTGAACAGGAGGGAAACATCTCACAAAGGAAAACCACCGAAAACATCTCACAGTCTAACAATGGAGAAAAGGAAAATGATTCTCTGCCAAAATCGGAGGAAAAACCGACCCACAGACTAGCAATCCGTGAGAGAAGGGAGAACAAACCCCCAATCAATGGATTGTGGATCCTCTTAACTCAGCTCGGTGTGAGGAAAATGAAAGACCGATGATGGGGAGAGTGGACAGAACAAAAATGGTTGGTAAAGCAAACATCGCGTGAGGAAACTACTCCCAGCCCGTGTGCGTGACTGAACCAGTTGGTGGAGAGTGCGTGGGGGCAGTCTTCCACCCACCACTGCCCAGCATTAACTGCCTCAACTAAACAGGGGTTTAAAGTTTGACACATGGCTTTTCCCCAATGGCTCCCATAGGTTAGACAATTCCCCCCCTTAACCTTAGGAAATCATGCCCTTTTCATTTAACATTGCACCGTCGTAGCTAGCTATAGGCTAAGTAACAGGACACGTCCTAAACCCCCTCCGTGTCCCGTGTCCCCGTGTCCGACACGAAAACGTCAAGGACACGTGTCGGACACGTCATTTTTACGTGTCCTAAAATAGGACACTTCAAAGTACGTGTCGGACACTGTGAAATCACGTGTCCTAGACGTGTCCTGGACGTGTCCTGAAAACATGACACTTTTTTCAAAAACAGGACACTTTTTTCTAAAAATCATGGCACTTTTTCCAAAAAAATGACATTTTTTCCAAAAAACATGACATTTTTTCTTGCATTTTTTCCTAAAATAACAGTTATAGAGTACGCTAACCTAAAATCACACACTGCTGATAATATGGACAGAAAACACACAGATCTACACTCCCTAAACAACATATGTATTCTACTAATTATACATGATAAACTCACAAAGAAAAAGCCCAAATCTTTAACTTACTCACTAACACACTGGTTTGCCCTTCATTTCTTTTATAGAATAAGAGACAAGAAAAGATACAACGTATCTAGACTCATGCATGAAGTGCCCCAACTGACAGAATCAAACCCTAACCCTAATCATTACTGCCAGTGCACCTACCTGCATGAATAATAATGTCAAAGCTTATGCACCCTAGCTGGAGGATGACTATGGCATATATGCATGCACACTCCTTGGTATCTGCACCCTCACTCAAGAGTCAGCTCCTCCTGCAAGCATTCTAACTATCTACTACCTAGAGATTTGCATCCTCTATGACTATGAATTTGCATCCTCTATGAGACATTGAGAAATTTTATGAATCTTCAATCTTGAATCTATAAATCTATGAATCTTGAATCTATGAATCTATGAATGACAAATGTGTAATGTTGATGACAAATTTATTAATGACAAATGTGATTGTGCATTGTGTATTTATTCTAATTTCTATTGAATATGTGTAAATGTTCTAGATTTTAAAAAAAATGGATCTATATGACTATATTTTTAATATATATATAAAACGTGTCCTCCGTGTCCTAATTCCGGGGGTCGCCGTGTCCGTGTCGGACACTCGTATTTCCGTGTCCTCCGTGTCCCGTGTCCTCGTGTCATGTGACTTAGGCTATAGGTTTATTTTAATGAATGTGCATATTTACATGATACAAAACTATTATGTGCTGGATAGCACGATATACCATCGGTAATGATCCCAATTGCTGAACACAACCAAATCGATGGTGGGGCTTTTGCCTTTAGCTCCACACCATGATTAATTACAACATATACATCATGTATCTTTTAATGCAACCGGGGTCAAAATTGGGGTGTTACAAATACCCAGCTCCAAGAAGCCAAAAGGATTGAAGAAGACCTAGATTTGCAGCTCAAAAAGAGAATACAAGAATCTAAAAGGCTTAAAGAATAGATTATGCAACTTAGAAAGAAGGTTGATGAAGAATCTATTCAGTCAAAATTTGAAAACAGTTCAACGCCTCTAGATAACATCTTGAGTAGCCAAAGATCATCAAGAGATAAAACCGGATTAGAATATGACAAAGAAAAGAAGCTAGAACGTTCCTCCCTCACAAACCAAGGTAGGAATAAAAGAAGCTATGTTGCTACACTGAAGAAACAAATTAAAGAGGAAGAAAGCAATAAATCTACTCCATCCTCTCATGACAAAGATAAAACTAATGTGATGCCTAGAAGACGAATGACAAGTATATATCTGGAGATATTTTTTGGTCATTGCTACTCTTGTAATAATTTTGGTCATAAAGCCTTAAATTGCATAGAATATGGAAAGTTTCGTGACTACAAGAAGAATGCATTTAGTTTGAAACGAAAAGTAAGAAACCATGTCTCTCTTGCACCTCTTCAAAAAAATGACATAAAGTGTTACAAATACAATAACCATGGACACATAGCAAGAGAGTCTAAATTACTCCTGCAGAGAAGGCTATTGCAAAAAGGTTTCAAGACCAAAAATAGAGCAAGGATTGGAAGAAAAAGGAGGAGAAATCTATGACTGCTCTATGTGTGACAAAAAAGAAGAATCTATGGCATATTAATAGTGGGTGTTCAAAACATATGACAGGAGATCCAAACAAGTTTATAAGACTAAGAAAAGATAATAAGGGAAAAGTCACTTTTGGAGATAACATGTCTTCCAACATAATTGGCAAAGGTACAGATGTTATCAATAATAAGATCAAAGTTGAAAATGTGTTGCTAGTGGAATACTTAAAGCCTAATCTCCTTAGTGTAAGTCAAACATGTGATCAAGGGCATATCTGCACTTTTGACTATGAGAAATGTGAAATAAATAAAAAAGGATTCATGAAGACTTGTTGGGACTGCCGTTAGGAATTCAAATAATGTATACATTTTAGAAAATGAAGAACAATGCTACATGAGTATGATTCATGAAGGTTGGTTGTGGCATAGAAGGCCGAGGCACTTAAACTTTTACATTCTTGTGAAAGTAAGTAAGAAGGAAGTTGTAAGGGATTTGCCAAAGATTCTAAAGCCTTTGAATTCAGTTTGTAAATATGGGAAACAAACTAGAGCCAATTTCAAAACAAAAGAACATACCACTTCACATCCATTGGAAATAGTTCACATTGATCTCTGTGGACCAACAAGAACTAAAAGCTTGCAAGGAGAGCATTATTTCATGTTGCTCATAGATGATTATACAAGGATGACTTGGGTTACATTTCTGAAAGAAAAATTAGAAGCTTTTGAAAAGTTTAAAAAATTTAAAGCAAAATTTGAGAATGAAACAAATTTGAAAATCAAATGTCTAAGGTCAGATAATGGAGGTGAATTCACTTCAAATGAATTCAATGAACTTGTGAAGTCCATGGAAATAGAAGGCAGTTTTCAGCCCCAAAGACTCCTCAGCAAAATGGCATTGTGGAAAGGAAAACAGAACAATCCAAGAAGTTGCCATAACTATGTTAAATGAAGCAAAACTTCCATATGTGTATTGGAGAGAAACAACATATACATCTATTTATATACTAAACAGAGGACAACTTATAATTAATAATGACAAAACCTCTTACCAACTATGGTATGGAAGACCTGCCTCAGTCAAATATTTCATAGTGTTCGGTAGCAAACTCTACATAAAAAGAATTGAAGATGATCTTGGTAAGTTTGATTCTAGAACTGATGAAGCAATATTTTTAGGATATTCATCCACCAAGAAATCACATAGATGCTACAATCAAAGGCTACATGAAATCATAAAAAGTGCATATGTAAGAGTAGATGACATGAAGTTAAGAAGAATAAAAAGCTAAGATGGTGATGAAAGAAAAAATGATGAATGAGAGAAGGAAGTTTTGCAGAAGGATTGAAATGATCGTGATGAAGGAGAGAAAGAAATCTTGCAAAAGGATGAAAGTGACCGTGATGAAGAAGAAGAAAAAGAGGAAGAGAAAAGAGAATATTCACAAGAAAGTGAAGATGAAGACTCTCCAATACCTGATACAAAAGCTCCATCTAGAAGAATACAAATGGAACATCTTGAGACATAAATCATAGGTGACAAAAATGCTTGAGTTAATACAAGAAGAAAATTATTATTTAATGAACAAGCCTTACTATCAGCAGTGGAACCTAAGAACTTTGTAGAAGCTAGCAAAGATGATAATAAACAAAGCAAGATTAGTGTGTAAAGGATATGCTCAAGTGCAGGGTATTGATTTTGAAGAAACCTTTGCACCTGTAGCAAGACTTGAAGCAATCTGAATGTTTTTGGCATTTTCATGTTATAAGAACTTCAAAGTATATCAAATGGATGTCAAGTCTGCATTTTTTAATGGGAAACTATAAGAAGAAGTCTATATTGAACAACCTGAAGGTTTCCTCTTGTCAGAAAATGGAGACTATGTTTGCAAACTAAAAAAGGCACTCCATGGTCTCAAGCAAGCCCCAAGAGCATGGTTTTCAAGGCTAGGTAACTACTTGAAGCAACAAGGATATAAAAGAGGAGACACTAATAGTAATCTCTACATAAAGATGGAAGATAAGAATTTGATCATTGTTATTGTTTAAGTGAATGATATCATATTTGGAATCAATCTACAAATACTAAGTGTAAACTTTGCTTCTAAAATGAATAAGGAATTTGAAATGTCAATGTTGGGTGAGTTAACATTCTTCTTGGGATTACAAGTTCGTCAATCAGACAAAGGAATATTTGTTTCTCAAAACAAGTACATCAAAGACATGCTTAAGAAGTTTAAGATGGCATAATCCAAGCTTGTTAGTACTCCTATGATCACTGGTTGTAAGTTAAACAAGAATGATGAGTCTTTGGAAGTAGACCATACCATGTATAGATTTATTATAGGTAGCCTGTTATATGTGAAAACTAAAAGACCAAATGTGCTGCAAGTTGTAGGATTGGTTGCTAGGTTTCAATCAGCTCCCAAAGAAACACATGTGGCTGCAGTTAAAATAATTATGAGCTATCTAAAAGGTACTATGGATTATGGTTTATGGTACCCAAAATGTCAAAACTTCATTTTAAGAGCATTCACTGATGTAGAATGGGAAGGAAGTGTTGATGACCGAAATAGTACCAATGGAGCAACATTCTTTTTGGGAAAGTGTTTGGTATCATGGTTAAGCAAGAAACAATCCTCCATAGCACAATCTACAACAGAGGATGAATATATCATTGCTGCATCATGTTGTACTCAAGTCATTTGGATGAAGCAGATGTTGGAAGACTTACTTATGTAGTATGTACATCCAATAGTGATAAATTGTGGCAATACAAGTGCCATAAACATATCAAAAAATCCTATCATGCACTCCAATACGAAGCACATACCCAAATACTGTCTTAGAGATAAAAAAATATCACTTTCTGTCTTAGAGATCACTCACTCCAATAAAATATCACTGTCATAGAGATCAAGTGTCTCAAAAAGTGGTAAAATTGGATTATATTGATACTAAAGAACAAATTGTTGATATATTCACTAAGCCACTACCCAAGGACGCATTTGAGCATATTAGACATAAGTTGGGAGTAATCTCCCTACATTGAATAAAAAGGATTAAAGGCAGCATGTCAAGGGGAGCTGACAGAAGGAAGCATTGTGATAGGGGGAGTCTATGAATTTATCATTCAAAGAACCTACTACAAAAAGGAAAACGTTAACCAGATCATAACATAGTGGTTTGTACCAAGTCAAGTTAAAAAAAGGGCTAGAAAGGTATAACCGATTATCCTTTGTCATTGTTATCAAAGGGGGAGAATGATTAGATGTTGTCATCAATGTCAAAGGGGGAGAATGTTGAATAGAGTTGTCATTGATGCAAAAGGAGTTTAGTAATGACAAAGGAATAACAAAGGACATGATGGCAAGGCAAACGCAGGAAAGGAATAACAAAGGACATGATGACAGGGCAAACTCAGGAAGTGATGGCATGGCATGCATAATGATGTGGCATGTATGATGAGGTTGGAAAGACACATGAGGTGTTATCATGAAGTCATCATTGCAATCTGACATCATTATGTTTGCATTGAGAAGTATTATTCATGCATATCTCTGTGTAAATGAATAATTGAATCCTTGTGTTTCTAAGTCATGAATTGATCAATAGTTTGAATACTTGTTCAAATGAATCCACAAAAGACAATGTGTAGATCCAGCGAGGAGATCAAGTCCGACGAAATACGATCGATATTGATTGATTGATCCTCTGATCAATCGATGCAGACTCATGGAGTTGTAGTTAACTTATTTAGCAGAGGTTGGATGGCTAATATTGTATCAAGAAAATAGATCGACGACAGGGAAAAGATACACAAAGTAAATGTGCATGAAATATAACATTATGGAGCACCAAAATGAAGTTTCATGTTTGATAATTGATTAATGGACGAGGAGGACTCTAAAAAGTGGTCGACTGTTCATAGGAGTTGCAGAAAGAGATTTGTTGAAGCCCATTTCAAAAAATTTGGAAGGAAAATCCGCAATCTGCAATGCAGAAGGAAGCTGCAATTCGCAATCCGCAAACTACAGGATAAGATTTTGCGGAAAGGGATTTGCAGAAGCAGTTTCGAGAAAAATTGAAATGCATACCCCTAATCCGCAATATGAAATTGCGAAAAGGTAAAATGCGGAAAGGCAATTACATAAGGACTTCTGCTACGGAGAGATTGTTGCAGAAAGGCAACTGCGGAAGGTCGTGACTGATAAATTTAACAGGGAGTTAATTAAACACATAAGTAATTATGAATGAAGGAATATGTTTGATGGAAAGATACGAGAGTGAAAAAGGTGTGTTTCGTGAATAGGCATGACTCCAGATTGAAAGGGCACAACTGTGAAATTCCAGAATGACGAGATACGTTAGTAAAGGAGGATGAATAATGGTAAAGATATTTATAAGCAAATATTTCGAGTTTAGTAAAGCATCTTTGTCGTCAAGATCCATCCAGCACCAATAGATAGAGGCCAAGGTATAATGGGAAACCGGTGACAATATTAAAGATATAAAGGAGATTTGGAAATAATAATAATAAAAACATATTAGGGTGGTAGGGTGGTGCTAGGGCAGGCTATATGCCTGCAAAGGGGTCATAGCCTCCTTCCAGTAGTAGTTGGTAAATAGGGTGTAGTAGCATCCTTCAGTAGCACCTGATAAAACCAGGGGGGCGTAGCCTCCTTCCAGTAGTAGCTGGTAAATAAGGTGTAGAACCATCCTTTCAGTCGTAGCTGATAAACCTATTGTAAATACAATTTTGTAGTAATAGAAAGTGTTGGTGGTTTTTTTTCCCAATTGGGATTCCATGATAAAAGTTGTGTTTCTTGTGTCTTGTTGATCATGTGTGTTAATAAATAAGTTAAAAAGTGGTTTGTAATTGTTAAAAGTTAATAATACTGATTCACCACCCCCCCTCTCAGTATTGTCCAATATTCCAACACTTGGGCAAAAAATGCTTAAGGAAACATAATAAGAAATTGTTAAGATCAAGCATAATTTAAAGGGAGCCCGGGACAAGCAAAATAGTTATGCATATTTGAAAATAGTGCACAAGGAATTTAAAATTGGGGATCATGTTTATATAAGAGTAAAGCCATGGAAAAGTTCCCTAAAGTTGGGAAGTTGTGCCAAGCCAGCACCAAGATATTGTAGGTCATTTGAATTCCTTGATAGGATAGGGTCAATTGCATATATGATTGTATTACCTACTAACATGAGAGTTCATAATGTTTCTCATGTTTCTTTGCTTAAGAAGTATGTACATAATCCTAATCACATAATTAAATGGAATGTGATACAGGTGGAACTCAAGAGAGATTTCCAGGTGGAACCTGTGCACATCTTCGACAAGAAGGTAACATTGCTCTGGAACCAAGCCATTTAACAGTTAAAGGTGCAATGGAAGCACCTTGGTCCCGATGAGGCTACATGGGAGTTGGAGGATGCCATGAAAGAGGCATACCCATTTATGTTCAGTTTTGGGAACACCGAGGATGATGTTGTTCTAAGGGGGAGGGGAATGTAATACCCCCATGTTGGCCCATAAAATATATTGGATTCATATGTGAATATTGTAAATATGAAATGTATGGATTCTTATCATGGAGCTCAATCCCAAGGCCCCGTTAGTGAGTGCTCAATTTTTAACAAGCAAGTATTTTATATTTTGTGAGCCATGTTCTAGTAAGCCATGGAAATTGTAAAAGCATGTAAACATTTATAATGCAAACAAAATTCCAAGAGTCAGCTATGTAAGCAACTAAAATGAGGGGGTTATATGTATCCACTAGGGAGAGGTGAGGGCTTGTGAGGTCTAATCCATTGTTTCCAAGTGTCATCTTGAAAACCCATCTTGACTTCCCTTGATGATATTTAATTATATTGTAAGAAGACAAGCTAAAAATCAGCTCATGAATTAATGGAGAATGGGAAAACTCAGAAATACATGGTTGATTATGAGCTCAAATTGTTTGACCCAGAAGTCAATTTACTCTTGGGAATTTGTTTTCCATCATGTCCATTCCATTGCCGAACAACCAAACATCGATTCTCATCCAATTATGCATTTCTAGCAATGAAAATTGCATAAATCGCAACCAGAAAAGAAGCCATGTTTTAGAGTGTCAAAAACGTCCAAAAAAATGTGTGGGCATTGAAATCATGTGGGGAATCAATAGATTAAACCATGGGGTGAAATTGAGAGTGTTAAAGGCTTGAAAATCCATAAGATGACCCAGATTTGGAAACATGGAAGTTGAATTTTGTGATTGAAAGTCACTTGGCTAGAATTCAGAAAAATCCAATAGTGGATTGAATTGGGAAAGAGATCAGAGGTCATAATTGCTTGATAAAGCTAGTGATGGAAATAATCTTTGAATATTTAGTAGCTTGAACCTTTTTATGCCCATCTTAAAGAGCAATGGAGGGAAGGGGCGTTCGAGGGACTGTGTAGCACGAAAGAGGACCTTCCTTGTGTTGGTTATGGTAGGTATTGTGGATGCTAAGGCTAGCTGAGATCAATTGAGATGCTTGTAGCTTTATGAGCTCACCAGCTTAGCATTCTCCTTCCCTGCCTCCTTGCATGCTTGACAAACCCATTTGTGTGCTGGATTAGCATGAATGATTATGCATATGGTCGTGAGCGAGCCTGAGTAGTTTATCCATAGTAGATACATAGCCCCGCTCGAAGGTGATCTCTTAGCTGAAATAATATAGGCTGGACATAGACCTACAGTTGGGTGGAACATTGCTCTTCCTTAGCCAATTAAAGTGTTCATTGTTGTCTCTAATTATACCAAATTTATATATTATGAGTAATTATTTGTTTATGTCAGACTAAATGAAATGAACCAGTTTGAATTGTTAAATTTGAATGTCTGTCGATAGCATAAAAATGAGTTTATTTTTGTGCATGATTTTATTATTATGCATAGGATGAGCTTGCTAGTTTTTGCATCATGTGTGTAGATAGATTTATTCTGTTGTGTTTATATTTAGGCATATGCGCGCACATTTAAATGTTTATGAAATTCCTAATTTGGCCATGGGGGCGAAATTTAGCACCACGTACATTGTTCATGTTCCTTCCATTGGTTGGATTGACAGGAGGGGATGTGACACTCAAAGTAGGATCTATCCCTCCCATCATATTCTGAGCAATATTGTTGCTAGGTGTCGCAAATTTTGTTTTACTAACCAACTTACCTCCACCACTTTAACTATTATTGTTGTTATTACTAACTGGAAATACTTGATTTAGACTTCTTACCTCAGATGTTGGGTATGCATGCAAGGTCGTGGGTTAGACACAAATCCCGATTTGAACAGGGAAATTTCCCTTAGGTAGACTGAGGTGCTCATTTTCTTCCTCCTCTGGGTGTGACAATCCCTTGATATGGGGTCCTGCGCATAAATTTCTTTCCTGATATTCATTGTGTTGCTTCTCTACCTTAGTCACAGTCCTTTTCCTACTATCCTTCCATAATATATTTCGTCCATGCAATAATCATGTCTCTTCTACCGTCGCATCTTATTCTCTGCTCAACATCCTCAGCTCATCCTTTCTTCATTCCTCCATGCCTTCTTTTGTTCAGATCGTTCTCTAGTCAGCCCTGTTGAAGCCTCAGTTCTGTATGTGGCTGAAAAGGTATCTAAGACTTACAACAGAGGGGGAAAACCCAAACTGAAGGGCTTCGAAAGGTTCTGCACAAGGACAGTCCTATCCCCTACCTATTTGGTGTAGTGATCTCCCATGGATATTTCTAGCCTCCGCTAGCTCTTATGGGTTTGATCCTTGAAGGATCTATTTCCCAGATTGTAAAACAGGATGGGTGATGCAAAGAAAAAAAACTCAAATATAACTATGAAAGAAAATTTGATCTAAATCTAAGCTACTCAAAGAGGATGTTGAATTGATTTACAAATAAGCCTGAGTTGTAAGACAGACAAGTATTTTCATCAAATTAACAAAAATGTAAATGAGATTATTGCACTGAGAGGCACTCTACATCCCAGTATGGGGGAGATCTTGTAACCTTACGTAACATTACATAGATGTCGGCTATAAAAAACAAAACTTTTAATTATCTTCCAAAATAAATGTCGGCCACAAAAACAACCTAATATGGGAGAGATGTTGTAATGTTCCTACCTAACAAAATAATAATAAAAAAATAAAAAATTTAATTATCGGCCATAAAAAATGTCGGTGAGAAAAACAACACAATATAGGGGAGATGTTGTAATGTTTCTTCTTAACAAAATAATAAAAAATAAAAAATTGAATTATCGGCAAAAAAAATGTTGGTAGTGCACATGGTTTTAAAACCATGTGAAAACCCATGGTTTTATTGTACATGGTTGTACATGGTTTAGGAGGTAGTTGCAAATGGTTTTAATACCATGTGCAAAGCCTCCTAAACAACCCATGATTCTAGGAGGACCTTGCACATGGTTTTAAAACTATGTATGGGGGAGATGTTCTAATGTTCTTTCCTAACAAAATAAAAAATAATAAAAAATATTATATGTAGCCATAAATAGTATTAAATATTAATAATAAAAATATTGTTTGTGGACCTTAAATAAAAAGATGTGTCTTTTGGTCTAAATCACATTAAAGCTGATAGTTGAGTGCAATACTTAAGAAGAGGTTTGCACCTCCAAAGATTCGATCGCTCTCGGCGCTTGATAGAGCCTAGGATTTGGATCTATGCTGGCTAAGTTATCACTTAACTCACAACCAATTAATAAAAATCAATCGACATCAACTTAAGATTGTATCATTCAATGCTAACATGCATGTATGTATGTTAATTGAAAAACCAACATGTTTGTTACCTTTCTAAATTCACTGCCGAATCATTTGCAGAAATAGATAAAGATTTTTAAAAGAAGAAATTCTTTAAAACTTTATCAATGCATGAATTAGTAACAAAGAGAATGCAAAGTTATAAATAAATATATTTATCAATTGCAAATAACTAACAACGACATTGATCCATTTGAAATAGGAAAAATCATGATCTGTTAAAGAAATTTAATCAAACCAATAACAAGAGATGTGAAATGATATCAATACTGTATTAAATCAAGCTTTGTAAGAAATTACATAAACCTCAAGTACACAGAGGTATCTTCAGTCTCTTGTCCAAATCTTTCCCCTTCCAAAAGTCCCCTAATACATCTGAAGTCTACCCCTTAAATCATTATTACAAAAGAACCAATTCCCTTCAAAATGGGATCGAAAAACCCAAACAAAGCTAATACCCTAGAAATCTCTCTATATTTTCCAATTCTTCAACAACTCATCTAAGTTGGGATAGTTAGCGGATTCAAGTCCAAGTTGGGCAATACATTTGTGATCTTCTATTTCAGTCTTCGCTAACTTATGCCAAATACGAATGTAGATATGGATCTTCCCTTCAATAACAAGTGGTTGTTTTATTAACCTATCCACATCATCAATGTTGATGTGACTAAGCCCATGTATCTTCTCTGTTGCTTCATCTTGTTGTTGTTCAACCTGTTCAATCATGAGTTTTAACAGGCATGCATTATCGATGGGACCCATTATAGGAAAACACAAAATGTCCATTAAATTGTTAGCAGCATACCACCTCCTTCCATAGATAGCCTGTGCCTTCTTAATAGCTTCACCAATTATTTCATTCACATCTTCCCAAGCACGTAAAATAGTTATGACCTTCTTCAACTGGAAACTGCTAAGAATGGTGATGTTTTATGGCTTATCTTTCATGTATCTTTGCCAATCTACAACATTATCATATGCTTTGGAAGCTTCTTCCCTTTTGTCTATCTAATCTTCAAGAGTAACATACATCTTATTAAAAGCAATATGAGTCTCAAAAACACTATCCAGAGTTTTAAATAGTTCACTGATTAATTCATAATGTTCTTGATTAGTCTTGAAAGCTAATTCCTTGAATTCTTCTTGTGAAAAAATAGAGAACGAAGATGAAGCTGCACTTGTAGTTGCATCTTCATATTGCTTCTCAAGCAAGGCTATTCTCCACACAAAGACAATATTTGCAGCCTTCTCATGTAGCAGCTCATCCTGAAGAGAAGTATTCTTCACCTGTAGCTCATTACACTTGTCCTCGGATATCTTCATTAAATAAGCAACATGAGCCTCATATTCCTTTCTGGTTTGTTTCAGTTCTTCCTTGATTTTTCGGGAACAGAGGAAGATTTTATGTTACGACCACTGAATAAATTCATAAATGCCTGCAAATTGTTACCATTATCAACTTCTTGAGTGATAGGAACAAGAGAAGTTCCTCCTTCTTCAGTATCATAATTGGTCAAATCTATGGTATGAGCTCGAGAGGAGGGAACCTAAATTTTTAGACTTGTAAGTGGCTTAAGCTCAGTCATCACATGATCATCACATGCTGAAGTGACTGTGGAATTTACCTGTTTATCAACAACAACCTGAGTACTTGCAATTTCCTGAGTATCTAGCACATAAGTCATCTTTGTCAGCTTTTGTTTAAACTGTTGAGCAGTATGTATCAAGGTTTTGACCTGCTGAGCAACAGATGCCTATGGGACATCCTCCATAGGACCTTTACCTTTATCCGTAACTGAGCTAGTTGTCATTATAGAATCTTTAATTGCTTGAGCCTCCTTCTCTTCCTTGTCTTTTCTCATCTTTTCCTGAATGTCCCATTCCATTGCTTTGTAAGCTCGAACCCTGTCTCTGATTTCCTTCTGGTAGCACAAGATTTGACTTTGTTCCTCTTTGCTCTTGGCTCTGGTTGATTTATATTAATGGCTATGAGGGGGGTTTCAAACCGTCTTTGTATGTTGCTATGAGGGGGGTTTATAAATTCCCTTGTTGGTTGCTATGAGGGGGGTTTATAACTTCCCCTCTAGGTGTTTATGAGGGCATATATAACTTCCCCCATAGGAGTCTATGAGGGGGGTTTATAACTGCCCCCATAGGACTTTATGAGGGGGCTCTAAACTTCACCCATAGGAGTCTATGAGGGGGGTTCCAAACTATCCATGTAGGAATCTATGAGGGGGATTTATAACTGCCCCCATATGAGTTTATGAGGGGGGTTCAAAACCACCCCCATAGGTTTTCAAGAGTGATTTTTTGTGGGGGGATTTAGAACCACCCCCGTAGATTTGTATGAGAGACTTTTAGGGGGCATTCAAAACCACCCCCATAGGTAACTACTTGGGGGGGGGGGAGGTTGGGTTCAAAATTCCCCCCATATGTATCCATATAGGGGGGGGTTCAAAAACGCCCCCAAAACATTTTGATATTTTTTTATAACCACCCCTAAAATCCTACACTTTTAAACGTCGGTGCCTTTGGAGGGGGGTCCAAACTGCTCTCGTAGTTTTGTAAGAGAGACTTTTAAGGGGGTTCAAAACCACCCCCATAGGTATCAAGGTGGGGTTCAAAACTGCCCTCGTAGGTATTTACCATGGGGGGTTCAAAACCTCCCATGTAGGTATCTACGGCGAGGGGGGGTTGTTCAAAACCACCCCTAAATTGTCACTTTAGAACTTCCCCTAAAAGCCCAGACTTTTAGTGTCGATCCCTTTAGGGGAAATTTTTTCAAGACCTCCTCTAAAGCCAAAACAACTCCCAAAAGTCACTTTTGGGGGCAGAAGACAATCATCCCTATAGTTAAAAAATGTACCAGTGTATCATCGTTGTGTATGCCTTATATATATACATATATATTAATAAAAGGAATGATTTAATATATAATATATTAACAATTGCTCAAAAAGGTGTAAGGAATGTTGAAAGGACAAAAAAGTCAAAAAGTAAAGTAAACGTGATGAAGTGTTCATGACATATATAACGTTGCTCCTTTTTTCACTTCATCACGTTTACTTTACTTTTTGACTTTTTTGTCCTTTCGACATTCCTTACACCTTCTTGAGCAATTGTTAATATATTATATATTATATCATTCCTTTTATTAATATATTATATATTATATCATTCCTTTTATTAATATATTATATATATAATATATATAAGGTGTAAGAAAGGTGTAAGGACAAAAGGAATGATATATTATATCATTCCTTTTATTAATAATATATTAAAAAAAGGAATGATATAATATATAATATATTAACAATTGCTCAAGAAGGTGTAAGGAATGTCGAAAGGACAAAAAAGTCAAAAAGTAAAGTAAATGTGATGAAGTGAAAAAGGGAGCAACGTTATATATGTCATGAAGAGCTTCTCTTGTTAAATGTACAACATCGCGATCCATTCTCCAAGCCAATCTTGTGCAACTACAATTGGGCCTCAAGTGTTGAGGTAGAGAGGTCGAGTTGGACTCAGTAACTTGAAGTAGATTCTTAGGTTGAACCTAAGGATGACTAAGCCATTAGTTATAAAGGTTATTCCTCATGTGTTGGGGTGAATGCTTTAATTTATCAAAGTGGTGATGTTGTATAGTCTTATTAGACAAGGCTTGAGACTTGTATGTGTCAAGTTATGATTCTCATATGGACCTCCATTTATAGTAGGTACCTATGAGGTGAACCTCTAGTTATAGAGGTATTTGATTCTAACGTGGACCTCTAATTATAGTAGGTACCCATGGGGTGAACCTCCAACTATAGAGGCATATGCTTTACATGTTGAAGCATAAATGTTGTGTGATATATTACTAACCATGGCCACTAGATGCTATTAAGTCTCCTCTATAGTGAATTACTTTAGCATATGATCATTTGGTCTGGAGTAATATAATATGATCACAATGTCAGACAAATCTTTTGAGTATAATATGATATGATAGATAGTTTTTTTTCCCTTGGAAAAAAAGCATAATTTGATATCATTCGCAGAGAAACAAAGTTACATTTTGTAGATATACATTTATGTATATTTTGAGAAATAAAAACAAAGAAATTTCCACAGTATGAGCTGAGAAAAAATCAGACCCATAACATACATAGAAAGCAATTAAAACAGTAAAAACTGTCATATAAGCATGTGCAACTAGTTCAGTGTCTCTAACAGTTTCATTCCCAAAACTGTCCAAAAAATAATGCGCCCCTAGAGTAGTAATCAAATGCAAAACCAAATATCAAGTCCAACAACATATGCAGACCATGAGATAAGACTATCCAAAATATATATCAGCAAAAAACCTGGCTACCCATAGCAGCCCGATAATGAACCTTGTCACATAAAACAACCTGTAATACTCACCTTTCCCAGAAAAGTTGTCTGTATTCTGGAAACACCACAAGACATGAAGCATGCATAAAACATAAATGTTTTATTGAGGAGATGCATCCTCAATAAAAGGGCAGTGAAAATACTCATAAAATGTGTTGTTTAACCGTTCCTTAATCTTCCACTGGACCATAGCCAACTGGAGCCCCGCCTTCGATGCAATGTCTGCTTGGCAGTTGTTTTCCTGAGTTGGTCACTTCAATCACGAGAAAGGATGTCGAAATCGTCTCCACAGGATCACTAACAGACGCTTCAAAGCCTTTATGTAACATCGATGACCTAGGGGATGGTAGAACATGACCCCCACTCTCAGAGCCAGACCCTTTTGATCCTCGATGATTTCCACGACCATTGAGAGTGCACACCCCCAGACAGCAATTGATCGCCAGATGACCATATGCATGGCACCATCGACACCTAAAGGGTACATTTTCATAATCCAACCGCTAATTAAAATGTGTCTCACCCCAAGACAACTGACTATCTTCGACCAAACCCTCCCAGATGTTGATATTCACCAAAATACGGGCCACCCGACGCTGTTTTGTAATCTTGTAGGTTAAATTCGCTTTCAGGAAATACCCCAAAATGTTACCAATGTTGTAAAAATGTTCCTCAGTCCAATACTGCTTCGACAACCCCGGGAGTCGAACCCAGAGAGGCACCACATCCACCTGCTCCTTACTGGCATCAAAGGATGGGATCCATGGTTTTAACAACACAGGATTTTGTTCTAAGGACCAGTTTCTGTCCAAAACCCACTGCACATGTTCATGTTGTTTGAAATTAAAGGAAAATCAACCACGGGTGAGTCCCTCCAATTCCGACATCTCCCCTAGGGCTTCCGACCAACAAGTTTCTGCTCATTTTTCAATCACCTGCAGTGAGCAATTTTTCCCTATAACATGCCCCACCACAAAGAAATTTGCCATATGTTCCAGTTGTTCCCAACCAATATCCTCCTCAAGTGCGTAGTTGTATCTTGTTCGCCTCTTTTTCACCCGTTTAGACGCACCCTTACTGCTGACCCTGCCGTCTGAATTATTATGCCTGGGACGAGATCTGCCTTGCAAGGAAGTATCTGAACCACCAACTGGATTCACCAATCTATGTGTCCTAGCCACAACCTCCGGTGCCGCAGTCCACACCCTTAGGGTTACCCACCACATGGCCACCATAACGACCATCGCCTACATAAATACCATCACCTGTAACCTATTCGCTCCCCTCCGGGATGCCATCAAGTGCGGTCAGTTCCTCCAAGACCCCAACCGACCCAAAACCCTCTGAGATAACCTGCGAGAACACAAAAGGTTCCCCTGGAAAGATTACCGACGACAGTGGAGAAAAACAAGTTGACGGAGAGAAACCCTCCACCATAGTAGTAGGAGAGGATGTGGCATATAAACCCTCTTCCCAACAGAGGAGAGCTTCCACATCAGCCCGAGAAACCCCACCTGTTGAATGACTAAAATAACCCTCCCACAGGTGGTCCATGGAGTAATCCACCAACTCCTCATCCTCCATTGTTCCCAAAGAAAAGTGAAAACCGACAGTAAAAACCAACCAACCAGGAAAAAGGTGAAAAGAGTCTTGTATTTACTCTGGTAATAAAAGATCTTCGTTGATCTCCTTCAGCTCGGAAATAACCTGCTCTCATATGATAGATATCTAAGTTTAACACATATTGACCATACAATAAAGAAATAGAGATAGAGAGATAAAGCACAGAGAACAAGAGAATTCGAATTGCACACGAGATGACTTCAGTTGACTAAGATGAACTCGAATTATTAAGCTTCAATTAATGTAATAATGTATGCCTTAGTTAAATATTGTTAAGCATTAGTTAAAGCCACAATGGATACATTAGTTACTAGCAAAACCGACCCCAAAACATTTTGATATTTTTTATAACCACCCCTAAAATCGTAGACTTTTTAACGCTGGTGCCTTTGGAGGGGGTTCCAAACTGCTGCCGTAGGTTTGTAAGAGAGACTTTTAGGGGGGTCAAAACCACCCCCGTAGGTATCAAGATGGGGTTCAAAACTGCCCTCATAGGTATCTACCGTGGGGGGTTCAAAACCTACCATGTAGGTATCTAAGGTAGGGGTGTGTGTTCAAAACCACCCCTAAAATGTCACTTTAGAACTTCCCCTAAAATCCCAAACTTTTAGTGTTGATCCCTTTAGGAGCAATTTTTTCAAGACCGCCTTTTTGTTACTAGCGCTTAGTCAAATATGTGGATGTTTTTAAAACCTCAACCTCGAATGTGTTTTTGGCTTTGCAAGCTTTATCTTTCCCTTTTTTCACTTCGAAATATACCAACACTTGCTATTCCGAAGAATCAAGGTATGGCCAAATTACATAATCCACTCAATCATTACATAGAGGCTCAACAAGAGCATCATGTCACTTACAAGAATTGAACTTGAGTGGGGACGGTAACAATCATTCCTTCCAACCACCCAAGCTATATTCTTTGATCTTTCCTAATATATAAAAAACTAAAACATTTTCTACATAAAGGAATTGAATCCATTGGTAAGGAGTGGACAATTTATCTTTTTTCTAATAAACAAGGTTCAATTATATTGAAGTTATATTAAATAATCTAGCCACAAAAACCAAAACTAAAACATTTTATTATTTTTTAATTAAAACAAAATTGATTTTTATCAATTTTAATATAAAATATTTTAAATTATCATCCCCACAAAAAACTATATACCGTAAAGTTTTTTTTATAATAATTTTTTAAAATAATTAAAATATTAATAATAAATATTATTCAATATATTTACAAATTTTCTCAAGCCATGTAACATTAACATTACACTCATTCATTAATAAGAATCTTATTTTATAAAAAAACCATACAATAATTTTTTTTTCAATTTAAAAACCTCAACACAAAACTATAAGTTACTTGTATCTATTTTAAGCTGATTATGAAGTGCAACGTAAAAGAACCCCACACCAAAAGCATCAACCTCGTCGTCCAACACACGAAATTACACCCATGTTTTAAACTGAACCATAAAATGCACGTTTCAACCTTTAGAAAACCCCACCCCAAAACCATCAACATTTCCGTCGAATCACACAAAATTACAGTTAATTGCGAATAACACGGATTCACAGTTAGTTGAAGGGAACGATGACTTAACTGGGGGATTTAAATGTAAAAGCCAGCTCAATGGCGGTCTGCAACGGAAAATTGGAGTTTCCCGCCCTGCGATTCCCGCCAGCACGAAGTCAATTATTTTACCCATGAAACTGACTATGTAAACCACGCCATTTTCAGTTTTATCGCCGTGGTTTCATTGCGGGATTTTGATCTTGACAAGGTAAAAACATCAGTTGTGCAAGGCCGCTGAACGAGCTTGATTACATTAAGCTCTTTGTCTGAGTTCAGGGAAACCCACTTTGGTGTTTGGTTCAAGAATCAATAACAATGACGCCCAGGAGGTCTTCCAGGCTTAACCCAACTACCACTGAGCTCAACTCGACCCCGATGTCGAATGGCGGGGTTAAACGTCCACGAGAAGCTGAGAATCTGAGCAAAACTCCAGAGAATCCCAACGGGAATGGTTTGCTGTTGAAGAAAGATTATTCCCCCAAATCGAAGCGTGCAAAGATAGAACAAACAGTGGAGAAAAGCCCCAGCAAGGCTCGTCGGAGTCTAAATATGCACGCCAGTGAAAATGGTGCTCATTCTAATGGGCACATGGAGGAGGAAATGCAGGCTGAAAAAATGTCTCGTGATGATGTAAGGAATGGTCTGTGCGAGGAATCAGTTGGCAAGAGGAGTCATTCCATTATTTGTGATCAACACTCCAATGGGAATGGAAGCATCAGGACGCCTAAGAAGGTAAGATATCTGTACAGAGATGCCTCTTTGAGTTTTTAATTAGTGCAACTACAACTGATTGATTTTCAGAAATGATTTCTGAGTCACATATTCTGAACATGCTATTTTTCCCATGAGAAGCCCCAAATACCGACCATCCAGGTTATACACATTAATAACCATATCCGGCATTTTTCCATTGCTATGATTTTGATTCGAGCTGCTGGAGCTCAAGGCTAAGACATAACTTCATGCCTATTAGGTATTCACTTTTTCATTGCGAGGTTGGCATTGCTAGCTTATGAATACTAGATCATCATGATCATGATTTTGCTTATAGTGGTTCTGACGATCCATGCCACTCTCCGAATCAGCTTCTTAAAAAATCCAATAAAAAAATAATAAACAGTCAGAGCCCATTAATTTTCCGTCTGGTCATTGAAGAGAGGACATGCCCAACCTAAATGAGCAGACTCATTGCTACGATTGACCTTTTCCTTCTTGCTTAGAGAGCTACATTGACCTTGTGCCCCTGTGCTTCGATTTGATCATGTCAAGAATAATCAGAGAATTATCTTTGCATGTTGTAGCTTCAATTTGTAGATTAGATTGTTTGATGAAGGCCTGGAAGGGATTTGAAATATAAACAAGGGGTTGTTCTGCACCCGATTTTTAAATGATATTCTTGGTGTTTAATAGATGAACTCTTGACTGGCAAGCGACATTTTTCCAAAAAAAGGGAAAAGAAGCATGTGGGGAACCTGATGTTCCCTGAACACCAAAGTCAGATCATTGTTATGAATGTTTTTTCAAATTTACCTAGAGAGCTACACTTAGGCCCTTACAAATTTTCACTTTTATATCCTGTGTTTAGGTATTAAATGGTGGGGCTAAGCATTCTGGACAAGCTGATAGTCACAGTAAAACTTTAGAGAATCCTAACGGGTTTGCTTCACAGTTGGAAAAAGCATATACACCCAATTTGAACTGCGCTAATACAGGAATCATAGTGGAGAAAAGCCCCAGCAAGGTTCGTCGTAGTCTACAAGTGCAAGCCAGTGAAAATGGTGTTCATTCTAATAGGCATAAAGTAGTGGAAATGCAAGCTGAAAAGGGGTCTTGCAATGATGCAAGAAATGATATGCGTGAGGAATCGGTTGGAAAGCAGGGTCATTACATGGTGTGCAATCAACAGCCCAATGGTAATGGCAACACCAGGACGCCCAAGAAGGTAAGATCGATCTCTGTACACACTTTTGCTTCTGCACCGCTGTTTCAAATGATATTTTTGGTGTTGAATAGATGGATGTTGGACTGGCAAGAGGATATTGGGGGAACTTGACGTTCCTTGAACACCAAAAAATGGCTCATTGACACGAGTGGCCTTTTCCGTTTTACCTAGAGATTTACATTAGGGTACCGACAAGTGTTGGCTTAAGGCTTTTAAGAGAATGGAAACATATACAATAGTGGTTTTTGCAACAGATTTGAAATAATATATGTGGTGTTTAATAGTTGAACACTTGACTGACAGGGAGCATGCAGGGATTCTGACGTTCTTCGAATGCCAAAGTCCCCTAGAAAGAAGGCAAACAATTTGTTAAACCAGATGCAGAAGTGGAATCCCAAGGGTAGATTCAATTCCTTGTAGATGTAGGAATCTTAATTAGTTTTGAGGTTTTGATTTATTTCTCTGCATGTTGAAGTTTGCTTATTGCTTTGTTAAGTTGCTCAAACTTCTACTGAAGGGGCTCACAATTTTTCTATGCAGACTCCTCTCAAATTCTTGCAGTGAAGGCAGCCTTGCATTTATCTGCAGTACCAACGACAGTAATATGTCGCGAAGAAGAGCTGAAAAGGGTCTTCGAGTTCTGTAAGATGTGCATAGAAAAAAAGAAAGTTGGAAGTATGTATGTATGTGGATGTCCAGGAACTGGGAAGTCTTTGCTTTTGGAGAAAGTCAAATTCCTGTCTATTGAATGGGCTAAGGAGGTACATTAAAATTCCTTTGGTTTATTTCTGATTTGAACGATAGATTTACAGTTTCTCGTCTAGAGGATTCTACTGAGGCATATAGCAGATTTTGACTTGCCCGCATCATCTGATAGATAGCTCTTTATCTCCGAAGAACCTTTGTTCTACATTACAGAGGCGAGGATATGTATTCTATTAGTGGAAAACTTTATCAAGGAGGGATGAAATAATTGAGTTGTTTATGACTTGATTTCAGAAGCTGAATGCTTTAGTCTACATGTGACCAGGTTGGGATGCCACCCCCCACTTCAGTGGTTGTTAACTGCACTTCCTTGACAAACACTTCAGACATATTCAGCAAGGTAAGCATGAGATAAAATCAGGGGATTGCTCCTCTTGGTAATAACCCTAATTTTAGCATTGTAATTCAAAGTACACAATGAAGGACAGTTGACTTACACTAATGAGGTAATATCAGATATGTACTCTATATTGATTGATTATCTGCTTTTATAACAGATATTGGAGCAATGCCAAGGAAAGAAAAAATGCTCGGCTAATAGCTCTCCATTTCAGGAGTTAAAAAGTTTTTTATGTGAGACAAAACAGTCATCTGCCAAAAAGATGATGTGAGAATGATATATTAATAGCATATTTTGGCAAACTCTCTTTTCTGTGTTTGCTTGTATATACGTGATGTGCAAGATAAGTATTAAGTATTTCTGTTGCCTTTGGCAGATAAACTATGCAACTCTAAAGCCAAACACCCATTTATAGCCCTCATTCATGTCTATATGTTTTCAATAAATTTGCATACAGTATGTAAACAAATCAACTTCATCTCGAGTTCTTACAGTATGTAAACAAGTCAGCTTCATCATGGTTCTAATTCTACTCTGCTATCTTATGAACAGATTGCTGATTATTGATGAGATGGATTATTTGATTTCAAAAGACCAAGCAGTGCTTTATGACCTCTTCAGGCTTCCTACATTCCCAAATTCACAGTGTATGCTGATAGGTAAGCTGGAAAGAAGTGGAGAAGCTAGAAATCTTTCTCTTGGTTATTATTCACAAGCACCATGGATTTCATTTTTTATTGAAGGTTTTGTTAAGAGAAACTCCTTGATGGATATGTTTGTGCAGGAATTTCAAATGCAATAGACTTGACTGATCGGTTTCTTCCCAAGTTGCAGTCCCTAAATTGTATGAACTGTTGCTCTTTGCATCTTTTTATGGGCAGTGTAATATGCACACATAATTAAGGGTGGGATCATAGGAGTTGGACATTACTTGACTTGGTGTAACAAATATTGTAAAATGTGCAAAATGCATGTTGGGTTTTTTGTGAATCCATATAAATGGAATGAAAATATGCAGTTCCTATCATTCTAGTGGTTGGTAATTTTGATAATGATATTTTTAAAGATGCTTCCCAGTGGTGAGCATCCATCACCTCTTTAGAGGTGGTATGCTGCACGCACTGTACAGCATCCATCACCTGGCCCAACTAAATGGTCCTTGGGGTGAAATTAATGGCCCCTTTGTGGGTGGTGCATTGACAACTTCTTTTGAGAATTTAACTTTGGTGGGGTCTAGAGCAGTCCCTGGTTTCACCTACCTGGCCTGCCTTTCATGGCTGATAAAATTTTTGCTCATGAACTATTTGATCAGAGTTGATTAGTCTGGTCACTGGTGGAGAATGGTCTTAGTTTTACCTTGTGAGGTTGTGTGTCAATGATCCCATGCCTCTCAAGTGGTCTAGCTGTATGAGGAACTAGGCACAGTTATTGCCTAAATTAATTGAACTTTATTCCATTTGAATTCAGGGATGTTGCCTCATATTTGTTTATAATAGATTTCATACTGTTCTTAAATCAAGATTTTCATTTTGGCAGGTCAACCTCTGGTTATGACATTCCGTGCCTATTCAAAAGATCAGATACTGAAGATACTCCAGCAAAGGCTAATGGTAATTTTTTTTTATTTGATTGGCTTTGCCTCTTTGCAGTTGAATGAAAGTTGTCTTGTATACATTTTTACAGGCATAATATAAAAAATGCAGCAAATAACGTTGGACATTTATTTATATTTCTCATTCCCAAAATAAGTTTTTATAAGTTTTAGGATTACACTGTTTTAAGCTTTTCTTAGCTTATCTGTGTTGAAATTTTACTGCCTTTTAGGGTCTACCATGCCAAGTATTTCAACCAGAGGCATTGGAGCTTTGTGCAAGGGTGAGTTAGGTTTCCTTTTCAGTTCAAATTTTATTCAAGAGATTCTTAGTTCTCTGCTTCTGTTTTGCAAATTTATTCCTTTAATCTTTTTATATAACAGTAACAATGATATTTACGTTAACAATACATGAGAATACAAAAATGCCCCAGCCATACATGTAGGTATGGGGAATTTTGATTCCTAATACATTTGTCCAAATACCTGCTTATAACTTGATTTATTCAGCCTGATATAGAGGAAAGTCAAACTGCCTATTTCATTATACAAAGTTTTAACAGTGTACAAAATGATGGATCAAGCATTTAAGCCTAGAGCTGAATTGAAACCTTTTAAAGAAACTGAAAGCGGCCAATACTCCTTGTTGTCTTCATCCAGTCCTCTTCCATAGTCTGACAAATACTGTAGAATGCATGTTTTCCACATACGTTGGAACCTTTTGGGATTCATTTGGAGTCTTTAAGGTATTCAATTATAGCCCAGATTCTGTCCACCTTCTCCAGCGGTGTCAGAATTTCCCTGCTACTTGCCCCATACTGTTGTTGATGAAGATGACCTTTAAGCCGGTACAATTCAAATATCAAATTATCAAAGCATGTGTTTGACTACTTGTAGGCTGTGGTTGACATTCTGAATCTATTCTAAAGATTGTGGGCAGCACAAGAGAAGTGTTTCCTTGAAACATGAGAATGGTGTTCAAGTGCAATTGAATGAGGAATTTTCAAAGAGCTCTGACACCATAAGAAATGCGAGATTAAGAGGAAGCTTGCCTTTGAGTAGTTAGTTTAGTCATGGTGATAAATTACCATTTCTGTCTCTCACCTAGCCATGATATTATTGGCCAGTTTGTGCACCTAGCTGTTAAGATTATATGTGACATGTGTAAAATCTTATTGGATAAAGTACCTTCTTAGTTGATTTGCTAATCCTTTCCAAATTAAGGTTGGAAGATAAGTCCCCTCTGCATTGCAAATTATCTATACCTGATAAGCTGGAGGATCCTGTTAAAGTATTTTTCTAGATAATGCTTCCTTCTTGCACTACAATGGTGAGCACTCACCACCTGTCAAGAGGTGTGACACTACTTACACTGTTGGGTGTTCACACAGCCTCTTGTAAAAAGCCACAACGGTTAGCTGCCCCAGTTGTGGGAGTATGCTGGCCACTTTTTTCAGGATTTGAACCCTGGCGGGGGCTGTAACAACACCATGCTTTCACTGACCTGGTTTGCCACATGTGGCTGGATCCTGTAATGTTATTGTCCAGTCTTTCTAACTATTGTTTATGATTGTGAAGACTAGCTTCATTTTTGTAGCTTTTGAAGATTAGAGGATGCACTTCCATCATCCTATGAAATGGGGTTGCTGACAGGGGTTGTGCCATATTTTTTTTTTATCATTTTCAAGCTTACTACGGTTTAGGATTGGTTGATCAGTACTGACCATTCATTAGTGGTTCCTACTAATTGGTTGATTCTGTTGATGTTAGAGCAATTGATGGATTTGGTCCTCATGGATGAACCCTTGGCTTTAGGTTGGTATGCTGAAAGGTGATCAATGAAGTTGCTGGGTAGTCAGTACAAGTTAGTTGAATGGATACTAGAGCTGGTTTGATTAGAAATCAAGTTAATCATGTCCTGTGGGTTTTAGGCTTTAGCTGAAACATGTAATACAAAATGCTTTGTTGCAATTTTATTCCCAAAACTTGCTGGATACAATTTTTACATCTGTCAGCTTGTGGAATTTTGACAGAATGCAATATCATAGGTATAACCATTCCTGACATCTTTCAGTCTTTCTTTTCACTTATTATTGTTGTTAATCCTTCAATATCAACTTTTAGTGTAGATAAAAACCACTGCAGAATTTTTAACAGAAATGACATGATGCTGAGGCATTTAAAAAGCTTATATTTCATCATCTATATAAACTGCTTCTCTTCTCAATCATTATTCTTAGATTGGTACTGTTGGATATCTGGCCTTAAATCTTGCGTCTTTCAATGTTCTCCCAATGTTGTCTACAGGCCTTTAAATTGCTATCTGCATCCTAAGTATACAATGGGCCATTTTATTCTCTTAACTACTATTCTTGTGATGGATGGAATAATGACTGTGGTAAATGGCAAGCTCCACTGCATTTTGGCAAGCTTTCTTAATTGATCTTCATGAATTTTTAGTGTTTTTGATGGTTGTCTGGTGACTATTTAAAGTATTGTGAAGATATTCATTTCTAAGTTTGATATTTACATTTAGAATTTGTTTATTCTTGTCTATAAGTTAAAGATTGTGATATATTGACTATTCAATAAGTTGTTCAATTCAATTGGTGTTAAAATTGTTCATTTCAAAACTTTAAACCCCTCTTTCGATGGCCATAATCTTTCACAAAGATTGAAATTCTTGATCTGTGAAAGAACAATAGCACATTTTGTTTTGGATCTGCTACAGACTTCCAAGACCAATGGGTGCCACCATATTTCTGACACTGTAGATGTAAGCAAAATATATTACCAGAATAGATGTTGGGGTAATTTGCAGTCATATATGATGTCAAACACGATTGCGTGCTAGTTACATGTGTGAAACACGACATTGTGCTTTAAACTAGTGACCCCAGTCTTGGTGGCAGCTTCATAATAACAGGCATGAACTATTACATATAAGCTTTGGTCAGAGATGCCTAGTGCACAAACTCCTACCTAACTGGAGATGCTTAGATGCCCTTTAGCCATGATATTTTATCATATTACTAAACAAAAAAATGTATGTCGAAAATAATAGATCAAGGAGCTAAAGGGCAGTTATACAAATTCCCCCTCCATACATAAAAGAAGAGAGCAAGGATGTCTGCTTTGGTTCTTATCTCAAGAAAAACATTTTTCCTAAAATTCCCCTTTGATTGTGGGGATCTACATAGACAGTTCTGATCTAAAGCTTGTTGATTATCCTAAATGGAATTTATTATTTGCCTTGTGTAATGTTCCTTGACATAAGGAGACATCTATCAGTTTGATCACATTCTGCACTCTTTCTACCTTTCATAGAATCTATTTATCCTCAAAAGGACCCCTTTGTAATGAGGAGCAACAATGAGAGTACTGTTCTAAGGCAATTGATGTATAAAAAACTTTGGCAGCCTTGCAGTTCCACATAACATACTTAACCATTTCTAATTTGTGACAAACTATATAACATCTATTTGTAAAGATAGTATGATGCAGCCGATCCTTAAATGCTAAACTGTTATGATTCATGAAGAAGCATCCATCCAAGTACACTTTAGAGTGGAAAGAAGAGTTGGACTTCCACATGCCTTGACTTGTTATTTGGACATACATTTGCATACAAGGCCCATAAGTTTTTTCTTTATTCTTAGACATTAAGATAATTTTTCTCTTTCATGTTTCTTGCAATCATTGTAGACCTATAGGACTTAGCACTCAACATGGCTTTTTTTTCTATCTCTTTTTATTCTGAATTTCTGCAGAATATTGAAAGATTTTAGCTTCTAATTTTTGTTTCTGCATTTTATGTAAGGTGGTTGCTTTTACTTGCTTACATGCTTTTCAAACAGTAATGGTGTAAAGCAACATCATGTAGAATTTGTACATTATAACAATACGAGAAATCCTCAGTTATCTAAAATGGATTGCATGCAATGATGCAGAGAATTGGATTATTGATTTTTTAAGCACAAAGGCACAATAAGAGAACAGCAATAAAGTTCCCTCGGCCTTTTATAAAGAGTAGCAAGCATTGTTGACTGAAATTCTCTTCACAAATTTTAATTTTAGAACTAAGCAGTTGTGAATACACTAATACTACTTTTATTTGGATGCTGTAGAAAGTTGCTGCTGCATCAGGGGATATGCGCAAAGCTCTTCATGTTTGCAGGTCTACTATTTCCCATCTGATAAGTGCTGTCCATGATTGTTTTTGTTGGTTATTACAATCTATGATCAATTGCTATGTCTATTCTAAATACCATGAACTGTCTCGACATGTAATTCTATGTCTAGGTTTTGACTTGACATATGCTTGGAATGCTTTTGTAACTTTCTTAGTGGAGCTTATAGTCAACATCATGATAGTCGCAATTTTTCTTATTGAAATCATTCTACTCTTTGAATAATTTAAAGCAAATGTATTTTGACAAGGCTAGGAGATTAGGAACCTCTTTGATTGTATGTAAAATAATTATTTGTTGTTTTTTTTTCTGGATTTTTATTATTATTATCTGTTTGTTGTTTTACCAGTACCGAAAGCTTCAACTAATTATATTGTAGTCATTTTTGGTTTATTGCAGAGGTGCTGTTGAGATGCTTGAAGCAGAATTAACCAATGGGATGCATGAGTTAGATAACATTTCTCGTGAGAAGTTAATGACCAATGGATTGAATCTACCACTTGAAGAACGATTAACAAAACAGGAAATAAATATGGTGAGCATTCTTGTAGTTTTTATTCACAATATGGATATATTTTGTATTAGAAAAAGCTGCAGCTGAATCAGAGGGTGGTGTAATGCAATTTTTTTGAGTTTGGTTGCAGTCTGCAAACAAAAAGATAGTCTTTCATCCAAAATTTTGTATTTGGGCCTACCCTATTCTAGTCTTTGTAGGCTTGGTAGGTATATTGCCTTTCAAACTGAAACAACAACATTACATTACAAAACACAAAATATATAGAATTAGAAAGACTGTCAACTTTCAGGCCCACATGAATACCTAGAGTTGCTTCCATTGAGTGCATTTCCATATCAACTTGTTCCATAGGGTTGACTTCTTGTAAGATCTTCTAGTTCAGATCCCAAAGTGTGTTGGATGTCCAAATTCTCATCATTGGCCTGGAAAAGCTATAGTGAGGAGTCCCCAACAAATGTAGAAGTTGAAGGGGGTGGAGATGAAACCACTTCTTGTGGATGCAGAGGTGACTCTAGCTTCTACTAATTAGGGATTTTAGAGAACCAAGCTAAGACTCTAGCTGTAGGTACTTTCATCAAGAAAAATACATGAAGGTGGTGACTTCCTTCTCCATTTGCATAAGCTTTAGTGGTTGGGTTGCAATTTCCTTTGTGCATTGGTCCCTCACCTATTCTCTACTTCGTGTATTGTCACAATATTTTTGCCAACGATTTATTTGAATGGTAGAATTCATCACACCTCATAGGGCTTCAACAACCTCATGCTCACAATACTTGATTTCTTGTGTTGAACCTCTTGGAACTCACACAAGACACATCATTTATGCTTGCAATCACAATGGTCCATTTTGTTAAAGGGAAAGGTTAATTCTAGATTAGCTTGTCCCTAACCATAGCATTGCAAAGAGTTGCCTTGGGATTTGGTGAAAGCCCACCATATTCTTCCTAGGTCAGAATATTCTTGCTTGGTACTAGTGTTGGATGTTAAGTTTGAGAATAGGGGTGGAATTGATGGCATTGACCCTTTCAAAATTGACATAAAAAAACCTACTCACATTTCCAATTCACCCATAAGCTCATGTGTCAGTGGGAGAGTGGTATAGAGCAATGAGTGTTGGGGGAGCCTTAACTCCCCTTCTCTTTGAGCTTTACATGATGGGACACTTGTTGGGTGACCTAACCAAAGAAGTAAAATTTGTTGTTTTTTCCAAAAAAATCATGACTTTTTCCTCATGCTGAAAAATCAGCTAGGAAAAGGTGCGATTTTTTACAAAAAGTAAACATCACGATTTTTTAGAAAAAATTGCGCATTTTTTTGGTAAACATCGTGCCACAGTGGAAAAAATCGCCAAGAATGCTTTATCACAGTTTTAAAAGCTTAGATTGTTTTTAAAAAAAATGATCAGTTTTGTCCAATGACATTGAAGTCAACAACACTAAATGGTAATGTTAAATTCTTAAAGTAAAAGGATGGAAAATGAAAGATATAGAGAATGTCACTTAAATTCTTAATGTTACCATCAATTATTTCAGGATGTTTGAGTGGTTCCAACCTCATCAGACTTCATATGCAAAAAGTAAATTTTAGATCCCATTAAGAATTCAATAGAATTAACGGTTTTGAGGATTTCAAGATTGCAACGTTTCCACTAAATTCTATCTTGTATGAGGGTAAGGGATTGGAATTTAATCAAACACATCAAACTCTCTATGTACCTTGATGTTTGTGGTGCTGATGCCTTAGTGTTGAAGTTGTTGAACTCCTTTGTCATGGCCTTAATACCCTTCAGTTAAGCAAAATCACTTATTAGGCATGGGAAGCTCTTTCTACCTTATTTTAATGCTTGGATTAAAAAGTTTCATCAAAATTGTAGGGTGTTAACCAGTGTTACACAGGGACTTGCCCCCCAGGGTCGAGGGTGTGCCCCTTCGCTCCTTGCGCCTTGGGGACTTGGGGGCTCTCGGTGAAACATTTCCCAGCATCTCCAAAATCAAGAAACTCTTGGAAACACACAAGGGAGTGTGTCCCCGTGTTTTCCAACAAGCTTTGGTGAAGGGGGGCTCTCACACACTCCCTCATGAAATTTGGGGCTCTTAGACGCCCCCAACAATTTTCTCAATTTTAGTTTTAAAAAAACAAAATTTTAATTTTAATTGTTGTTTAGTCTCTATTTCAGGTCTTTAGTAATTTATTATTTCACTATTTTAGCATGCAATATCATTGTTTCAATTTTTCAATTACAATGACTAAAATTAGAAATATGAATATCAAGATTTAAATGACAAATTTGATCATTATCATGATGAATTGTATGGCGTGTTTGTATTATTAATTTGTTATATTCTGATTTACATTGCACAATGATAAACTTAGTATTAACTTTTTATGAAGTATCTACAGTCTTGCCTAATGCATTCCCTTGCTCACACAAGAAAGAATCATTCCTAAACTCTAAAATCATTCCAAAACTCTAAAGGCAAACCTAACCTTGACCAAGATAGGTACCCATTTGGCCTAATTCGATCGTGTGTCAAAACATGGATACAAAGGTTTCAAAGATAAACAATGTGAATCTTAGAATCATTTACTGACCAAGCTCATTGTGTTAGATTTACTATATATTGTTTACTTTTAGTAATTTACATGGGATGAATCATTGAATTGTTATTGCTGTGATTTAATAATTTATAGTATTAATTTTTATTAAGACCTGGATGCCCCCCTTGCCCCCCTGAATTTCGCTAAAATTTGGGGGTGGTCTCCACACGTCCCCAATGTGTGTTTTCTCGCTCTTGGCTCTCGTGTCCTAGAAACTTGGGGGAACATTGATGTTAACTAATGTTTTTGGAGGATCAACTTCGAGATTCGAGGTAGAGGCAAGGGCTAGAGCCTAAAGGAGGGGGGAACATGGTTCTATTGATGTATAAGATCCCAACATAGACACTGATTTTGATGATTATGTATTTTCAATTTTGATTTACATATGTATTGCATTTGGTGCCATTTTGATATATTCACCCTTATAAAGTTATATGGTATACACATGAGTACACTTTGCATATTTTGTGTTTGATGGTTTGGAATCATAGATTGGAATCTTTAATATATTTCTTTGATTAAAAGTGTAAGATTTTATGTATTTTTTAGTAGTCCAAGTCATTGAAAATCAAACCGCTCTGATTTATTTGCATCCACTATATCTATATATCAATGTTTTCTCTGTATTTATGTGCCAATATATTTATATGATGGTGTTGTTGCTTTATATGTTTAACATTTTGAAAAAATGAATATATTTTGTATTTTTAAACATTTGCCTTGGTTTGTCGATTTTTGTCGATTTTTTCATTGATGTTGTCGAGAAGTTGTGTTTGAGACCCTTGTTGATTATTTCTTGATGTCGACATTTACTTCATCAAACCTAACCTTCATAATGAATGATCATTTCAAGGGAGGGGCATGAAATATGAAGGCCCTCCATTTGCCTTAAGTAAACCTTCATTCAAATTCACTCCTAGGTAGGTGGCTTGAGCATTGACCTCTTTATTTTTTGATTGTAGAACTTGAAAAAATTCAATTTTTGCAAATGTTGTACCAATGCAATAGTTCCTTTGTTTTGGATCAGATAGTCTAAAATTTTGGAGAGGGGTTTGATGAAACAATGTTTGTATGGCTTGTTACCCATCATATTGTATGAGGGTAATCCAATTGATGACCATGATGACTTCATTTAGATTTTGGTTTTCAACACCACATAATCAATTGCACATGACTTAGGGTCCCTTGAGTTAATTTTTATGTTATTTTATTCTAATGTATAGTTTGGTGGGATGCCTGTACTATGTGGAATGCCCCCCCCCTCAAGAATGGTGGGCATACCATTTACACCAATTTAACCCCTTAAACTATGCTAGGTGCATCTCTTGGGGACATAATTCCTTGTTTGTTGGACTTTGGAGACAAGATTCCTTGCTTTATGTGATTTATGTTTGGAAATCCTTGATTTTTGGATTTTGGGGACATAATCCCTTGATTTTAGAGCTTAGAATCCTTGATTTTTGGATTTTGATTAGAAATTTCCTCTTTCTATGGTGGGTGCACCTCTTGGGGACATAATCTTGTGATTCAACGGGGATTTACCCCCCATGTAGCTTATCTCCTTAGAGGTGGCACACACTCCATGCATGTGCTTGACACTTGGATAGGGAACCCTCTTGCTTCATGAGTCTATATAAGGAGAAGGCCTCTTGATTGTAAAACATGGTTGTATTTGTGGAGTTTCCTCTTCTTGGAGCCTAATTGATATATCATTCTTGGAGCTTTTGTGACATGTACTGAGGTACTTTCTTATTGAATGTGCGACATTAGTTTTGGTTGGAGCTTTTAAAAGGTGTTAGGTTATGTTAGTGCTTTTACAATTTAATTTCTTTGTTTCCTTCTAGAGGCCAGAGAAGGGTATTACAACCACATTGGAAGGAAAGGGTCTTAAGTTAATCTCTATCTTCTTTTCCTTTATATTTGTGTACATAGGGGAGGGGTTTTTGCATTCATTCTTAGTTTGAAGTGTGCAATATTGGATCTTTTGTGTGTATGGTGCACTATTAAAGACATAGGAATGTATATCTTGAGATCATGTTCTCATCACTTTTCTAAGTAGGGTTTGATCAATCATGTGACCTTTTCCCCTTAGTGACATATGAAAAAACGTCCTATTAGATTTGTTCTCTTTGACTTAATTTTCCCTTGGTGGTTTGGCACTAGTCTTTTGATTGATTCTCTCTATCCTCCCATCACCTTTTTTATTTATTTATTATGCTACAATTACTTTGTTAGGTAAACCACTTCATCTCACCTTGCTCCTTATTGTCTTTGTCTTAGTAATCCTATCTTAGGGAATCCTCGCCTGATTTGGAGAAGAGCCAACCAAAAGTGCGAAAGAGGATTGGTGTGGTGACGTTGGCCTTTTCTTCTTGGTTCAACTCAACTAGCTTGCTTCTTCAAGACATTGATTATGCATGCTAGTTTGGGAGGTAACATTTTTTGGTGTTGTTGTTGGGGACTATTACCGGTTGAAATGGCAGTCCAAGCTGCTGGCAAACATGCGAAGGTAAAGTGACAATTGTCACCTTAGTCACTTCTCCAAACTTCTTCGGAAGTTGAAACCTCTTGGGGAAGAGCCCTATGTTAACTTTGTGAAAGACACTTAGACACCAGATATATCTCGTATGCGTTTAAGGTTAGTGACCAGTGCCTAATGGAGTCAATTGAAAAATGGAATAGAGGGTACTATGAGCTTGGATATGAATTGTGTGAGTATAATTGCAGCAATGCATTCATCCAAAGGTAAGCCAATTAATTCCAATGTGAGTAATATGCAAGTGTTAGCAAAAGTACAAATAATTCATCACTACCGAATAATCTAAAGCATGCATATGCTACATTACAAGTAACATGTATCAGTCATTAGCGAAAGTATTTATGACAGCAGTACTTGTTTAAATATTAATTGCAGACTTAGTATAAGTAACAACCATAGTATATAACCATGCATTTAGCAAGCAATTGTATAAACTCTGAACAAAATTGCATGTATCTTTGTACTTGTTGCAGACTATGTGTGAAAGGCAAAAGATACACACAGTCCACTTTCAGTGAGACTCTAACTGTTCAAACTAGCAGTTTATAACAGTCTTTACTGACCTTGTTAATTAAGGTTATTTCTTTGTTAAATCCAATCTTTGCATTTGATATAGTAAGTATGAACAGCAGTAAAAAAACCAATAGTATTCCAATGGTTTGGAATGAGTTATCAGCATCAATAATATATGATTGTAAACAATGACAGTTCATGCTACCAATCCTCCATTTGATTATAATTTACACCAGTAATAAAGTAAACATAATGAGTAGTATGGTGATATTTCAGAGTTTCAATCATGTCAAACATACACATACAGTATCATAGCAAAGTGTCAATGCATCTTAAGGTTACAATTCAAATTAGGGAGGGCTGCCACAAAGGGGTGGAAAAGGCCTGGAGGGGACTTTGGATCAGGTAAGGAGAGTTTGTATCAGACCTTGAGGAGGGCCGTGTAGCTGGTTGAGTCTCAAAGGTAAAGGACAGAGAGGTAAGAGGGTCCCAAAATGGGCAACAAAGCCCCAAAGGTGGGCTGCTGCAACCCTAGCAGCAAGCTTGGGTCATGGAGAATGGAGAAAAGAGGAGGCAAGGGAGGAAATGAGGCTACCAAGGGTGGAGATGAAGTGGATGAGGGTGCAAGGGGGAGTTTGGGAGAAAGGTTACAATAGTAGTGGGAGCAGGGTTTTAGAGCTGTTTTGGAGGGCAGCGAGGGTAGATATTAGGGTAGCGAAGGTAGAAAAGGGCTTAGGGGGGTGGAGCGAGCCCTAGGGGAGGGACAACGAGGGTGCTAGGGGTAGTTTTTAGGACTGTTTTGAGGGGGCAGCAAAGGGAAAAGTTAGGGCAGCAAGGGTTTAGGGAATGGTAATAACCCTAACCTAGGTCTTCACTAACCTAAAACTAACCTAAAACTAACCGACAAGTAACACTAGGACTAACCTAAACTAAGTATTGAAAAAGAAAAGGATTTGAAAACAAGAGGAAACAAACCTTAGCAAAACCCTACCTAACCTTGGGCAACAAGGGAGGATGGCTTACATAGTGAGAAGGAGAACCTAGGTTAAGTGACAAACCTAGAGATCGAGACCTTTAACCCTAGAAGAATTCTAAAGAGGGTGCTTCTACTCTAAGGTGACAAAAGTAGATGAAGACCTAGCCAAGACAAGATACAACCTAGTGGCTACCATTCCATCTACAAGCAAACGTCATTCCCCAACTTTTAATAAAGAGACATCAAGACAAGGCATAGATACCTCCTTATGCATGTGTTTCACCAACAAATCATGACTTCACCTTTGAAAAAGAACAAAAACCAAGATACTCCAAGATCTTGTCATGAAACTTAGAAAACAAGTTACAACCTTCCTCAAGAGGGGTGCATCTCTCCAAAGAGCTTTAAGAAGGGTAGATTACATGCATAGTATTTTATCCCATGAGTCTTGTTTTAAAAATGAAGTGAGGAGACCTATTTATATGATCTCACACTCACTTTTTACAAAAATATCTAGGTCGACATGCCTTTAAAATGTCAATTTGAAATTATAAAAATGTCAACTTAAAATTAAAACAAAATAATAATAAAAAACAACCAAATGTAGGCTTATAGTAGTCTACTTGGGGTATTTTTCCTCTAGGTGCCAAAATTTGCTAAAGCAACTCGGAACGAAAAGGTGGAGTGAGCTAAAGGGGAGGTGTCATGCCTTAGCTAACCTCAAAATGCTGAGAAATCCCTCAATGCTCCCTCTAAGCAACATGTATGACTTGGTGAAGGAGGAGACGTCCTCATGAGGAAGGAGGCCCAAGAGAGAAGGTGTTGACTATACGAGGAGCCAAGAGGGTGTTCGGGCGACTGTGGAAGGAGACCAAAGTCTTGTAACTGAAGCCAAGACCATTAGAGCAAGTATGCAAGGTGTGGGGTCATGTGACCCAATGGCCAACCCTTGGGAGCCTTGGACACCAACCTCGGGGATAAAACCCCCAACAAAGGGCAATCTACAGTGCCATTAAGCCATACTACTCCTAAAGGAAGAACCAAAGGGCTCGACCATGACCACCATTGCTTGATAGCACCCCTCTTGGTAAAAAAATGGCTCTCTCCTTGGGGTACGTTTGAAGGTGTGTTGGGTACAGATGTAACGTAACAGGGACAAAGTCCACTTTCTCAAAAATTTGAAGGCTATGTATCTTGATAATATTATGTGATAGATTTTTATTGTAGATTTTTCTTTTCCCACGGTGGCTCCAAGAAGATATGACGCCCTTGTTCCTTTGTAGATTTTGAAGGCTTTGTTGTATGTAAGATCGAGCACATGCAACATATTGAAGGCACTTTGAAGGCTCATCTGGATGACTTCACACATTAGTTTTTTAGTTTGGTATGAGTTATGTTATGGTGCATTTTCATATTTGTAATATCATTTTGAAGTTCTTGCAATGAAATGGATTTGGAAATTGAGGATGATGGTTCTTTGGTTGAGAAATGCTTTCCTCAACTTGATTTTTCAGATATCCTTGGTTTTCCAAATGAAGGATATGATCTAGGTGTATTGTTTGATTCTAGTCCTTTGTTTCATGGGCACGATGATCCAATTGTCCTTCACGTTGCATCTTTCATTAAAGCTGTGGCTGATTTCAATATTTTTTTATGAGGATGATTTGATGAGAGTATAATTCCACATTAGAGGATGATGTACTAGATTGGTATGATGGTTTTGGTTGCAAAGGGTTTTTTTTAATTGTAGATTTTTTCAAAAAGTCTATGCATCATTGGCATGGTGAAGAAGAGGGCAAGATTGAGAAGGTTATTGAAGATTTTATTGCTTTCCTTATTAGAACACATCTTGATTCAAAAGAAATTAATGAAGATGCTCTTGAAGAAGCAAATGAAGTAGTACATGAAGTCTATGAAGCAGACCAAGAATCCTTTTTGAAAATTTTGTTGAAGAGTCTCCTCATGTTCCCATTCAAGCACATGTTAAAGATTTAGTTGGTGAGAGGTTGCATGTACCTATATTTTCTCCTCGTGAAGATATGGGTTTGGTAAACTCTGTACTCCCTCAAAATTTTGAACTTAATGAGTTATATTACGATGATGATGATCGTGAAAAATTTGAAGAATTTGAGAGCACTTTTGCTTCTATGTTTGAGGACAACAATGGCAACAAAGAGTATTAGATCGTTTGATGAGCAGGTTCAACATTTCAACCATAGTAGGGATGATTTATGGAGATCTTGTTTATGATACATTCAGTGTAAGTTTATCTATAGTCTCCCCTTGTCTTTAACACCAATATGTCCTTGCTTTTGACATCAATGACAACAATATTTCCAACAATACAATTTAAGAAAGCCTTGTTGCATAGGTCACGTGATTGATCAAACCCTACTTAGTGAAATGATGAGAATATACAAAGTTTTACATGGGAATATGACCTCAAGATACACATTCATTTCTATTTGAGGGTGCACTATATACATAAAAGATTCAATATTGAATACTTTGAATTAATAAGAATGAATGTAAAAATTCCTCTGATATGTGCATAGATAGGAAAAGAAGATAGAGATTAACTGAAGACCTTTTCCTTCTAATGTGGTAGTAATACCTAAGTCACATGGTTCGAGTTTGAATTCGAATTCGACAACCATTTGATTCGGTTCGAATTCAAATTTTTGGATGAGGTTCGTTTGAGATTCGAATATATATATATCATATTAAAATTATTAATAAAATCTGCTATTGAAATAAAGTTTAAACTATAAAATGAAATGAGTTATGATTAAATAGTTTAAGAAATAAACAATAAAACTGAAATCTGTCTCTTAAACATAAAAATATGTTTAAAAATAAATTTGTCCTAGAGTCCAATCTTCGACAATGGTAGAGAAATTAGCAAAATCGTGGGTTGTGAATTGATGTCGGGTTACTTGACTGGTGAGCACTGAGCACCAAGTATTGAGTAGTGAGCATCGAGCTACAGCCTACAGCCTAGCTACGAACAGATGTGAACAATGAGGGAAACCAAAGATGAAGTTTTTGTGTTGTGCAGCATGGAGAAGAGAGGGAAACCAAAGATGAAGTTTTTGTGTTGTGCAGCATGGAGAAGAGAGGGAAACCGAGAACTATAGTAAATTTGGGCGGGCCTCAAAAAGTTTATATTAAGGTAAACTGTAAGAGTAAACCGTGAGACTGTTAAAGTTGCGTGAGGTAGGTACATAGGGTTAAACACTAGGGTTAAAAAACCACGCGAATTTTTTATTTTTATTTTTAATTAAATTCGACATTTAACTTGCCTTTAAATTTGAATTCGAATTCGATGAAATTCATTTTTAAGATTCAACGAATTTAATTTGATTTTTTTTCTCTTGAAATTTGACGAATTTCGAACCTCAAGGTTCAAATTCGCTGAATCTTGTGACTTAGAGTAATACTCTTCTATGGCCTCTAACTCAAAACATAGAAATTACAATGTAAAAGCACTAGAATAACCTTACTCCTTTTAAAAGTTCCAAGGAAGATTAATGTCACACACTCAATAAGAAGGTACCTCAATACATGTCAAAAAAGCTCCAAGAATGGTATATTGATTAGGCTCCAAAAAGAGGAAACTCCACAAATTCGACCATGTTTTACAATGAAGAGGCTTTCTCCTTATATAGCCTCATGAAGCAAAAAGGTTTACCTATCCAAGTATTAAGCAAATGCATGGAGAGAGTGTGCCACCTCTAAGAAAGCCAAGCCAAGTGTTGATCACATGCATAGAGAAATGCATCACCTTTAATAGGAGATAGGCCACATGTGGGGAGCAAATTTACCTTGAAGCAAGGGATTGTGTCCCCAAGAGGTGCACCCCCCATAAAAAAAGGAAATCCCCAACCAAGATAAAAAAATCAAGAACTCCATGCCCTAAAATTGTCTTGTGTAGAGGAGAATGTGACAAAGCAAAGTGTGATAGTAGTAAATATTGCTTTGCGTAGAGCAAAGTGCGACAATAGTAAAGATTGTCTTGCATGACAGAACAAAGTACGACAGGTTGATTGTCGTCCAATACATCATACCAAATCTAGGGAGTTGGTGTTTCCTTAATTTAGGGAGTTGGTGCTTCCTTCTAGTTGGTGTAGATAATCTAAGGGGCTGGTGACTTCTATAAGTTGTTGCTTGTAAACTTGAGAGATCAGTGTATCTAGTAGGTAGGTGTTTGCAAATCAATGTTATCATTGTTTTTAGAAAGAACATTTTTCAATGGTTTTTCTTCCTTATTGGGTTTCCACGTTAAAACCTTATGCCTCTTGTGCATTGTGCATTTGACTGTTGCTCAATTTGATTGAAAGCTAATGTCAATGGTAAATAAGTTTTGAAAATATAAAATCCGTCCTATACTGATTCACTCCACCCTCTCAGTATAGCTGAATATTCCAACATGTACTCCTTTGACTCCATTTGCTCTTGGAGGATTGATACTAGTCTCTTGATTGGTTTCTTTCTATCCTCCCATCACTTTTTTCTTTACTTACTATCCTACAATTGTTTTGCTAGGGCAATCTCTTCATCTCACCTTGATCCTCGTTGTTTTTTCTCTAGTAATCCTACCTTAGGGAAGCCCCTCTTGAGTTGGAGGAAAACCAACCAAATGCGTGGAAGAGGATTGGTGTGGTGGCATTAGCCTTTTCTTCTTGGTTCCCCTTAGCTAGCTTGCTTCCTTGAGACTCTAATTACACATCAGTTTGGGAGGTAACATGGGTCTATAAGAGAATCTTCAGTTACCATCACTTGACCAATGTCCTCCCTCCTTAGCATGAGTAGGTCTTAGGAAATTGCTATTGATTTTGTCTCTTTGTTGGATGTATTCCCTAGACCCTTGTGCTTACTCTTTTTTCTTTTTGTTCATCATGGTCACAAATGACACCACCCCCAAACCCTAAACTCGCTAGCCTTGGTGAACATTCTTGTAATTATAGGGTCCCATTGTCAAGAGTCAAAGAGAACATAACCCTTCACCTCATGACCAATGAATGTGTATAAGTACATTGTCACGAGGTTGATTGTAATCATGTCACTTTTTCTTTTAGGTAAATTATTCTAGGGCAAACCCCAATGCACTTCCCCTCATATCGAGGATGGTACCCATGGTAAACCCTAAATTCTTTAGGGCACAAGACCAAATCATCAACATGGCTTGAAGCCATTACAACAATATACTCATTATGAATTCAATATGTCTCTTACGAGAATAGAACATGGGTGGGGAGTATAACGCTCCATCCCACAACCACTTGAGCTAGATCCCATCGACATACTCATCTCATCTTAGTAATCCATGTCAATCACTTATTTTCAATATATATTTTTATATGCTTTGCAGAATTCTTTTGTCAATCATAGAAACAGGGACTGTTTTCTACATCAGCATAGATCCAAATCTTAGGCTCTATCAAGCGTCGAGAGGGATCAAGTCTCTAGAGGTGCAAACCTCTTCTTAAGTATTGCACTCAAGGAGCTATCAGCTTTGGTGTGTCCTATATATAGCCATTGATTTGATCCAAACTATAAGACACATTTTTATTTAAGGTCGACACATAATATTTTTATTATTAATATTTAATATTATTTATGGTCGACATATAATATTTTTTATTATTTTTTATTTTGTTAAGAACAAACATTACAACATCTCCTCCATACATGGTTTTAAAACCATGTGCAAGGCCCACCTAAAACCATGGGTTGCTTAGGAGGCCTTGCACATGGTCTTAAAACCATGTGCAAGGCCCTCCTAAACCATGTACAATAAAACCATGGGTTGTTTAGGAGGCCTTGCACATGGTTTTAAAACCATTTGCAGGCCCTCCTAAACTATGTACAATAAAACCATGGGTTGTTTAAGAGGCACATGGTTTTAAAACCATGTGCAAGGCCAACAATTTTTTTTGGGATAATTCAATTTTTTTATTTTTTATTATTTTGTTGGATAGGAATATTACAACATCTCTTCCATATTGTGTTGTTTTTTTGACTGACATATTTTTTGGCGGATGATTAATTTTTTATAGTTTTGTTAGGTAGGAACATTACAACATCTCCTCCATATTAGGTTGTTTTTGTGGCCAACATTTATTTTGGTCGATAATTAAAATTTTTATTTTTTATTATTTTGTTAGTAACAAACGTTACAACATCTCTCCCATACTTGACTATTATTTTTGGCCGACATATTATCGACAAACATTACAAGATCTCCCTCATGACAAATGTTACAAGATCTCCCTCATACCGGGCTGTAGAGCGCTTTTCAGCGCAATAAGCACACATTGTTGTATGAGCCCTATATATTATGCAGCATGCCTGTCAGTCGAAACTGTTACCTACACTGCACAATGTAAGCTGTCTAGAAAGACAACATGCAGGGTACTTTGTCCAGAACACTTTCCTTTTGTCGGCCCTTAGCAGTCCCCTCAGCTGCCCCATACAGTTATAGCAGGCCTAGCTCAATCCCTACCTCAAAATGCTGTTTGCAAGTAGCCCTTGGCATTACCTGTATTTCTGCACTTGTACAACATAATGAAGTTGTGACTATCAATGATATGCTCAGATTGTTTCATCTAGAATAGTGTGGAATGGATTTTTCTGAATTTTCTGGTAATGTTGGCCCAAACTGCTTCTAACATTAGATCAAATGCTTGAAACTGTTTTGTAGGTAAGAATTGATCATATGGCCAGGGCCCTGGCAAAGACATTCCGGTCAGCTGTTGTTGACACAATACAAGCGTTACCACGACACCAACAGGTATTCTTTTGAATTTTCCTTATTAGGCTGGTATTTCAAAAACTTGAAGGAATGCAATATTAATTAATTATTGTGCAGATAGTGCTATGTTCAGCAGTCAAGTTTTTTCGACGTCGGAAGAAAGATGCCACACTAGGGGAGGTAAGTTTTTGCGATTTTTCTCTACTTGGATATATCGATCTATCAAGCAATGCGAGGGATTAAGTTTTATGAGATGTCATTTTTTTAATCATTTAATATGAAGAAATTAATACATGACATGAGATTAAATGATTAAAAACATTTACACAAAATTTGATTCCTCTTGGTGCTTAACAGATCCAGGTTTAAGATGGACCTATGTTGGTTTATATATATATATATATTATAGATTTTGTGTAGAATTCAAAATTGACCCAACATATGTTGCCTAATGGCTTTATTTTTCTTCTGTAGTCACGTATATTATGTGACATCTTCCCCACACTGGGCTGTTGAGCACCTCACTACTGTCAGTGCAATAAGATGGCATGTTGCGACTCTTTTATTGTTGAACTGCGCATGGCATAAGATGACATGTTGTAGCTCTGTCATTGTTGAACTTTGCATTGCTTAAGATGGCATGTTGTAGCTCTTTTATTGCTGGACTGTGCATTGCATATGAAGAGATGTTTAATGCTTTATTTATAGTTCACATCATAATTTTCCCTATGCATGATGAGCTGGGACATTTTATGTCGGGAAAGGATTCTCTTGGTTCGCTCAAGTCCTCTGTGTTTGTATTTTTTGAGATGTTTCATTTCTTCATTTTCTATTGCTTCTGTTGCAGCTGAATGCAGCCTACTTGGACTTCTGCAAAACAACTTCCATGCACCCTCTCACTGGGCCTGAGTTTTCAAGCATGTGCAGGGTACTTTGTGATCAGGTATGCATTTGAAACTTTCGACTATGATACGAGTTAGAAGTGCTTCAAGCATTTAATATGAATACAGGGTGTTAACTTTTACGCGGGTTGCAAACCAGGCACTTCTTAACCTTGGTCAATCCCGAGAAGATAGGCTAAGGAGGGTGACCTTAAAAGTAGATGAAGGAGACGTGAATTTTGCCTTACAGGTATACAGCCCTGCAACATTTCGGACAAAATCAACATACAATCTCTTTCTATACATCTTTTCATTTGTGCTCTAGATTATTTTAGCCTGTTCTTCATATTGGATAATTGTGGATGACAGAATTTTGAAACTCAAATTGCAGGGAATACGGTTCTTCAGGAACTGTCTTCAATAATGCTGCATTTGGGGGTAGAGTTTGCAGAGATTTATTCATTTTCAGACGTCTTCAGTCATCAGCTAAAGATGTAAAGATGCAAGGTATCTGAATGGGATCTTTCTTTTTCTCTACTGATTCATGTCGATAGATAAATACTATTTAATTTTTTAAGACTGCTTGTATTGAATCTTAGACAATGAGGAATTGGAAATATACCTGCAACATATACGTTAACTGAAACTTGTCCAGATAAGCTATAATTTTCTACATCATTTTAGTTGAATACAGGTTTGAAATGTAACGTGACATATCACATACTGTTCTATTGGAGTTTGTCACCTGTAATCATAGTAGCAAAATAAGAAAATGCTGGACATGAAATTTATTTCCTTTGAAGTAGGGAATTGCTTAGCAAATTATCATTTTCGTGCAGGCATTTCTGCTCCATGCAATACTGATGCATATGTCGATCAGAGAGAAATTGCAATGAGTTTGGGATCAACCGTGATGAAGCGCAACTGCCCGTTGCATTAAGTCCATTGCTTTGGTTGTGAGGAATTTGGTGACAGCTTAAGATTTTGATGTTGAGCTTACAAAGCTCATGGCTCAAATCTAAGTCCATTCTTCTATCAGGCACCCATATTCTTGCTGTAGTTTGGGAACACAAAGGGCACCAATGTTATTGGTTGCGCATAGTCCATTAAGTAATAATGCTTCAACGCTATAGTTTGATGATTGTTTAAATTCATTACAATCAATCCCCTCGCCGCTTTCATCTGAACAAAACCAAGCTTCTTAATCTCTTTCAGTTCGTCAAGAGCTGGGGATGAGCTTTACCGTCTTTGTGTACTGTAATCAATTATTGATTCTTTTATTAATAACCAACAGGGACTTCATGTGATTCAATTCCGGTGCCCCTTAAGCTGTCAGTGCATGTAGGAAACATAATAGAATGGAAGAACGAGGGGAAAGGAGAGTACAGGTCAAGATAAGGACACTTATAAATATAACTATGGAAGCTCAAGTCCCGAAGGAGCTTGGGATGAGCATTGCCGTCCTTATGTATTATAAACAATTATTGATTCTTTTATTAATTATCGATTGGGACTTAATATGATTCAATTCGAGGGCATCTTAAGCTTTCAGTGTTTGTAGGATACCTAATAGAGTGGAAGAATGAGGGGAAACGAGAGTACAGGTTAAGACAAGGACATTTTTATTATGCAAGTATGAAAGATCAAATTCCCAACGGCAAAGTTCATGGTAACCATTTATGCAATTTCAGATTTCGGCCAAGGGCCAGCCTTTTATATATTGTGTTTCACTGTTGTTGAAATGCATAAATTGTACCGCTACATATTCTATGACAATTACAACATCTTACACCAACAGGTAAACTCTATTCAGTAGCGGCAGATCTTGGTTTACAAAGAAGACTATAATTCTTGAAATGGACGTTTCTAATAGAGCCATTAATTTTCCAGAACTATAAAAGGAAATTCAAAACCAATATGTTATTTTACAGCGAATCTCAGATAAATGAAAGTGCAATTTCAAGTGTTTTTGCATTACTATTTTACATGTAGCACAGTATTAATGCTAATTTTATAATTTTATAAACTCAGTCCATGAGGGCAATTTTTAAGTATGTTTAAGCACCATGTATTTTTGCTTTTCTAAAATGGGTGGATGCATATATCGATGTGCTGTAATATAGTGGTGAAAATGGATGGATACATATATTAATGTGATGTAGCATAATGGTGAAAGGGAAGTGTCAACTTCTTTCATAAAAAGAAAAATAAAAAATAATAATAAGAATAAGAATAATGGTGAGAGAAGTGTTTGTCCATCTCATAAATATAAAAATTAAAAGAGCAAAAAAAATTAAAAAATAAGAATGCATTGATAAGAGGGATGCCTACTATAATTTAGTGGAGAAAGGTTTGCAAATTTGATCCATCTAAGTCCTTTGTAAAACCAAGTATAGATGAATTTATACTGATATTTCATATAATAAATATAATTACAAAATGTTTATATATCAAATGTTTAAGTTGTCTCATTGCAATATCTTATATATTTAGCATAAAATAAGAAGTATTTATGAGCAAACCATTTTATTACATGCAATAAACATCATTACAAAATTATCAAATGTTTGGGTTGTCTCATTGCAGCATCTTATATAATAATTTAGCATCAAATTAGTCTAATTTTCAACTCTCTCAAAAGGTTGACCATACATCCTTCAGGATTAAAGCTGGTTGGTCTGCTCATTGGTCTATTTATTGCCTGGTCTGGTAGTATTTGAATTTATTTGCAACATTGTTTGATTCTTTAATGAAACGTGAGATAAAGTTGTGAGAACATAAAAATACACAATTTTGTATGAATATGTGTACAAGCTTATCATTGAGCGAATAGAGCCTAAAGCTAGAACATGTTCCAAAGTTGCCAAAAAAGATATATTTACAGCTTTGAATGTTGTAACACTTTGTTTTAGACCTTTGTATATAATGATTGCGTCTAGAGGCGCTTTATACAGCTCAAATGGGTGAGATGTGTCCCGTTTGTAAAGTTGATGTGGCACATGTCGGCTCAATAATTTTTTTATTATAACATATCAACTTATAATAAAAAAATAAAAAATAAAAAGTAAAAAAATATTATACTTGTTTAAATATACAACCATATTAGGACAATACTCACAATCTTACAAATGAGTAGTAAAATATTAGAAGTAAAATTCAATTGACTTGAATAGTAAAAAAATAAATTATAAAACCAAAAACATATAAAATTTAATCTTAAAACACATTTATGTAATTATAAATCAAATTACAATTTAAAATTTTGTTGACATAGAATATTACAACCATATTTATAAGGTTCTTTAAATGCAAATACAACTAGCAAGAAACCACAGACCACTAAAACCATGTGCCTTAAACCATTTACATTCTTGCTCATTCCCAAGACAAGGTTAACCTCTAGAGTTTAAAATTTTATATGGAATATCTTCTTCATTAACTACTCTTAATATTCGTTATTAGTTTCAATGAAAGACAGGTAAAGCAATTTTTGGAAAACTAATTGTTATATGATTATTAATGTTGCTTAGCTCATTCTTCTATAGATATTTACCTTATTTTGAAATTATTTAAGCAAGTTGGACATTTCCCTCCCAAGTAAGAATACTTATTGGAAGTCTTTGTAAATTAAAAAGGATTTGCATTTCAAGAGAACTTGATCCCTCTTGGCCCTTGGTAAAGCCATAGTTAAGATGGATCTATATTGGTGTAAATATTAATGAAATGGCTAGGAGCCAAATATGAATGGTTTAGTGTGATCATATAAAGTAGTTATGTATATTTTATATTAATATAACACCATGACTATTGTAGATTAAGAAAGATGAAGAAGAGATGGGGGGCTGTAATTTCACAAAAAAAAGAATGAAAGCAGCGTAAAAGGGGGAGAGTTCAAGGGAGAGATGATCTTAGTGATTTATAATTAAGTTATTATTTTTATTTATAAGTTTTATAATAATTTTTTTTTGTAAGCAAGCACCCATGGAGTTTCGAACCCTTGACCTTACGCAAGGAGTCATAACAATATGCTCAACCATCGTCTATTTTACTCTCCGTTGGCTAAGTTTTAATATAATTATAATAAATATTATTATTTTATTTTTATTTTGAAATAAAGTGCATTAGTCTTAACTTGTGTTAGTTATCCTAAACTTGGAGATTAGTGGAAAAAATGTAAACTTTGTATGAGTGTCATTTGTCTATTTTTCCTTAGTTTTGCATGCCACTTGTTTAGTTTCACCAAAGTCTTTCACCAAAAGCAGTTTATTCAACTCATTCAAGTGAATATAAAGACATATTGAAGATGCTCAAATTTTTGTGCCTTGTTTTTCCTTGAGGGAGGATTTTCCCAATGTGGTTTTGCCTCTTTTCTCACTTTTTTGGACATAAATAATTGTAAAGAGTGACCATAGCCTTGTTGTTGGGACCTATATGTATCTATATTTCTGATTATTTCAGACATATCATCATAAAGTCAAACTTAAGGGGGGGTGTTAAGATATTATAAACCCACTTTGTACTTATGATAACAATATTTAATCATTATTGATTAATTTTTTACCTACTAGTCTAGATAGTTGACATCCACTTGCACCACTTGGTTAACACTTGCCATATATACTCCAAGAGTGCCTTTATTTTGATTTTGGTTAGATCTTGACTACTTTATTGATTGCTATATTTAGTAACTCCGTCTTCTTGCAAATTTTGTTTTTATCTGGTTTATTCATTTTTTTCAGTGGATAAGGTAAAGCTAGTCAACTAGGAAACTGTTATCTTTTGTTGCCAACCCATCCTCCATGATTTTCTCTCAAGATTCCGTGATTAACATGTTTTCCCATCACTCATGCTTTAGCTAATTCGTGAGGTTCTTGTTAGAGTTGGAAAGTGCTTTAGCCATCTATGGGGGTTTATTATATTTATTAAGCTTGATTTATGAGCTAGCATGTGATGTCTTTTAACAACTCAATTTTCCTTTATAATGATGTATTACTATTGTAATAATCAATCAATCATCATTTATTGATCACTCTTTAATGTGTGTTCATTATTATTCTTTTTCTCTCCTTATGCAAATTCTTTGCAATTCTTATGAGGTTAATTGTGTGCTTAGATTCTTAGCTTGTTTATGGAATTTTTGCTACCATCAAGGCTTTAGAATTTTGACATTGTGAAGGCCGACAAAGGTGAGTGCTAGAGGATTGGGATAACTGCAAAGGTAAATTTCAACACCAACGATGGCCTTTGTTATAGAGAGAATTGGTAGAACAGTGCCAACAACCGAGAATAATATCTTTAATTTGCAATTAGTTGGAAGATTTAAGATAAGTTTCCATTTGTGTATGAAATGTTTGTATTTATTTTTGTATTGTATTTCTTTTAACCATTGTTATTTGATGATTTAAATGTATGGATTTATTAGCATTGCATGAATGCACTTATGCAGAAATAACATGTAACGTGTGTGTCTATATATATATATATATATATAGTAATTATGGGTGTTTATATACATATTTAATTTTGTTGTAATGGTTAATTAAATCATTGGGAAAATGACATTGAGTATCAAAGGTGAATTCAATCAATAGATTGATTACTTCATGGTCCCAAAGGCATGGTGAGGTCACCAGGTACGTGATAGATTGGTAACAAAGTTCAAGGTTGCAACATTGGGATTGCATGGGTTGCATTTGAATTATTTAGGTAATAGTTTGCATGTTAACTATTTAACAAAATTTTCCTATGGAATTCATGGTTTTAAATGCCTAGATGTTTTTCTCAGAAACAATATGGGAGTCGGTGATATAAAAAAATCCGCAATGGAATAATTGGGTATGAGAATTATTTTGAGTGAATTTGAATTAGTTCCATGGAATTAATTACAGTGTGGGTTAATTGATACAAATTATGGCTGTGTTAGTTGATGGAAATTTATAGCTAGAAGAGAATACCGGGTGTAATATTTTATATTTTAGATTTGCATTTCATGTAGCCATTTGTTCAAATATTTGAAATTTAAGTATTTATAAAAAAATGAAAATTACAAATTTTTGATGTGGGTCCACAAGCGCCATGTGGATGGAAATGATGTGAGTTGGCCACGTGGATTCAATGTACATGTGGCAACACTAGAAGGGGTCAACTGCATGGGTGGTATCCAAGTAGGATGGATAGGATTCGGTCTCAATTGGAAAATCGCGAGAGTTTGTAGTTTTAGTGGTATCTGTAGCAGGATCTTTGGATTCTTGAAGAATCTTGGATACTTTGACGAAAGTATCCAACTTGACGACAAAGAAAGATTCTTAACGTGAACGACTATAATTGAGCCGTGCACTTTTGATCATTAGATCATGAACGTTCGTGTGTTTATAGTTAACTATACCTTATCTTGGGGTGCATGAGCGGGAATGGATGAGATTGCATATCTTGAAGGGTAGTGGCATGGACAACTAAGATTTAATTTGAGCACACAAGGGGAACAATTATTTACACCATTCACATAGAGCATTTTTTTACATGTATGAAGGTGCTTGTGATCAATGGTTATGGCTCATAATGTGCCCACATGTTGCACAAACTTTATATTTGAGTGGTCAATATGTTATGTAAAACCCATGATTATAGGTAGTGCATTTTGATTGGTAATGGCTTAGGCTGGAGAGTTTTCAAAACTATTTTTTGAGTGAGGTGTTTACCACTTTTAGTAATGGAATATCATTGGTGGATTTTCGCCCAAGGGTAGGTGGTATGGTGATTTGATTGATGTGGAGGGTGACTTAGACGCATTATGAGATGAAACATAGGATATGTTGACACATCAATAGACATGTGTCATGACACTTCAACATCATGTCACATTAACATCATACTACGTTAGCAGAAAAATTTGAAAGGTTAAAAAAACAAGTTTGGAGGTAAAAACTTGTTTTGGCCATAATAGGAGTAGTCTAATTCAAAAATTGACGAGACATGTGCCATTTCAATGCCATTTATGGAAACTACAACATTGTTAGTGAGGAACATGGACTTATTTTGCTTCAATTTTATAGAAATTTTGATTTAATGGGTTATGAAGGTGTGTATCCAAAGGATGGATAGGGGCCATGTTGAGGCCCAAATTATCATGGTGTAATTGTGATCTAAACACATACAATTATGGATCATTGGGGTCAAATTCTAAAAGGTGTGGAGTCAGGATGTTAATGAAGATTGAAATCCATTATTTTGGCATGCAGAGGGTTGGTTTTCGAAAAATTGGGAGAGCCAAAATTGGATCATGAACTTAATCAATTCTTTTTACGATTACAATATTTTTCCCACTCGTCGAGTAGAACAACTTTGATTAGAGATGATTTTTCTAGAAATGCTTAGCTTGTGAGATAGCAGTTTTCAATGAAAATTCAAATTCTGGAAGAATTGTAGAAATTAAAAGTTGGCGATTCCAAAATTCTATAAAATTTGATGGAAGCATAAGATATGATTACTGGAAGTGTTTGGGTTATCAAAATCATATGGGTTATCAATGAACACTATAATTTTTTTCTAGTTTCTTATATATTTTATTCTACAAGGCTTACAAGTTGGTCATTCAAAATAAGTGCAGTTATAGGAACATGGTAAAATTGGGCAAAGATTGTGATTTTTCGAGAGTTGTAACTTTTAGTTGGGAAATAAAAAATGAACATGGGAAGCCCTTGGAAATAATATCACTAGAATATTAAGCACAATGAACTTGATTATGAATGAATACTTCTTATTTTTCCAAAAGTTTAACATAAAATGGACATGTAGCTTAATTTGACAAAAATAGTCAAATGGTTATTTTTTAGAATTTTTTGTTGGATGAATTATTTTTTATGAATATTTGAAAAATATTTATCTAATAATTTTAATAATTTGAACACATTGTAGACATTGGTACAAGAGCTTGTAACAAGTTGCAAGTTTATAACTAGCACAACATAGAACATAACTAAGAAAGTAAAGATGGAAGAAAGGGAACCTCCATACAGTCTAGAATAAGAAGCCAAAGGGAAGAATGTCAAAGTGGGAAATGAGGAGGCAAAATCTAATGGATATAGAGCTAACCCTGCATCAATTGAGTTAATGAAACTATGGGAAGCTTGAGGATGGAAGTACAGAGTTGCAGAGCGGATAATGAAAGAATATCGAGGGCTCAAGAGAAACAAAATCAGTTAAACACTTAACTCATGTAAAGTTTAAACCTATTATAAAGGCAAGTGTAGGTTGGTTTAGTTTCATGCCATGATAAAGAAGACATGGACAATTCAAAGAATATTTCCCATGAAAAATCTAGACACTTTTAGAGTGCTAACAAAGGTCATAGGTAACCAACGCAAGCAACCAAGAGGTCATATACAATTGAGGATTTTAGTAGCAACCCATAAATGTCTCTAGTTAGGCATCATACACGAAGACATTCAGAGAAAGTGCTACAAGGGGAGCTTATGAAGGTTAATCTACTCACATTTGATGGTGAGCATAAGAATGGAGATGATGTTGAAGCATGGGTATTGAGAATGAGAAAACATCTTTTTTTTTTAAAACAGAAACTATAAAAAGGTTTATATAAAAACAAGCTGTGCACAGCCATTCATTACAGTAATGGTATTATAGAGTATTTATGCATAGCAAAAATGCTGCACAGAGAGCCTATCCAAGAGATTTTCCAAAAAACTTCACATAGTGTTTGTTCAAAACACCTAATACCGTGGGTAGTATATACTCGAACATACTGATTACATATTAAAAGACAAAAAAACATTCAGCCATAACTAAAGAAACCAGTTTAAGGGTTGCCTCTGATATTTCTCGGTTGGGCTACGGAATCCTCCTCCATTGGATGCACAGCTTCAGCAGTGTCTCCATAAACTCTGCTGCTTTGATTCATGGCCATGAAGCACTGAAGGTCCTCTTGGATCCTATCGACTTTACCCATGATTTCTCGGAGATTACTTTCATTATCATCGATGCGGGCATCATGATTGCTAATCTGGAGTGAAGTATAACTCACAGTTTCGCCCATACTCTTCACCTCCCGAGCCATTTCCTTGTCCATGACACTTATTGCAAGCATTTCATACAGTCTCCGCAGATTCTTTTTAATGTCCATAATACCTGCGTTTTCACCCGCCTGAGCCATTCTGCTTACCTCTGTCGAAATGCTGATTCGAGCGAAATGATTGTGGATGGCAGAGCTGGCAGGGTCACATGCTTCGTTTGCAGCCTGAAGATGAATAATGCAAAGGCCGAGCGCAAGAAGCTCCTGATGCAGTGAAAAGTCACCTTGTTTATGACACACCAGAGTGCCCACCGCGCCTTCCTGCCACCCCGAGCAGTGACAGCCTAAAACCAAGCTTCGAACCCAATTGCCAGAAGTTGTGGCAAAACCTGAGCCGAGAGTGACAGTCCGTGACACTGTGAGAGAGCTACACGAACAAGGGGAAAAGGCTGCAAGTGTGAGCCGTTCCTTCATTACAGAACAAATGAGAGGGAGAGCCTGCCATGGGAGGCCTTGCAACCCCCCTTCTCCAATGCCTGAGACAACCTTCAGAAGGATGCGCAGAGCTTCATGTAACCCGGGGCCGAGAATTGAAATGGTATGGAGAGCCATGTTGCTTCCAAGAGAAGACATGGAGCTTGGAGCGTGCGAGATAGAAATGCCATTAACCCGAGGCCTGGAATCCTTTAATGCTACATCGTCCGCGAGATGGAGGGAGCGGTGAGAAGGCCACGTGGCATGGGACAAAGGACTGTCAAATAAATGAAGGGAGCCGACGGATGGCATCTCGAGGTGGAGGCCAACTGCAATGTGACGCTGGGTGACGGAGAAGGGGAAGGAGGGAGGAATAAGGAGATGGGAAGGAGGGGGGAAAATGGAGAGGGAAAAAGGATAAGGGAGACAAGGTGAGGGGAAGAAAAAAATAAGGAGATGGAGAGGAAGGGGGGCAAGAAGGCTAATGGAGAAAAGGGAGAAGGAAGGGTTATTCAAATGGTTGTTCCTCAAACTATGACCATACCAAAGGTACTTTCTTATCATGAGAAGATGGTGTTGATTAGAGGATATCCGACACCTCATTAAGGAACATATTTGATGATGGGAGGATTCCCATTTTGCCTGAAGTGACCTTGTGGGAGAGAGGCCCCCAAATTAGCCATTTTATCCGTTGCAGAGTTATTGAGCCGAAGAATGTGAAGAGGCTCGAAGGAATTGTGCATAAGGAGCTTTACTTTGTTATACAAGCGACGATAGTTGACAGCTCCCAAGGGGTATCCATTGATCAGTATAGAGATAACGTGCTTTGAATCTCCGAATATTAGAACCTTCCGATAATTTTGAGTATGGAGGAGCTGCAGGCCTTGGAGAAGTGCCAGCCACTCTACCTCATTGTTAGTTCTATTCCCTAATCCCCAAGTGAAGTTTAGTTCTATATGTCCTCCGGGATCCAGAAGGATCCCCCCCGCTCCTGCCACCCCTGAGAATGAGAAAACATCTTTAGTTATATAGCTACTCTAATATAGAAGCAAGAATTTCCATTTACAATTTGTAGAGGAAGGCTTCCATATGGTGGGATCGACTACTCCAAACAAAGCATATCAATGAAAAGAAGATCACATGGAAGTAGTTTAAGAAGTAATTTTAGCAACAATATCTATCTCAACACTATTATGAGAAGAAGATCGAGGAGTTATTTGAACTCAAGCTTGGAAACATGACTATGGAAAAGTATGAAAATAAGTTTTCGGAATTGCTCGTCTTAAAGATGAAAAAGGACAAATGCAAAGATTTTTGAGAGGATTAATTTTGTTATATAGAGACAAACTTTAGCTTGATGAACCCGAGACATAGGAGAAAGCAATTCAAAGTGCCAAATGCATATATGACCATAACAAAGGAAAGGTTGATTTGCAAAAGTCCCGAAGAGATAAATAAAAACAAATGCATAAAGGATTCAAACCTCCATTCTTAAGGAATAAACAAAATTCAATTAAGCAAAGCAACCCAACTCAAAATAGACCACGAATGGTAGAGTATTAGGGAAAAGGGACAAATTAAAGACTTGAGTGTTGGGGACGTGAACGGAATCATATGTTCATAGCTTGTCTTCATAAGGGAGAAAAAATGAGAACGATGCACAACATTCAAGAATCAAGCATGATGGAGGATGTGGCAAGAAACATTCCCAAAATTTATGCAACTTTGGATAATAGACAAGTAGAGCACCAATACAATATAATAGAGGTTGAAGGTAAGATTAATACCAACCTATTGCTGTTTTTAATTGATTCACGAGCAAGTCATAGTTACATTGTTTCCAATCTACTTGAAATATTTTTGTTAAAGAAAAGTAAGCATTCTAAATCATGGTTGGTTTAGTTAACTACTAGCATCGAAAGAAGAATCAATGAGACAGTAAATGGGTGTCTAATGTCAATGTTTGAGAAAAATATGGAGATGCTTGAACTTTAAAACTTTTATTAATCAATTGTTGCACATATGAATCTCATAAATAAATCAACCACATAAAACATTCATCCTTAAGAGACAAGATATACCTTGGGAAAACCCTCTAAATATAGAGGATGAAAAACCCAACAATTCTTTGAGTATGATAGATAGATTTGCAGAGAATAGTTTACAACATAATAATAGATTGCCTGATAAGAGCTATCACCTCAACAATAGAGAAAAGAGATCCACAAAAAACTATGTAATGAATTTTCTGAGTGCCCCACACTTTAATAACAAGTCAAAGACTCAACCACGCAATGTTTTCCTAACACTAGTGCACACATGCACTTCAATTTCAAATTTAATGGAGGATCATTAACACTAGTGTATGGGATTCTCTCCATGCATAAATTAACTCTCTTCCTACACTAGTGCTAAGTCATTGTCCTAAGATTCTTCTCCATGCACAATACATGTGCCATACCTTCCAAGAATAGCTTCAACTGAATGCTATCTGGCTTTGAAATAAATTCTATATTCATTTGAATGCATGCCCACAAATTTAGGAGACCGACTGAGAGTCATGGTGCTTCACTCTTAGTGTCATCAGTGCTTCACTTTTAGTGCCATCCATACAATATTATATTATTAAATTTTGCATGGATCTTTCTAGTTAGCTGATGCATACTTTATTATAATTGAGGCTTTACTAAAGCCTATACAATTCGAGTTCACTTAGAGGCATTCATGAGTGATTCAGATCCTTTCTCTTTCTCTATGCTTATCTCATTATGATTAATTATTTACTGCATGGTCCACATGTATTAATTATTTATCCATCTTATCTTATTATAATCAAAAGAATTGTCACACATACCGATGATCATATATATTACCTTGGGTCATATATTCATATGCTAAAATAATTCACTCTAGGGGTAGCTAATCCATAAAGGATACTTATAGCACTCAGTGACCATGACTAGTAATACATCACATATTATAACCACTTTACCAAGTATAGTATGCTTTACCTCAACACATGGAGGTCCACCTGAATGAGTATCCATTTTCTGGATGACTTCATCAGGATCATTGCTTGATATAACTCACAATCCCATCACCATTTAAGGAGACCCATCTCCTAGGGTATCGTCTATGAGAATCATTGACTTGATACAACACAAGTCTACAATACTAGTATCCCACCTCAACATATGAGGATATAGATATGACTACACAAGTCCAGAGAATGAATCTTGATGTTCTACAACCATCACTCCCTCTCAACGAGGGATACATTCTCTGCTTTACTAGGCATTTTCTTCCATGCCAAGCTTATCTCAAAAGTATCTCAACTTCCTCACTGACATCGACTTGTCCACATATTTGCAATCTACTCATCAGTAACCATGTACTGAAATTCCACTTTACATGACTATGTATTCGATGAAGTAAAAATTTATCTCAATGTGTTTTACCATAACATATCTCCAATTGGATGCACAAATCGATGGGATATTCATACTTGAATGGATAAACATACAAAGTATGGTCACACTCTTCAGCCATCACAAATAGTATCACTCTCTCCAACCATCACAAGTAACTTTTTCAGCTACTCTACTTCTTAGCTGGTAGTACTATCTACAAAACACATTTGCTTTTGTAGTACTCTTTGACATACATCTTGCTTCTGTAGTACTAGCCACAATTTACATCGCTTGTCTCAGGATAAAACAATAGTTAGATAACACAATAGGTCTAACATGTATCAATTACAATAAATTACCTATTCTAATGTACCTCAAGGATACTCAAACATATGCTTGGAAATACACATAAATTATAATGGGTCTATTAGGTACATTAAGAGACCAACCAACTACTTATACATAATAGCATCATCTGGATCTGATACATAATGCTGTTTCTCTAAAATAGAAACCATGGATTTCAAATCCATCATATACAACACATTAAATGTGTAACATCTTGTAAAAATAAAATCTCATATTTTTCTTTCAATATTCAAGATTTGTTGACTTAAAGAATCTTCTACTATCTGGAGAAGTTCTCTGTGATGTTCTTCAAGGCCTTATCACTTTCATAGTGATTTCATATTCTTTTCTTGAATACCGCAGCACCCCAACTATCTCTCCAAGAGGTTTAACTGTTCTCTGACAGTCTTGACTATAACTCTTCTCAAGTATCTGATAGTCTTTGAGGCTTTGACCATGTCTCTGTTCATGTGAATTTTCTCCACAAGATATTACAACCCTTGGATGTTTGAATCATGTACCATGACTTAACTAGTTTGGGGATTTTATCTGTTGCTGCATGTGAAGACACATTAATACTCCATCTTCAACAAGGGGAGTCTTTCTGAATTATACCAAGCTTGTCTCATATATGGACTTAGTAAGAATGCTGGAAATGTTGCTTATCTGTGGATATGTCCCATGTCTCGGATATAACTGATTATAAACCTCATGAAACCTTAATGCTTCACAATATGCTCTAACTAGAGCAACAACTTCGATGTGATTTTTTTCGATCACTATACTAGTCAAAATCCACATATCCTTTTATTTCATTACCTGAGACATATCTAAGTCCACATACACTTGTACAAAGTAGGTACTATAACACATGCTTTGTTGTACATGCCATATGCACATAATGTAAAGCATATAACTGATCCTGTTGTTTAACCAAATACATCTCAAGTGACTTTGAGATCCTCCAAATCTGAAGTAAGAATCATATTCATCTTCATATGTGTGGCCATGGACTTACAATCCATCCTCCCAAAACTTTTCAGGCTCTTCTACTGCATATTTTCCTTATATGAGGAACATCTTTATCTGGTGGCTGCCACACCTCTATTCTCAAGAATCATAACAAGAATATTGAAACTGTTCTCAAATTCCTTTTGAATATGAGCATCATGCAGGTCTCTTCTTAATAGAAGATGCATCCACCAGTTTTATTGGTTCTTTCATGAGCTAGCAAATTTAGATTCTCCTTCTCACCATCAGGATGTGAGAATCATAATCTGGGTCCTCCATTACGAAGTCTCATGCTCATATATGTCTGAAGCTCTTATTGACACATGAATGCAAATAGATAAAATATCTTCAGGAGTTTTCACATCTCTTAGAATTAGGGTTTCTATTCTGACTTCTTCCTAAGAAACATATGAACCTCCCGATCTCATCCCATAAGATTCCCACTTCACAACATCCCTCCCTCTTTCAAGATCAACCATCAGAATAACTCTACATTCATGTCATGCATATGAATTTTCCTTATAAGACAAATTATTCTAATGGTTAGAACCATTTCATACTCATGAATTTTATTCACATGAATATTTTCAATATACTGATAATGTTTTACACAATTATGTACACATTTTAATTAGTGATTCAACATAACTCTATACATATCTCATGTAATATTTTGCATCCCTAAATCAGTCCAATATCAATCTTATATTCATATATCATGAAGCAATTATGTAACCCTATATTTTATGAAACAAAGATGTAGTTCTATGTTCAAAACTCATGAACAATCATGCAGACCTATGTTCATAACTCACGGACAATCATGCAACCCTATATCTCATATCTCATGAAATAAATTATGCAGCATTATATCAGTCCTTTATAAGTCTTATATCATATCTCATAATATGGACTTCATGAGATTTACAATATGCTAATAAAAGACATACAACAATGTATATGCTCAACATTCTATAACACAATTCCAAAGCCTAGGAATACAAATCTCTATATGACTGTAATGAAACACATTAAAAAAGTATATATATATATATATATAATGGCATATGATTATCAAATTACAAAGTACTTATCTTTATTATTTTTGTGTGGTCTTTATCTTGATTTATGCATCCTTGTAGAGATTTGCTGGAGTCTTTTTGACTTAATCTACATTCACGTGGGGGATAGAGAGTCTCTACATGGGGAATTAGAGTCACATGCAAACCATAACAAGTGCTCTTTTACTGATGAATTATAAAAGAAATACCTCTTTTGATCATCATCATTTTCCTTTTATGATTTCTTATGAGAAGGTTCATCTACTGTGGTAGATGCATCAAAATTTTATTCATTTTTTTTACTTGCATGGCATTCTCTTGTATAATGTCCCTTCTTTTGAAAAAAGTAGAATCGAGCCTTCGATTTGTCAATTTTTTTTCTTGAACTCCTTCAAATGAAATAACTTCTTTCTTCTTATACACAAAATCCAATGGAGAAGGATAAAATCCAATCCACAAATCCCTAAGTCATTCAAACAGTTTGTTCAGTTTTGAAAACCAACCACAACAAAAATTATGAAAACCTCATATTTAAATATCTGATCCCATCTCCAAAATGGTTGTGAATTTTTGAAATCCGCTCATGCATAAACTAAATCATCCCATTTGGGAAGTGGTTTTTAACGGTTTTGTATTCAATTCCTCATGTTTGATCAGAAACGATTCATGGATTTTGTTACATGGAATAGTAACGGTTATGATGCATATTGAATTGATCTGGATTCTCCCTGCATTGGATGAAGGATCCTCCACCACTGTGGATATGTAGCCATCTAGGTAATGCTCCTCAAGAGTGTTCAATACTCTCACCTTCCATGTGTTGAAGTTGGAAGTTCCCTCGAGATGATATTATGGTCGAATAGAGATCAATGTCATGACTCTTGAACTTTACTCAACTCCTTTGAATCATGTAGGCTTTTAGTTGCTTGCAAAAACTCAGCTCCTTCACGACCTAAGATCTGATACCATGTCAATGTTTGAGAAAAATATGGACATGCTTGAACTTTAAAACTTTTATCAACCAATTACTGCACATATGAATCTTACAAATAAATCAGCCACATAAACCATTCATCCATAAGAGACAAGATATACCCTGGGAAAACCCTCCAAATACAGAGGATGAAAACCCAACAATTAATTGAGTATGATATATAGATTTGCAGAGAATGGTTTACAACACAATAAATATTGCCCGATAAGAGATACCGACTCAACATTAGAGAAGAGAGATCCACAAAAACTCTATAATGAACTTGCAAAGTGCCTAACACTTTAATAAGAAGTAAAAAACTTAGCCATGCAGTATTTGTTTGACACTAGTGCACACATGCACTTCAATTTCAAATTTACTGGAGGATCATTAACACTAGTGCATGGGATTCTCTTCATGCAAACATTAGCGCCCTTCCTACACTAGTGCCAAGTCATTGGCCTTGGATTTTTCTCCATGCAAAATACCTTCCAAGAATAGCTTTAAATAAATGCTAACCGGCTTTGAACTGAACTCTATCTTCAATTCAATGCATGACCACAAATTTAGGAGATTGACTAAGAGTCATGGTGCTTCACTCTTAGTGTCGTCAGTGCTTCAATTTTAGTTCCATCCATGCAACATTCTATTATTATATTTAACATGGATCTTTCTAGTTAACTGATGCATGCTTTATTACAACTAAGGCTTTACGGAAGCCTATACAATTCGAGTTCACTTAGAGGCATTCATGAGTAATTCAAATCCTTTCTCTTTCTCTATGCTTATCGCATTATCATTAATTATTTACTGCATGGTCCACATGTGTATTAATTATTTATCCATCCTATCATATCATACTCAATGTCACACATAATGATGATCATTGATATTACCCTTAGCAGTATAGTCATATGCTAAAGTAATTCTCTCTAGGGGTAGCTAATCCCTAAAGGAGACTTATAAAACTCAATGACCATGACTAAGAATATATCGCATAGTATAACCACTTTATCAAGTAACTTGTGTGCCTTACCTCAACACTTAGAGGTCCATTTGAATGAGTATTTATTTTCTAGATGAATTCATTAGGATCATTGCTTGATATAACTCACAATCCCATCTCGAGTTACGGAGATTCATCTCATAGGCTACGATCTATGAGAACCATTGAATTGATACAACACAAGTCTACAATACTAACATCCTACCTCAACACATGAGGATATATATAGGACTACACAAGTCCCTAACTAAACAAGTTTGGAGAATGACTCCTGATGCTGTATAATCAACATCCATTGGATATGAATGGACTCCATACATTTGTAGATTTGAACATAATATCTCTTGGTTTTTATGATGTATTTATTGGAATGGATTGGTTGGATGCACACAATTTCATTTTAGATTGTCATAACAAGACTCTCATTTATCTCGATGAAATAAAGCATAAGATAGTGAAAGCCATTCCAATGTCTATTTCTATAAGGCAAATTTCAGCTGTGTAGTTAAAAAGGTGTTTTAGAGAAGGTTGTTGTTAGTTGAATGCAGCTCATGATTTAGAGTTGGTTGATATAGTGCATGCTTTACAAATGTGGAGGTATTATCTCATGGGAATAAAATTTGAATTAAGAATAGATCACGGTGGATTGAAATATTTGTTTGAGAAATAAAATTGAAATGAAAGACATACAATATGGTGGAATTTCTATGTAAGTTTGATTTTGAAATCAAACATATTAAAGGAAAAGAGAATAAAGTTATAGACATGCTAAGGAGAAGAGAACATAATGCATGCTATAACCATTAGTATGTGGCAATCAGATTTAAAATCCATATTCCTAAAGTTGTTATTTCATATTAGCATTATATTAAGGTAAAATAAAGATTACAATAGGGAAATTTAAAGGATACAGGTTGAAAAATAATTTGAATCTTATGAATAATAATATAATTTACATTCCCAATTTTGTTGAATCAAGGAAGCTAGTAATAGATGAAATACACAAGGTACAATATGCAAGACATCCTATGTATCAAAAGACTATTACAACAATAAGTAGTCAGTACTTTTGACCAGGAATGAAGAAGGAAATAGTTGACTCTATAGCAAGATGTATGGAATGTCAGAAAGTAAAGGTTGATCACAGATATCCAACATGATTACTTCAGTAATTTCCAATTCTAGAATGGAAAGAGGAAGTGGTGACAATTGATTTCATCACCAAATTTTCTAGGACAACAAAACAACATGATTTAATCATGGTAATGGTGGACAAGTTGATAAAGGCTACACACTTCATTCAAATCAAGTCAACTTATAAGGCAACTAAAATAGATGAAACTTATTAGAGGAAATTTGGGGTCTAAAATGGGCCTTATAAAAAAATGTGCCATGGATGAGTTGGATTTTTTAAGCCAATAAAATTTCAATATCTTTGGTCAACCATTATGGTTGAGTTGGACATATAATGCTTATGTGTCATAATTTTATTTGACAATAGCTAACTCCGTATCAACCACCTTGGTTAAGATCATAAAACGATCATCTCGAAATATGATATATATACTTGAAATAATAAATATATAATATTTTATTTGATCACTACTTCCAACTCATTTAAAAAATAATTCTCGCATTAATTAAATTATAGTGGAGACATTTTGAAATTCTAAAGGCATTTACTAATCAATATTTAAAAAACAAAACTAAATAGTATTTAATTTTTAAAGGACTTGTCTTGAAATACTAAATAAAAATATTTAGTAATTTTAATATTATTCTCCATTTTTTGGGATAAACGTGGCTTTGTTCATAGTAAAAGTTTAATAATACATTATTACATTTCCCTTTAGTAAAAGTATAAGAAAAAAATTCTATCAATATTACATTTACACTAAAATTTGCAATATTGATGATGATGGTTAAAGTCCCCTGAGACCCAAATTTGGTCTATCAGACCTACATAAATGAATTAATTAGTTTGTTTTAAAATTGTATTTCTATGCTCAAAGAGCTTGGGGAGAAGCGTCTCGAGCTTACTATAATTTTGACAAGTTAAAAGGCTAGGGAGGTCGGGATTGCAATAAAGATTATGAAACTGAGATCTAATGTGGGTGTACGCGGGGCATTCTAAGAGGAAGTGATTTTCATCCTCAATGTTTTTATTCTCACAAAGATGACAGATCCTTTCCACCCATGGTGTTTTGGGCACTGCCCAACGACATGTTTGACTATGTAGCTCACAAGAGTTTGTTCTTATCTAGGCTATATTAATTTTTTTCTTTGAACTAGTTAAAACAGGGAGATACTTTTGATGTTCTAGAGTAAGGTTGATTAACTCATAATATCTCAATTTTGTTTTAGCCTCTAAATCTTTCTGACACCACATTTTCTCCTTAAACTTAGAAGTAACAATATTTTTAAGGTTATTAATATTTTGCAATGCAACATTTTCGTCGATCTCCCAATGGTTTAACCAGGCCCTGGTATCTTTATATTACATTTACATTAGAAATTTTCTATGCCGTCTAACAATGTTTTTATAATGTTTAGAAATTTGCAATATTACATTTACAACAACAATGTTTTTTAATATTTAGAAATTTACAATATGACATTTACATTATAAATTTTCTATGCCGTCTAACAATGCTTTTTCAATATTTTTTAATAATAATGAAAAAAAAAACATTACAAATGGTTATAAAAATATAATGTTTTTTTTTTCATAAAAAAATTATTAATGGTTATAAGCAAATTCATTGTTATATAAATAGAAATATTGAATAATTTTTCAATGCTTTAAATCTTTTAGATTTTTATTATAAATGTTATTTATTTATTTTTTAAATGAACATGATAATAAAACTATTATATTTTTATATTTTAAATATTTTATAATTTTATTATAAGTATTATATATAAATTTTTAAAAATCAACATGATAGGAAAAAAATTATATAAGAATATATATGGTTTATTAGATTATATAATTTATTAGAACATATATTGTTTATTGTCTTTTCTTTTATGTAATGTAATGTTTTTTATATGCATTAATATAAAATTTATATTAAAAAATAATAGTGATTTTTTATTTTCTAATATTATTGTAATTATATTTTCCATTATAATTTAAATATGAATATATTTGAGTTTTGCATTTTATTAAATATATAAAAAGTAGTGGAGCATTTATTTAAAAAAAATTAATATAAAATTTTAAAAATTCCACTATGTCATTTATTATGTGTGCACGAGAACCTAAATATTTCATTAATATTTTTAATTAATATCTCTTTACTCTACATTAACTCAACACACTTGTCAACTACCATTAATGAGACAATTTAGGTTGACTTTCATTAGATTTAAAATGACATGGCATATTTGTAGCGTGATGTGGCCTTTTATTATTATTTTCCTTAGGAGGCCTATTTTAAACCTCAAATTTCCTCTAATAAGTTTATATGAAAGAGATTGACAGATTACATGGACTACCCAGGGAAAATTGCTTTAGATAAATATTGAAAGTTTATTTCAAAATTTTGGAAAGGGCTATTTAAAGGATTTGGGGCAAATCTAAATATGAGTACAACATATCACCTAAAGACATATGGACATATTAAGAGGGTTAATAAGGTTGTTGAAGTTATTCTTAGGATGTATGTGATAGATTGACCATTAAAGTGAGAAGATTACTTGCATTTAATTGAGTTTGCTTATAATAATTGATATTATGCATCTTTAAAGATGAGCCCATTTGAAGCCTTGTACAAATGTAAACACAATACTCCGATAAACTAAGATAATCCAATAGTCATAGTGGTTATTGTCACGTCCCCTTCCCTCAACCGACGAAGAGAACGCGATGAACGCATCAACACAACCGGGAAAATGGCCCCGAAGACATAAAACAAATGAAAACAATGCTGGAATTAAGCATACACAGATGTAGTTATATTCAATCATATAGCGGAAGCAACACAACACATTTCCAGCATTCAACATCAGTATAAATTACAGAGCTGAAGTAAACAGCGGCACTTATCTATTGATGAAGAATTCACCCGCAACCAGCTACGTCGCTGCAACGTTCCACCCAACCATAGGCCAGCTTGCTCATCAATCTCTCAGCAACGCTGCCACCCCTGAGCTGGGCATGATTCCTCTGGACTAAGGGTCAATTGCAGGCTTACACATAGCCAAGGGGTCACATAACAGCCAATCCAACACTGCTGGGTTTCACAGGCTTTCCACAGACAAGCCAAGCCAGCACAGTCCAAGGTTCAACCACTGCATACCAGCAGCCAAACAATCCCTTCACAGCTCTGTGAAGAAGTCATAAACAACAGGGGACATCCCCAAACAATGGAGGAGCACAACTCTCAAGTCCAAGGGACAACCCAGAGTTGGTTTTGGCCCTAACGTGGCCAAAACAGCTCAACCACAACGTCCCAAACCAGGGAAGCAACAGCAACAGCCCAATTTCAAAGTAAAACAATGGCAACTATGCACAGTCCCAAAACACAGAAACTCAGCCCACGAATTGGAAATCCACAGTGGTCCAAAACGAAATTGGAACCCACAGCTAACACAAAAACGTGGGGAAGACAACAGCCCCAAAGAAACAACAATGAGCACGCCTATCACATGGGAAAACGACCCAAACAGGTTGTGCGTGAGGAAAACTTGCACCCAACAGGCAAATGCACGGGAAAGACATACCCGATTTCTGTGTGAGGAAAAACGACTCCATTTTTCCCGTGGATGCACCACTAACAGGAAGGACGTGAATTTGCAGTTCGTGGGTGCTCAGCAACTCGTGGGGGAGAGGAAGAAAACCTCAGTGAGACCAAAAATGCCCCCAAAACCTGTGCGTGAGGAGCCAACAGACCCAAAATCGTGGTGAGAGAGTGAACTGGCTGTGGAGAGAACGCACCCTGGGCACAATGAACAGGCGCGTGAGGAGAACAGAACAGGTAGGGCAAGCATGGGGTCGTGGGTGGAGTGTGGATGTGGGCAAAGGACTGACAGTCCTGCCACCCCACTCCCAAAGGCATAACTGCCCAACCACCCAACATAACATTAAAGAGGTTGAAAGAGGTTGGGTAAGACAAGGTGGCAAAACAACAAGGTAATAAAACATGGGGTTTTCCCCCATAAACCAAGGTTTGACATCCCCCACCCCTTATCCTTTGGAACCATGCCCTTTTCATTCAACGTTGCACTG